>CM021105.1:157196753-157253327 GCA_007115665.2 Sequoiadendron giganteum
CTCCTCCCTCTCCCTCTTTTTTACTTCTTCTCTCCTCCTCCTCTCCTCCTCCTTACTTCTCTCCTCCTTCCTCTCCTCTTCTCATCATCTTCTCTCTTCTCCTTCTCTCATCCTCTCCTTCTTTATCCTCCTCACCTCCTACCTCTCCTCCTCCTCTTGTATCCTTCTCTCTTCCTCTCCTCCTCCTCCTCTCCTCTCCTCCTCTGTCTCTCCTCCACTCTCCTCCTCTCTCAGTCTCACACTCTCCTCTCCTCATCCACTCTCCTTTTCTCCTCTCCCTCTCACTCTCCTCCTCACTCTTCCTCTCACTCTCTCACTCTCTCACTCTCCCCTCCTCCTCTCTCTCACTCTCCCTCTCTCTCCCTATCCCTCCCTCTCTCCATCCCACTCTCCCTCCCTTTATCTTTCCCTCTCCCACTCTCCTCCCTCTCTCCCTCTCCCACTTTCTACCATTAACCCTTAGGTCTATGTGTGTAAAAATCAGATATCCGATTTGTGAAACTTCGATGTGTAGAGCTAAAATCTTACCATTGCAGAACATGTTTTACAAATCAGATATCCGATTATATTGGATATCGGATTTGTGGGCCATAGAAAAACCCCACGTGGGCCATTTTTGTGCATTCCAACGGACCCTACATTCTATTTGCAGCACTTTGCAGGCGACAAATGCGCGGTTTCAAACAGGAAGAGACAAAGATAAAAAATTTGGAGCATCTTGTACTCAAATTTGTCATACATAATTATTTTTTAGCATCTTTTATTTGGTATAATGGGGAGCAACAATCGTCGGAAGCAAAAACGTAAGAGAAAGATGACAAAAGAACAAATTGAAGGATATCGACAAAGACATAGAGAAGGTCATAGGAAGAAAAGACAAGGTATGTTAAATATTGGTGAACCTAAGCCCTATGATCTTTCAAGTGAAGAGGAAATTGAATATGTTCAAGGTGAAAATGTAGAACATGATATTGAAATTGGGAATGAAAATATTCAAATTGATATTGAAAATTTTCAAGGTGAAAATGTTGGATTTGAAGATGTTGAACATGATATTGAAATTGGGAATGAAAATATTGAAATTGATAATGAGAATGTTGGAATTGAAGATGTTGAACATGATATTGAGATCGGGAATGAAAATATTCAAATTGATATTGAAAATTTTCAAGGTGAAAATGTTGGAAATGAAGATGTTGAACATAATATTGAAGCAAGTGTAAATTATGTTTCACCAGATTACACGAGAAATGAAGAACCTTGTGTGGAAGAAAGACATTCCAAATTCAAGACCTTCAAGGACCCCTAAATGGTTAGTTGAAATTGATGATAACATTATAAATAATTTTGAAGGCAAGAGGTCAACACAAACTATTCAGTTGTGGGCTAGAATACTTTTCAACCAATATTTTAATGATAAGACATTGACCGAGCAATGCCAATTTTTTGTACAATTGCTAAAGATGCAAAAGATGAGACCTTTGCTAGCCAAATTGAAGATTCATGTGAACAAGAGGATAGAAAAAAATTCTATAATTGTCAAAAATCCTTTTAATGCTCTCAAGTCTATTGGAAAAAATAACAAGGAAAAAGATAAGAGAGTTGCTTGGAAAGTCATTACAACCGCCCTAGTAAGCCATCAATTGAAAAAGGCTCACTTTATGAGACAAACTTGTATTGATTTTGACTTAAATCGTAAAACTTTGGATAGAGTACTTGCAAGAAGAGAAAGACTAGATGATCCTCTTCAAAATGATACATGGGCTTTTGTCGGGAGGCTTCCACATGTTGATAAGAAGCTAACCGATAATGTAAAGTAGGCAATTCAACAATTTTGGCATGATAACTCTAGAGTATCACCCAATGCAAAGGATGTTTTAAAGTTAAGAATTGGCAGTCCAGACTGTACACCGCATCCTAAACTTATCACTTTGGACTCTTACATCGGATATAAGATTTGTGGGCCATAGAAAAACCCCATGTGGGCCATTTTTGTGCATTCCAACGGACCCTACATTCTGTTTGCAACACTTTGCAGGTGACAAACGTGCGGTTTCAGACAGGAAGAGACAAAGATAAACTTTTTGGAGCATCTTGTACTCAAATTTGTCATACATAATGATTTTTTAGCATCTTTTATTTGGTATAATGGGGAGCAGCAGTCTCAGAAGCAAAAACGTAAGAGAAAGCTGACAAAAGAACAAATTGAAGGATATAGACAAAGAGATAGAGAAGGTCATAGGAAGAAAAGACAAGGTATGTTAATATATTGGTGAACCTGAGCCCTATGGTATTTCAAGTGAAGAGGAAATTGAATATGTTCAAGGTGAAAATGTAGAACATGATATTGAAATTGGGATTGAAAATGTTCAAATTGATATTGAAAATTTTCAAGGTGAAAATGTTGGAATTGAAGATGTTGAACATGATATTGAAATTGGGAATGAAATTATTCAAATTGATATTGAAAATGTTCAAGGTGGAAATGTTGGAAATGAATATGTTGAACATAATATTGAAGAAAGTGTAAATTATGTTTCACCAGATTACACGAGAAATGAAGAACCTTGTGTGGAAGAAAGACATATTCCAAATTCAAGACCTTCAAGGACCCCTAAATGGTTAGTTGAAATTGATGATAACATTATAAACAATTTTGAAGGCAAGAGGTCAACACGAACTATTCGGTTGTGGGCTAGAATAATTTTCAACCAATATTTTAGCGATAAGACATTGACCGAGCAATGCCAAATTTTTGTACAATTGCTAAAGATGCAAAAGATGAGACCTTTGCTAGCCAAATTGAAGATTCGTGTGAAAAAGAGGACCGAAAAAAATTCTATTATTGTCAAAAATATTTTTAATGCTCTCAAGTCTATTGGAAAAAATAACAAGGAAAAAGATAAGAGAGTTGCTCAGAGAGTCATTACAACCGCCCTAGTAAGCCATCAATTGAAAAAGGCTTGCTTTATGAGACAAACTTGTATTGATTTTGACTTAAATCGTAAAACTTTAGATAGCGCACTTGCAAGAAGAGAAAGAATAGATGATCCTCTTCAAAATGATAAATGGGCTTTTGTCGGGAGGCTTCCACATGTTGATAAGAAGCTAACCAATAATGTAAAGCAGGCAATTCAACAATTTTGGCATGATAGCTCTAGAGTATCACCCAATGCAAAGGATGTTTTAAAGTTAAGAATTGGCAGTCGAGACCATACACCGCATCCTAAACTTAGCAATTGAGAGTCTATAAGCATCACAATTTCCGAGAAATAGTCTGTCAAAGATTGTTGCCTTGTAACACTTTGGACTCTTAAGGGAAATCACTGGTCCAATGCAGCTTAGAGTGATTCGACATATTTGGGTGCAAAAGAGGACCATAGCTAGCGTAAACGTACCCATTTAGACGTGTTGGAACAGTCTGTTTGGTCGTACGAGTTCGAGAATGAAAGTTGCACCACTTTGCAACTTTACACTGCTTGCATTTGGCAACTTTTCTCTCAACTAAAAACTCATCACCACGGGAAAACGCCTTTGAGATAGAAAAAATCGAGAGAGGTTATTGTAGATGGTCCCAACACGATTCCATATCCTCAAACGAAGAGTCTTTAAGCATCATTGTTTTCGAGAAATAGTCCATCAAAGATTGTTGTCTTTTAGCACTTTGGACTCTTAAGGGAAATCATCGGTCCAATGCGGCTCAGAGTATTTTGGCGTATTTGGGTGCAAAAGAGGACCATACCTAGCATAGAAATACCCATCCAGATGTGTTGGAACAATCCATTTGGTCGTATGAGTTTGAGAATGAAATTTGCACCACTTTGCAACTTTACATTGCTTGCATTTAGAAACTTTTCCCTCAACTGAAAACTCATCACCACGAGAAAATGCCTTCGAGATAGAGAAAACCGAGAGAGGTTATTGTAGATGGTCCCAACACAATTCCATATCCTTAGATGAAGAGTCTGTAAGCATCACGATTTCTGAGAAATAGTCCGTCAAAGATTGCTGCCTTTTAGCACTTTGGACTCTTAAGGGAAATCGTCGGTCCAATGCAGCTCAGAGTGATTCGACGTATTTAGGTGCAAAAGAGGACCATACCTAGCGTAAATGTACCCATCTGAATATGTTAGAACTGTCCATTTGGTCGTACAAGTTTGAGAATGAAAGTTGCACCACTTTGCAACTTTACACCTCTGTAGAGATTTAGAGATGTCCTCTTTAGATCACTCTATTCTGAATAGGTTTCCGAAAAATCTAATCTCAGCTGCTGAAGAGGTACTTCAAGAATTTAGCATCTAGCCTTGCAAAATTGCAACCGTTACTTATTCCCAACGAGTCATAAAACTCCCTCTTAAGGTTAATTCTTCCTCTTTGAAGAGATGTCTTCAGCCATTCACTAAGACTCATAGTTGCTAGCAATGTCTCCATTCTTCAACCTATAGGATGCATCAAGCTCTTCTTGAAATAAATCTTCACACATTAGCATGATACAACTTGCAATGAATAATTCTTAATTCTAAAGAATCTTATCCTAGTGATCACTATTTACTGGTCACACATAATCCAAGTAAATAATGTTAGATTTGCACAGCTCAACAAGCTGAATTTTAGCCTAGAAGGGTAATTATAATCAAAACAAAGAATACTTATCTCTTAAATATTTTGAAGGGTGGAAGTATGAAATGTTGCTCTTGCGCTCAAATCAGTACACAACCTTCATGGCTTGAACATAGGCCCATGACTAGAGTAGAAATTCACTAAAATCATTTTGGGGAGAGATCTCAATCATATCCGCAAATGAAGCATGTTGATTAGGCCTGGTAGGGAAAACCTTCGCACAGTGACCAAACTTGTCACATCTAAGGCATTGAACATGAGAGAGGTTCCACTTCTTCTTGAATGTAGGAGCACCATCTGACCCTTTATCTCCATTCCTCTTGAAGCATCTTTTCTTTCCTCCTTTTCCTTCCTTCTTCAAGGATTGAGCGGAAAGAACATGAATGTCTTCATTTGTAGGGCTTCATCCAATACCTCTCACAACCAACCTTGACTCCTCTTGAATACAATCAGCCCTCAATCGATCAAACTTGGGAAGTTTCGATCTCACGCTGATTCCTTGAATGTAAGACTCCCAAGATGAAGGAAGACCATTAAGAGCCAACATGGTCAAATCTTTGTCATCAACAATATGACCAATGGTAGAGAGTTGATCTCTCAATTCAGAAATCTTCATGAAGTAGGTGATGACAAATTCTCCTTCTGCCATCTTAACATGATGAATTTGTTGCTTCAAGGCTAGAGCACGACTTGTGTTGTTGATCTCATACATCTCCTCCAAATTCTTAAGCATTTCTCTCGCTATCTTCAACTTAGAGATGATAGGAACAATATGGTCCTTCACGAAATCAACTAACATCTTCTTCGCCTTGATATCTTTCTTCCTTATCCGTAGGTTTAGAAACTTTGCTCTCCACACTCAACCAGTTCATTTTCCTCCAAAGTGAGCATAATTTTGAATCTCCATGAAGTGAATTTTGATGCTCCTTCGAGTCTATCCTCAATTTTAAGACCATTCACCATCTTGACTAAGATAGAGATAGACAAAAAAAAAAGGGAATAGAGGTATCGCTGCAATAACAAATCTAATCATGATCTTTTTCAAACCCGCTCTGATACCATGTTAGTGTTTTAATGATCAGATAATACAACTAAAAGCACTCAAAAAATGCAACACATAAGATAATAAACACAACAAGAAATCTGCTTACAACTCAGGCCTAGCTCATGGCTAAATTTGATACAATGAATAATAGCACCTCTCTTAGATGCAAAGATACAATCGAATATGCTTCTCCTTGAAATCAGCCTGATGCTGCAAGATGAAGCGTTGTTGCTCAAGTACGAACTTCTGCTTGGAATGCGAGTTATGTTGAATGAACTTGATTGAGGAAATGAACAAACACCACCTTGTATTTATACAAAATAAGGTGACTCTTCAAGGAGGTCGACCTCTCTTGAAAATAATAAATTACAAAATAATATCAAGGAAGGTCGGCCTCATCCATTTAAATCAAATGAGTATAAATTAAATAGCCATAGGCTATCATCTAATTTATTACAACTTAATGTGATCACTATCATGTATGAAAAATGTGGTAGCATAGACAAGGCAGTGGACTATTTGAAAAAAATCTTCAAAGAAATGTGGTCTCATAGAATTCAATGACAAACAAATGCAATTGACAATTGCTCATAGTTTTTAGTTATGCAATGTGAAGTAATTGCATAACTTCTTAGGTTGAATTTGTAAAAACTATATTGTAATTGAAATTTTTTCATCTATGAACATCTAGTTGTTAGTTATGCAATGTGAAGTAATAATTTGAGTTTGAAAGATGTGTAATGCAATGTAATCAGCAATATAAATATAAACTACATAATATAACCATTCTTTTTTATGCTATTGTACATTGATATTTAACCATTGCTCAAGATAAAAATTTCAAAGAGTTTAATTATGCACATGAGGAACAAATTAAATTTCGATTGTCAACTTCTATATATCAAATTATCCAATAATCAAGTGTATGTCCATATACAAAAATGGCATTGACGCCAACTCAAACAAAGTTTTACAAAATGTGGCATATGCCATCTCAATATGTATTCAAAATTTACATGCCAAAATGTCTATCTCATCCTAATCTACTGGTGGATCATCAAAATGGAGCCTCTTTGAAGCACTCGTTGGCTCTGAAGGTAGTTGCACAAGAAAAATTCAAACCACAATTGAGATTAGTTATACTGTATAATTTAAAATTGAATAATTAACATCAAAATCAATATACATTGAATTTTAATTGAAATCTTGATTACTTGAAATATACGTCTCTTCAAAGGGTCATGAGTCCTAGAATATACCAAACCAACTTTTGAAATGCCAATCTATATATGTGAACAAAAACATAAAATTGATCCAAGTTAGCATACAATTATTGGTAATAGGAACATATTTACCAAACACAAAATAAAATAAACACATACCTCTTTAGGTTGATATTTTTCTTTATCTCCTTCAGGTGTTTCGACACCTCCTCCTTGAGGTGTTTCAACACCTACTCCTTGAGGTGTTACAATACCTACTCCTTTAGGCAGTGTGTCACTTGTCAACAACTCTGTATAGCTCATAATTGCCTGTACATAAAAATGACAAGTACATATGAAACTACCAGTCTATGTCAATGTATGTATAATCAATATAAGATCTTAATTCAATCCAATTTGAGTTCAATTACCTTCCCCTTATCTAACTTTGCGCCTCCATAGTCTAGACGAGGCTGCACCTCACTCGCACTAGGTATTTCCTACAAGAGGAAAATAAGATAAACATATAAGTTATTATATAATTTCATTAATGACAAGCAACTATATAATAAAAAATGTAAATGAGTGAGTGCGAAAATATATACTATGTGTGTGTGTCCAAGCCAAATGAAATGTCCCTAAGGGTGTTATCAGTCACCCGTGTGAGCTCCTCCTTAGACATCAACTGTTAAATAGACCATGTAAATAAATATTAGTACTTGATACTATCTCTTATTAATATTCATTTAAAAACAAATGCAAGTTATGAATTTACAACTTAAATCTTACCTGTGTCACTATTCCAAAATCCCCCTCTCTAGCAGGAGAGGAATATGTAGGGTGCGCTCCACTCCCTTGCGACTGATCCATAATGTCCATATCATGGAGGTCATAATTAGAAGTGTCCAAGGGATGCTCAACGGGTTGTACAAGAGGACCCAAGCATATCTGGCGGCACATAGTGCAAGTATGTGGCACACAAATATGTGGACATGAGGAGGATGATGCAACAACACTTGAGCCTTCGCCAACATCACCAGAATATGGCTGAGCTACTGTAGAAGCATGCAAAACCAAATGACCACTCAAAGATAGAATAGACTGAATAGTTTGTGTGGTTGCATCTTGGATAATCTCTGGATGATATATTGGAGGTGGCAGAGGAAGGGGAGGAAGGGGAAAATTTGGGTGCGGGACAACTCTAGCTGCCCCTGGTTCTATACCAGGGCATACCTCCACCAACGCCCTGGAAGGGTTTAATGTCAAAGTAATTGACATGATGCCCTAACACAAACTCAACATATAATTTTTTAATAAAGTAAAATGGTATATCAGAATTATTGTTCGGTGGTTTATCAAAAACCATACACCAACGATCCCAAAAGTTAGCTACAATGTCCCTATGCATGCACCATTTTATAGAAAGTTTTGTTTTATTAACATTCACTGGAAAATCGGTGCGGGGGTCAATGAATAAAGAGGCTATTTGGGCTTTGGTTATTTGGAGATCTTTCACATCATCGTAAGACAATCCACATCCATAATATTCCCTCACGTCTTCTCGCCATGAATGAAAGGCATTATATTGGCTGGAGAGGGTTTCTATATTTTTAATTATTTCCTTCAATGTGTTTGTCATATCTCTCAACCGAGGGATTGTCTTATAAAATTCACAAATGCCCCTTAATTGCCCCAATTTTTCACCAATTAAGTCTTCAATTGGTGGTTGCGGAGGTGGTGGAGCATTTGGTTGCAGAGGTGGTGGAGCGTTTGGCATTTGTGCATTTTCATTCTCAGCCATAATACCTGATTAAAGTTAAAAACTAATTAATCTAATTGAAATTACACAATATAAATGAAATTATTGTAAAAAAACCCTAGTTTTTAATAAAAATCCCAAAAAACCCTACTTTTTCACAAAAATCCATAACAAACTCTAATTTTTGATAAAAATACATCAACAACACTAGTTTTTAATCAAAATCCATTTAAAAACATTATTTTTTAATAAAAATTCATTGTAAACTCTAGTTTTTAATAAAAATCAATAGAAAACCCTACTTTTGAAAAAAAATTCATAAAAACTACTTAAAATTAAGAGAATCTACTTGAAAAATCGATTACAACATTTAAAAAACCAAATACTTACCTTTGAAATTGGATATCTGATAGAAGCAAATATCGGATTTTCGCTTTTCCTTGTGCGCCCGCGTGCAAACTGTGAGAAATGAACTTTTAACAATCAGTTGTTTTATTTATAATGTTTCCACAAATCGGATATCCGATTTGTAGAAACTAGGTTTGGGCTTTGGTTCGGCTAAATGTATTGACACCTGAACCTAGAAAAGTCAACTCAGCATTTTCGCATTTTTGAGTCGATCCAAAACATGATTTTTTTCCCATTGCCACTTTTTGGCCCATCATGATCCTGCACATACCCATTCTAAAATAACTGAGTACAACAAAAATGCAAACAATTCAAATAGGTCACACCACTAAAATATAAGAGTGACAACTAAAATTGGTAAGAACCAAGGAGTAGGATTCCCTATTACAAAGAAAAGGATTAAAATAGTAATGGATTTTAGTGTATAAGAACCAACTTGAATGCTTCAAAAACCCACCTATATCATGATCATACTCCATACTACCACTTTTTGCAAACAAAAATTCACCTTACAAAGGTTTTCTAGAGTTCTTTATAGATCATGGTCACTTTATCTACCACCAAATCCTTAATTAAGTAGCTTGGAAGAATAATGATGATACAAATATTAACAATTACACATTAGTGATTTATATTTTTCAAAAATAAATGAGGTTATCCTATGTAATCCCAACTTGAGCATAGTCTAAGATATTTGGTAATATAGAAAAGAGATATTCCCTAAAAAACATCTTTACAAACATAACATGAAGAACCATAAAAAACCAAAGGATCCAATTGACTAAAAAAGCAATTATATTTTGATTATGCTAGATGGATGAGGTATGAAATCAAAAACACAAAATAATTAGGAAGCTCCACCACATTCGATAAGCCAAAGCTAAAAATGACAACATGTTTATATAAGATACATTCCCCACCTAGAAAAAGGTAAGGAAAATATTTAACATGGTTCCCAATCATTAGAAAGCAAAGTGTTCAACTCCTCCCACTAGATGAGATTAACAAATATTAGGCATCTCCATTAGCTAAGGAAATTACCACTTGATGAGAATGTTTCTTTCCCATCCAATAATCTTTTCTTTTAGAATCAAGAATTTAGTTTTGAAATTCTCTTGATAATTTTCCTCAAGATTTTCAAGAAAAACCTCCTTCAAAAATTTGACATTCTTAAATTTTGTGTTGTTTCTCTCTTTATAAAGGCTCAAAAAAACTATTTGACATTATTTGTAAAATATTACATATATTTATCCCTCATGTCTTGAAGCCATCTCTTGAAGAAAGTATAAATGGAAGCCAAATAGACCCATTGAACTTTTATTCCATTGAAAATCCAAGCCCAAACTTGTCAGGAAAAGGGAAAAAGTAGAAAAATATAGTTTGGATCTTCCTTAGAGGAATCACAAAGAGAACTCCTTGAAGGACTTCAAAAACCAATATAGTGAAGGTGATTTGAAGTATTATATTTCTTATTTATGACTATCCACATTAGGATATTAGATTTTGGACAATTGGTGGGATTCCAAACCTTGTGAAAGGGCTTGTTAACATCCTCAATTTCCAAAATTTTAGTCTAGCCAAGTTTAACTAAGAAAACCCCCAAAGGATCATCTTTCCATTTTTAGCTTGTCCTCCATGGATTTTCCCTAAATATGTTATTAAGGGAAGCCATTAAAAGAATTAAGATGTCCACATGTGAGGGGATCCCACCATCTTGGATCTTTCCATTGTTTATTGTTGCCCCCAATTTTATTTGTTGTAGCCCAATAATTTTCCATTTTTTTGCCCCAACATGAATAGAATTTTTTTTCCAAGATATGAAAAGTAAAATAAGAATTAAGAGGTCCATCTTTAGACCAAGGGTCATTTCAAAATTTGGCGATTTTCTCATTTTTTAAATACTAGCAAAGAGAATTGATAACAGGTGTGACCCTTTAAAAATGTCAAGTCCTAATGTGAGATGCTAAAATGATGCAATAAGAAGAACTAACATAAGAAAATGGCACCTCAATGATTAGCCTAAGAAATAGATAACATGAAAGAAAGATAAACAAATTGATTTTTGATTGTTATACCTTCATGTTGCTTCTTCCTTGGTTGGCACTTGATCTTTGGATGTCTTGTGTGCTCCTTGGAAGACAATGGAGTGAAGTGGATGCAAGCTACAAGATGGATTGATGAGAAATGCTATGGAGAAACTAAAATTCTGCAAATGACAATTTGGAAAGAGTTTTGTAGCAAAAGAATTGATCCCCAAAATGAGGGAAATGAGGGGGTATTTATAGGATAATTGGAATTCTCTAGAAAATTCAACGGTTGAGATTGATCCAACAAGATCAAGATGAAGGGCTATGGTGAGTTGAGGACTCACAAGCCCTCACATCTTGACATGTGGAATGTGAGATCTCTTAGGGTGGAATGAGGTGGAAATGAGGTGGAAGAGAAGTACATGAGGTGGATGAAGGACAAGTACCTTTGAGGTACCTTGGGGGATGATAAGATTTCCTCAAAAAGGAACTTTTTGTCCCCAAATGAGGATGAAAGAGACATTTGATGGATTTTAGAATTCCTCAAAAATCTCCATGGGAAAAGGGGAAGAGGTTGGAAGAATAAATGCAAATTAAAAATTTACATTCATTGGAGAGTTTATTGGGTAAAAGGTCTCCAAAAAGCTGAAGATTTGTCACATGTGGGTGATGTGACAAGTCCAAGGTTCTAGAAGTCCTTGGCACATGTAAAGTGACAAGTCAAGCCTTCTAGAATCTTGCATGGGGATGGGGAAAACCTTGGAAAGACAAAAGTGAATTAAAAATTCACATGGGGAATAGGGGAGCCTTGGGCAAATAAATGTGAATTAAAAATTCACATGGGAAAGAGAGTCCAAGCTAAAAATGGTAAGTGGGAAAGTTGACCAGAAAAGGTAAGCTAAATGTGGCTAATGATTTTGATTAAGGTTGTGCAAACACAAGATTAAGATAATTAATGAGATATTAGAGGCAAGTGGGAGATTATGGAGGATGTGACACTTAATCAAGATTAAGTGATGCACATCCTAATCACAGATTAATTAATTTAATCTGGATTAAAAAAGGGTTATGGAGAATGTGACAAGGAGAGAGAAAAAGGGGAATTAAAAATTGATTTTAATCCAAATGGGTTAAGAGAATAAATTAAATAATTTGTCATATTTATTTAATTTAGAGAAGAAAGGGATAAGGTAAAGTATTTAATTTATTTAGTTACCATACTTTAGGAACCTTAGGCAGAAAATGAAATAATGATTAAATAAATTATTTAATCACTAATAATGAAATAGATGAATAGAGTAGACGATTTTTATCATATGAAAGTGATCAAATTTGGATGTCTACATTTTTCCCCTCTTCGGAGTACCGTTAGAATAACCGTGCTTCGAAGAAAAGAAAGTGCAGATGACTCTATAGAGGAAGTAACCAGAAGATGATGCCCCAGCGTGGGGAGGAGGACTTAAGTTGTCCAATTAATGGGGAATGGATGAAGATGCCCCAATGTTGGAGGGGAATGACCATGACAGGGAAAATAGGTAAATGTGAAGGGTATGCCCCCTCGAGAGAATGACGGGGGAAAAAGAGGGGTCCGGGGTGACTTCTCGATAGGAAGAAATAGATGGTATGGTTGGAAAGAGGGCAAAAAATTAGGCAATATTTTCTTTTGAACGAAGTCAATTGGACAAATGGGGTGTAAATGGCGGCCCCAGGAAGGGAACGGATTAGTTCGAGGAAAAAAAGGTAAATAACAAGTAAAAAATACCCTTTAAAAATGGAGGGAAAAGAGAGGGGTCCCGGATGAATTCTTGTTAGGAAGAAATGAAAGGTATGGTTGGAAATAGCTCAAAAAAAAAGCAAGTTTTCCTTTTGAACGAAGTCGATCCGATGCACAGTTTGCAAATGGCGGCCTTGGGAAGAAAAGGGAAAAAAAGTGTTGCAGAGGGGCGGATTTGCCCCACTGCAGAAGGGGCAGATCTGCCCCAAGATGGTGGGTCCACCCCCGAAAGGGGAAAATCCACCCCGGGAGAGCGGGTCCACTCCAGAAAGGGGCAGGTCCACCCCGGGAAGGGGCAGATCTGCCCCGGGAGGGCGGGTCCACCCGGGAAAGGGGCGCGTCCGCCTCAGGAAGGGGTAGATCCGCCTCGGGAAGGGGCAGATCTACCCCGAAAAGGGGTGGGTCCACCTCGGGAAGGGGCAGATCTACCCCGAAAAGGGGTGGGTCCACCTCGGGAAGGGGCAGATTAGCCCCGAGAGGGCGGGTTCGCCCTGAGAGGGCATGTCCGCCCCAGAAAGGGGCAGATCCGCCCTGAAAAAAGGGCAGAAGGGCGGATGAGTGATGAAGGATGAAGGGATGTGGGAAAAGATGAAAGATGAGATGATGAAAGGGGATATGAAGATGATGGAATGGAAAATGAAATGCAATCCTAATGCAATTTGCCATCGTTTGAGCACTGATTTTTGCTATAGCATAAGACATCGAGCATCAGGGTATGTAAACCAAGACAAATTAGTGTCTAATGCATGAACAAACACAACAAACAAGAAGGCTATCCCAACACCCCAAAGTCGCGATGACTTTGGTTGGGCCAGGTATTGGAATAACCATAAGCACAAAAGGATGCCCCAGTGTAACACAAGACCTCAGGGATCTTGGCGGGTACTATGTGGGACAACCAAGAAGACAAAAATAGATAAAAGATCAAGATATGCCCCTATGTTGACTACTCAAAGCACACCATGATATGATGGATCAAGACGACCATGAAAAGTGATGATAGGGAGCTCAAATGATAAACAAAAGCCAAAAGCATCAAAAGATCACAATCAATTTCAAATGTCCTTTGTTATAGGATCAAGATGATGGATGGGGTTGATGAGGTCTGTTAGGAAGGATACATCCTATTGAGACCACTGATGGATAGTAAACTAAAAGATCGATATGACGTAGGATATTCGAAACCGATTGGATCTAAGGATACAAGTGGATCTTGTTTGTAAGCGTTGGCTATGATAGGGATGTACTTGATGACACGACAAGATGACAAGATGACAAGATGACAGGATGACAGGATGACAAGATGACAAGATGACAAGATGACAGGAGGACAAGATGACAAGATGACAGGATGACTAGATGACAAGACATAAGGCAATAAAAACCCTAAAGACCTAGGGGCTCGAGGGTTGATCAAAGATCAATCATTCCTATGTGAAAGCGTAGAGCCCTCATAGTTCAATAAAATACCATGGATAAAAGCAGAAAGAGGACAATGAAGACCTCGATGGATGAAAAAGACCAAATGGACAAACGCCCAGGGGTGGATCAAATGATTGACCTTGCCTATGTGAAAGCGTAGGGGAAACGTAGTTTGACACAAGGCCAAAGACAGACGATGGAAGAGGACAAGACAGACAAAAGATAGAACCCCGAGGGCGGATCAAATGATCGACCTTGCCTACGTGAAAGAGTAGGGGCAACATAGTTTGACAAGAGACCGACGACAGACAATGGATAAGGGATGATGAGATGACAAAGATAAATGGATGGAGCAGATATGATGAGCTAGGATAGGCTGTGCGGATGGGATGGTCGATATGTTGGATGTGGGTTATGCGAAGCTCAAGGATGGGATAGTGATGAGAGGATGTATAGATGAATGATGAAGAGTAATAGGATAGGAGGAAGGTGTAGGAAATAGATAGGAGGGAGGAATTAGGATGTGAATGGCATTGGGTTGCATGTAGGTAGCCTAGAGCTAGATACCAATGACAAGGGATTATGAGATGGAAGGAAAATGGATGGATTGATAAAGATGGGGAGATAGAAAGATGCTAGGATAGATGGATAGAAGAATAAGGATTGGGAAAGATGACATGGATTACTGGGTAGATAAATGGATGAGGAGATAAGGATGAAAAGATGGAAAAGGACTAGTGGATGAGAGTATAGGAAGATAAGGATTTGGTAGATGGAAGGGATGAGTGGATGGATAAATGGATGGGGAGGTAAGGATGGGAAAGATGGGGAGATGGAGAGGATTACTTGGTGGAATGGATGGACGATGTCTCCAAGGACCCAATTGCAAATAAGGAGATGCCCCCACTCTAGATGTGTCATGCATGATGAGGCAAGAGGGATAGCAAGATGGGTGGATAAGTGAGTGAGATGGGCAATGGAAGATAGATAGAGGTGGATAGGATGCATGGACAATGGAAGATAGAGAGAGGTGGATAGGCTGCACGGATAATGGAAGATAGAGAGAGGTGGATAAGGAATATGATAGTGTATGGATGAGGGGAATATTTGCCAAGAGGTGTCCAAAGCATGTATATAGGTTTGCCCCTACATTTATCAAGATCACAAGGAAGATGGAGGGAGTGGGATAAATGGGATAGGATGGATAGGATGCAGAAGATAGGCAGATGTAGGAGATGGAGGAAAGGAATGCGTAAGTGGATGTTGCCCCCAATCGTGGAAGGAGACTAGATGGGGAATTTACGCATGATGCTTGTTTGCCAAGTTTTCATCATGGTAGGTATCCAAGGTGCTTGTTTGCCAAGTTTTCACCATTGGATGAATGATTTTTTCTTTACTATTTTGTTGTTTTTTGTATTTTTCTGATTTTTTTGCTCTTTTTTGGAGTAGAATGTGGACGAAGATGGATAAAGATAGGGAGATGGATATGAGGATTTTAGAAGATAGTTGATAAGGAGATGGATGGAGGACTCAAGCATCAAGTTCCATATGAAGTAATAAAAGCCCATGTGTAAAGTGGCCAGCGGATGTTGGTACAACCTTAGTAGTAGGGATGGATTAAAGGGATTGGACAGGGGAGATAGGGGGGATAGTGGATGGGGTGTTTAAAAGTGTATGGATGGAATGATGGAGTGGATGTGTGATAGGGGATTGTGTTCAGGACCAACATTGGCACATGTGGTGGATGTGAAAAGATAGGTGGAGGAATGGATGGAGAGTGTGACGATAATGGAGGCATTGGGATAGTGAATTTTGGGATGTAGGGACCCAAAATAGATTTAGGAGATGGAGGAGGTGAATGATTTTGTGGGGGAATAGCAACTTTGGATGTCGTTATGGACTTTTCAATTGAAGGTATGGCACCTTTTTTCTTTGGGATCCACATGGTTTTTATTTTTTCTTTGGTGGGCCTTTGTGGCCTTTTGGATTGATTTGGATTTTGGACTTGATTTTTCTTTTCTTCAACATGTCTTTTGAAGGGGACATGAGGAGCTTTAGATTCATGTGGACATTTGGATTTATACATTTTTTATTTGGCATCCAAAGTGCTTTTAGTAGCAAGGGGATAGATGTGAGGAGATGGATGATGTGGAGCGATGGAGGTAGGGTAATCTGATTATGTGTAGATGGAGAATGTGTAGGTATGTGCCTTTGTTGATCCTGATTAGGAGTTATGAAGGTAGGATTTTTATGTGTGTATGAGGGAGAGGGGGTGGATGAATGAAAGGATGAATAGGATAAAATGGAGGGGGTGATTTTGGGATATAAGGACCGAAAATGGACTATGTATATGGAAGATGTGTGGGGTCTGATGGAGGGCTATAAGAACCCATAGTAGATGGAGGATGAGCAATGATGGATGGAGGGACATAAGGACCCAAAATGGATTTAGAGGATGAGGGAGGAAGATGGATAGTTGTTTGTAGGTAGTATGATGGAGGAGGGGGGATGGCGACATATGTCTTGGTAGAGCGATGGAAAGTACCTCTTGTGCCTTTAGAAGAGGATTGTTTAGGATGTACGGAGGTTGTACCAACATCTTTAGAGTGTGGGTTTTGGGAGATATATCCAAGACCATGTGTGCCTGGATGTTCTTTGACTTGGATGGGCTCTAAAGTACCTTGCTCATGAAGGCCTAAACCTTTTCCTTGATAGTTCATGTTTTGTAGCATGTGATTTATGGTAGGATGCTTATTCTCTTGGAAGCATGATGCGAGCGCATTAGCAGGTGGAAGAGGAAAGGTGGTGCATAGACATTGTTTTTCTTCTGCAAGAAGACCACCATGGATGCACGTAATGTTACCAAGGTGATACAAAAGTGGCATTGGGATGGTAAGACTAGATGGCGATGAAGGATCATGCGATGGAGATGAGGGGATAGCAACATTAGGAGGAATGAGTGATAAGGGATCATGAGAGGAATTGGGGAGTACAATGGGATCTAGATGTATGGTAGTGGATGATAAGGGCTCATGAGATGGAGTGATTGGATCTTGAAGGAAAAGGGGATCATGGGATGGAGTGGAAGAGATAGTGTGATCTTGAGATGGGGTGGATGGGAGGATAGGATCATGACTTGGTTGAGGATATGGATCATGAGATGAAATGAATGGACGACTATGTTCTTGAGATGGAGTAGATGGGATGGAGTGATCTTGATTTGGAGGAGGGGATATGCTTGTATGCTTTGGATCAAGCGCTTGGCATGACTCATCTTGTGTGGGATGTATGATGATGGAAGAGTGTTGGAGGGATGCCTCAATTGGGGGAGATAGGAGGATGGAGGATTCATGAAGGTTATGGGATTGAAGTTTGTGAATATTAGGACTAGGAGGAGGGGATTGGATGTATTCAATGTATTGGGTGGATCTAGGAGTAGAAGATGGGGATTTAATGGATTCGATGGGTTGGATGGTGTCAGGAATGGTGATGGGAGGGATAGGTGTAGGATGGAGGAGGGCCTCATCACTAGTGACAATACATGATAGAGTGGGAGGGCATGATGTCTCTTCTTGCATGAGTCCTTGGGCGACATTTGGAAGGGATGTAGGATTAGGTAGAGTGATGGGAATGGATGGAGGATCAGAGATGGATGGAGGATTAGGATTAGGAATTGGTGGATTAGGATTAGACGTGGAGATGGGATTGGATGGAGGACTAGGAGGAGATGGAGGATTAGGATTAGATGAAGGGATGGTAATGGATGGAGGATTAGGGATTGGTGGATAATGATTAGATGTGGGGATGGGATTGGATGGAGGACTAGGAGGAGATGGAGGATTAGGATTAGATGAAGGGATGGGATTGGATGGAGGACTAGGAGGAGATGGAGGACTAGGATTAGATGTGGGTATGGGATTGGATGGAGGACTAGGAGGAGATGGAGGATTAGGATTAGATGTGGGTATGGTATTGGATGGAGTACTAGGAGGAGATGGAGGATTAGGATTAGGAATTGGAGGATTATATGAGTGGATGTGTGGATGAGGATTAGATGTAGAACTAGGAGAAGATGGAGGATTAGGATTAGATGAGTGGATGGGATTGGATGGAGGACTAGGAGTGGTTGGAGGAGATGGAGGATTAGGATTAGGAATTGGAGGATTATATGAGTGATTGTGTGGATGAGGATTAGATGTAGAACTAGGAGAAGATGGAGGATTAGGATTAGATGAGTGGATGGGATTGGATGGAGGACTAGGAGTGGTTGGAGGAGATGGAGGATTAAGATATAATGCCGGAAAAGGGAGAGTGACGTAGGAGGATGTGGATGCTGGATTAGATTGGGAAGATGGGGATGGTGAGTGATAGTAGGAAGATGTAGATGAATGATTAGAATGGGTAGATGTGGAATTAATGTAAGAATACTGGGTTGGGGGATTGTGATAGGAATGTGTGGATGTTGGATTAGGATGGGAAGATTGAGGTGGTGGACCACCATAGGAAGACATGTATGGTGAGTTGGCATAGGAGGATATGGATGGTAGATTAGGATGAGAGGATTGAGATGGTGGATTAAGATAGGAGGAATATTGGGATGGGGGATTGTGATAGGAAGGTGTGGGTGTTGGATTAGGATGGGAAGATTGGGATGTGGGATTAAGGTAGAGGTATTGGGATTGTTCATGATGATAAGGATAGGAGGATGTGGATGTTGGATAGGATAGAGGTTGAAAGGGAGGACATGATGAATATGTCAATGGTGAGGATGTTGGATATTCCTTGTCAAGGGTAGCATAAGAACCATTATTATATGTGGATGAAAGTATGGTGGGATAGTTCGAAGAAGTAGTGGGATTTTGGGAGGTGATTGGAGAGAGATTGCTAGCAATGATAGCATCAAGGGGATCTATATAAAAATCTTCATGATCAACAAGATTTTCGTTATCGTCATCAATGGAGTGAGGATTCCCCTTGAATACTATTATTGGTCATGTGAGAGGGGGATAAAGATTCATGATGGATACAGATTAGAAGGAAAGAATAGATGATGGATAGAAAACTAGGATGTATTGGAAGCTCATATGGGGATTGGATGAAAGCTCAGATTGGGATTGGATGATGGATCAATTGATGATGTATGAATTAATTTGATGATTGGATAAGGATTGGTTGATGGATCAATTGATGATGTATCAATTTGATGATTTGGATAAAGATTGGATTGTTTGGATCAATTGGATAAGATTGGTTTTGGATTGTTTGGATAAGTTGATGAATCAATTGATGATGTATCAATTTGATGATTTTGGATGAGGATTGATTTGATTGGATGATGTTGGATTTGGATAGATTGGATCAAATTTGTTGATGTATCAATTTGATTTGATGATTTTGGATAAGGATTGGTTTGTTTTGATCAATTGATGATGTATCAATTTGATGATTTGGATGAGGATTAGTTTGATGGATCAATTGATGATGTATCAATTTGATGATTTGTATAAGGATTGAATTTTTTTTGGATCAATTGATGATGTATCAATTTGATGATTTGGATGAGGATTAGTTTGATGGATCAATTGATGATGTATCAATTGGATAAGGATTGGATTTTTTTTGGATCAATTGATGATGTATTAATTTGATGATTTGGATAAGGATTGGTTGATGGAGGGGATCCTAAAACCTAATTCGGAAACCACCCTAAGTGACTTATGACATTGATTGATCGGATTGAACTAGCTATGATCACAGTGCCGAATCCACCTTGAGATGGAAGGGGATTGATTTGGGCCAATGATGTTGAATTACAACACAAATCCAGCTCAAGATAGAAGCGGATTGATTAGGTTGAAGACAAGGATTGATATGTAGGATAATGATCAAACTTAATGCCTTGGTCAATTCGAGAGATAACTCCTAAAACAAGGTTTATGCAAATGGAAGATGTGTTGTTGAATTGATCTTTTTGGAAAGTGCAAATGTTTAGGTCACACGGTAAGATGGGTATCCCAAATGGTGAAATGATCAATGAGAATGTGATAAATGGATGTTTTAGAAAGGTTAAATGGAGGTTTTGAATGGTCAAATGGATGTTTGGATTGGTTAGATGAGTGTTTAGGATGATCAAATAGTCAAATGGAGACTTTGGGAGTTCAAATGGGGGTTTAGAATGGTCAAATGGATGAAATTGTCCATTCAAGGGGCATATCCGCACTTCTGCAGTAAAAATTTGTCAGAAACGTTAGAACAAGAGGGTGTATCCGCACTTCTGTAGTAAAAACTGTCAAAAACGTCAGAACAGGAGGGCGTATCTGCACTTCTGCAGTAAAAACTATTAGAAACGTCAGAACAGGGGGACGTATCCGCACTTCTGTAGTAAAAAGTGCTGAAACAGGGGGGCGTATCCACACTTCTGCAGTAAAAAGTGCTGAAACAGGGGGGCGTATCCGCACTTCTGCAGTAAAAAGTGCTAAAACAGGGGGCGTATCTGCCCCTCTCTAGTGGAAAGTGATGTGGTTTGGATGATGTGATGGGATTATGACAAGGACTTGAAATAATTCAATGAAGCTAACTTATCAAAATTTATTGGTTTTTTTCTCACAGAAAGACACTTTGAACAAGCACAATCCTATGATTAGTATTAAGGGGTATGGCCAACAAAGGTCTTACTCTAGGATGAACAAGGTTTCTAGGGAGTCCTCGATATACGCTCGGTACCAGTTCATCACAACCGTGAACACCAGTTCATCACAAGCGTGAGTTGGGAGCCCCAACGAGATACTGAGAAGGCTCAGACCAACTCTTCACATCTATCTAGGTATCACCCTAGCTTCGACGCTTCACCAATTACGACGCAACTGGATTGGGGTACAACTTTGGCTCTCCCCCCTTTGTATACCCCGTCGGTACGCGTGGTTGGGATCGTCCCTTGGGGTGATGAGATCCCCAAGTAGGTCCCTCTAAGAAGAAGAAACTAATCATTTCCAACTACCCCCTCGGATCCGCACAAAGTGCAAAGGGGAAGGTGAAAACAAACCAATGCCCCCTTAGGGTAACACAACAAAAAAGACACAACAAACAACAAGTATTACTTCCCCCTAATTATGCTAGGTGAATAGATAAAACAACAAAAAGAACTTTAAAATTTGAATGAAATAAAGACCCTGCAAGCAAATGTTAGCTGTGAAAAATGCTAGAATAGGAGGGCGTATCCGCACTTCTGCAGAAAACAGTTAGCAAAAACGTCGAAATGTGGGGGTGTATCCACACTTCTGTAGAAAAATAGTATGCAAAAATGTTGGAATGCGGGGGCGTATCCACACTTCTACAAAAAAATAGTTAGCAAAAACATTGGAATGCAGGGGCGTATCTGCACTTCTGTAGAAAAATAGTTAGCAAAAACGTTGGAATGCGGGGGTGTATCCGCACTTCTGCAGAAAAAATGTTAGCAAAAAACGTTGGAATGCAGGGGCATATCCGCACTTCTACAGAAAAACTGTTAGCAAAAATGTTCGAATGGGGGGGCGTATCCGCACTTCTGCAGAAAAAATGTTAGCAAAAACATTGGAATGCGGGGGCGTATCTGCACTTCTGCAGAAAAATAGTTAGCGAAAACATTGGAATACGGGGGCGTATCCGCACTTTTGCAAAAAAAAATGTTAGCAAAAACATTGGAATGCGAGGGCATATCCACACTTCTGCAGAAAAATAGTTAGTGAAAACATTGGAATGCGGGGGCGTATTCGCACTTTTGTAGAAAAATAGTTAGCGAAAACATTGGAATGCGGGGGCGTATCCGCACTTCTGCAGTAAAAAATGGCAGAAACGTCAGATCATGAGGGCGTATCCGCCCCTCTGCAACGCCCAGGAGAGAAAATCCGCCCCTCTGCGACTTGAACCTACAAACAAGCTAAACAACAACAAACGTAAAAAAAAGAAACCCTTTTGTGGGTCCCACCGGGCATGCCAAAAATGTGATCCTCTAAAAATGTTAAGTCCTCGTGTGAGATGCTAAAATTATGCAATAAGAAGAACTAACATAAGAAAAGGGCACCTCAATGATTAGCCTAACAAATAGATAACATGAAAGAAAGATAAAAAAATTGATTGTTGATTGTTATACCTTCATGCTGCTTCTTCCTTGGTTGGCCCTTGATCTTTGGATATCTTGTGTGCTCTTTGGATGACAATGGAGTGAAGTGGATGCAAGATGCAAGATGGATTGATGAGAAATGCTATGGAGAAACTAAAATTCTACAAATGACAATTTGGCAAGAGTTTGGTAGCAAAAGACTTAATCCCCAAAATGAGGGAAATGAAGGTGTATTTATAGGATAATTGGAATTCTCTAGAGAATTCAACGGTTGAGATTGATCCAACAAGATCAAGATGAAGGGCTATGGTGAGTTGAGGACTCACAAGCCCTCACATCTTGACATGTGGAATGTGAGATCTCTTAGGGTGGAATGAGGTGGAAATGAGGTGGAAGAGAAGTACATGAGGTGGATGAAGGACAAGTACCTTTGAGGTACCTTGGGGGATGAGAAGATTTCCTCAAAAAGGAACTTTTTGTTCCTAAATGAGGATGAAAGAGACATTTGAGGGATTTTAGAATTCCTCAAAAATCTCCATGGGAAAAGGGGAAGAGGTTGGAAGAATAAATGCAAATTAAAAATTTACATTCATTGGAGAGTTTATTGGGTAAAAGAAGGTCTCCAAAAAGTTGGAGATTTGTCACATGTGAGTGATGTGACAAGTCCAAGGTTCTAGAAGTCCTTGGCACATGTAAAGTGACAAGTCAAGCCTTCTAGAATCTTGCATGGGGATGGGGAAAACCTTGGAAAGACAAAAGTGAATTAAAAATTCACATGGGGAAGAGGGGAGCCTTGGGAAAATAAATGTGAATTAAAAATTCACATGGGAAAGAGAGTCCAAGCTAAAAATGGTAAGTGGGAAGGTTGACCAGAAAAGGTAAGCTAAATGTGGCTAATGATTCTGATTAAGGTTGTGCAAACATAGGATTAAGATAATTAATGAAAGATTAGAGGCAAGTGGGAGATTATGGAGGATGTGACACTTAATCAAGATTAAGTGATGCACATCCTAATCACAGATTAATTAATTTAATCTGGATTAAAAGATGGTTATGGAGAATGTGACAAGGAGAGAGAAAAAGGGGAATTAAAAATTGATTTTAATCCAAATGGGTTAAAAGAATAAATTAAATAATTTGTCATATTTATTTAATTTAGAGAAGAAAGGGATAAGGTAAAGTATTTAATTTATTTAATTACATACTTTAGGAACCTTAGGCAGAAAATGAAATAATGATTAAATAAATTATTTAATCACTAATAATGAAATAGATGAATAGAGTAGACGATTTTTATCATATGAAAGTGATCAAATTTGGATGTCTACAATAGGATAATAACATTTACCTAAAATAATTCAAATGTGAGAAAATTTGATCCAATCATTATTAGAAACCAATATATATGAACCAATAGAGTTCAAGTATTTATTTCTAATAAGTCTACTCCAAAGAGCTATTGAACACTTGGAATACTGAGAGTGGGGGTGAATATGTATTCTTTGAAACCACTTAAACATTCATTCCATATAGCATATTCAATTTTTACTAGGAAAGGAAAGAAGGAAAAAAACCATCAACATCACATAACACATGAACACCAAATTTTTATGTGGAAAACCCAAAATGGGAAAAAACCACGGTGAGGATTAGCTCATAATATATTATAACTAGTTATAAGATATTATAGAAGTGCTCAATATAGGTGGACTCACTGCCCATAGAAAGAATAAAAGATAGAAGAGAGTGGTGGCACATAGTCAAGTTTTGAACTGTTACAAATGCATCCACAATATGTTGGAGTATAATTCCATTGAAGCTCAATATACTGACTTCACACACTTCATAGTACTGATTTGCACTAACACTCTGCTCTGCTTTGAATCGCCTTATATTCACACAATTGGCATTAACAATTACATAATGCATGTATTGTTGTCATCAAAACATTGAAAAAGATATTGCATATATATTCGCTTCACCCTTAAACATTTACAACATCAATTAGGTCAACCTAAATAGATGTATCATACACAATATACCTTATCGACTCATCATAAACACATACACACTTCATGCCAAGATTGAAAACTTATAACAAATCAAAATAGGTCAACATGGACCCAAAATAGTTACCACATAATGGATTGGTACTTATTAAAACTTTGCAATACACAAGAATTATTAGGTCGGCACCGATAATGACCTAATATAAAAATTTGCCAATTTTACATCCAAAAACTGACACACATATCTCCAAACTTCATGCCACTTGGAATTCACATTCTACTAACATCTATCAAAATCTCTATAAATCCACAAGGCCCAATATCAATCCACAGAGAAGTGTGGATTCATCAAAACATGTACACTAAACTAGAAATATTGTAATTTCCAGATCGAAACTATTGTGATTCATATCTTCAACACCATAAATCAAACCATTGTGAAACTATGGATTTAGACTCTTCTAACATCCAAAAAAATTACCCCAAAATCATAGAGCAAGATTTTGCATAGCGGACCAATGCAGACCCGATTACCAGATGTCTTGTACATAGGGATACTTGTTTTGACATAGCCAAATTTTCATATCATCGTCTTCATTGAATCAAACCTTCTTGAAAATATCCACTAGATAACCATGTTCAAACATGCTCAAACTATACAAAGTGGTCTGCATGGTGCTCTTCATATTGGAATACAATGTTGACATTTATGACAACACTGAACTGCATATTGTACACCTTGTACTCATACTCCAAGCTCATGTTGCCAACAAAACAAGTCAACGACAAACTCCTTAATCTTTCAAAAAGAGCATCTTCATTGAAAACACACTAAAATAACTTTGCACCAAGGGCAATGTTGAAACTGGTCAAGCCTCTAATTCCACATCCACCTTTTGACTTAGATTTACAAATATCCTCTCATTTCAAGATATAACATTTTTCTAGTATCATCCATGTCATTCAAAAGGAAATTTTTCATAATGTTATTAATCATATGCTTGATACTTTTTGGAGCAACCAATACAAAAAAATTTAGATAGGGATAGCTTAGAGCACTGCTTGAACAAGTTGTATAGCTTACTTTCCAAGAATTCCACTTCGCTATGCAAGAGGCTAAATTGACATTAAACATGTTAATCACATCTTTCCAAAAATGTGACTACAAATATATGCTCAAAATGAGGAATCCTAAGATATTTCAAATTAGGGGATATATTTGATTGATAAACCAATAATATCAACTATTCCATTTTGATTTCTAGGATGGGTGTTGAGAATAGATCCAAATTTTCCTTGTTCAAACATTGACTCTACAATTCTAATTCCTTGGCTACAAAAAGATATGGCCTATGAGTCCTTGACCCTTGAAAAAATTCTAGGTGTTTCAAAAGAAATTAAATGTGAAACTATATAAGACACGTGGTGAGGGGGAATACTTTTTAATTATAAGTTGACAAATAGAACCCTAAAAGTGATGGAAGAAAACAATGAAAGAGGGGGACAAGGCTCAATCAAAGGGCATGCACTCTTCAAAAGAATTGGATATTATATCTTAGCTAGAGAATGAATAGAGCATTGTGGAAACCTAACTTGTGTAATTCCCACTTTAATGTTGGGCATTACTATGTGAAAACATGGCAATTTTTTATTTTTATTTTTAATTAATTAACTAATTTTAATATATATTTGTACAATTACAACACTATAGAGTTGGCCCTTGATAACATTAGCACAAGTGTGAAAGTGGCACACATGCTTAGAAATAAAATCACATTCTCCCCTAAGTCAAGAGTGATAATCATGCAAGGAAACCCACTCTCCTTAGCGGATTCATAGTATGACTAACCACACATAGGTAGATAGTTACATAAATCCATCTAATAGGAAACATTCATTCATATGACGACAAAAGCGCCTATAATACAACAAAATACTTACTATAGGAAGATTAAAATGACTAATTCATTATATTAGATCATTAGCTAAGATAAGATAAGGAGTAGCATTCATTAATATGAAAGGTAAAATCTATCAATATTACATCCATGATGTGATGAGCTAATAATAGTAATTTAAATAGGTAGTTCATATTTGCACTTTCCCTAAATTTTTATTTTACTTTAAATAAATGCGTTCGTAGATAAACACAAATTTTTCATTTAGGTTGAGGCTTCTACTTTAAGTAAATTAATATAACACTTGTTTTTGTTTATTCATCATGAGTATCATAACCACAATGTTAAATGCAATATCCTTGCACCAATAGTTTAGCTTCCACACTCAAGAAGATAACAAAAGTACACATTATTGTCATTACCACCCATTTCATGACATTAAAAAGTTATATCTTTATATGTTAAATTCATATCGTTGTGTACAATTTCACATAGTATAGATTACATTCATAAATAGCATCGTTATCATTAATAGATCTAAGATTAATCAAAAGATGACTTCAATTAAAAATATAATTACTTCATCTACTAAAGAGCTGTTTATGAAAGAATTATCTTTTTATGCCTTTTTAATAAGATAAAATATAACAATTAGCCTCAAACCAAACGTCATTACCTCCGATCTTGAGAGAGAATGAAGGGAGAGAGAGGTTAGAAGTTCCTAATTTGTCTCAACATAACTTCCAATTGTTATTATTATTTTATTAAGAGACAAGCATTGAGAATCATTCAAAGATTAAGTTATTCAATTTATAAAATAATATATTAAAAAATCTATATTTAATATGTATTTATCTTTTTTCTACAACTCAACAATACAAACCCAACTCATTAAAAAGATATAACACTTATTTAAGTCATGATAATATGATATTTAAGAATAATAATAATATATGTGTAATTTTGTGAACCCTTATTTATTAGTCCCGCCTATCTATAGGCGGAGACTTATGTTTTCAGTTGAGCATAAGACATATTAATATGTGCATTGGAAATAGAGCCAAAGATATAATGCAAAGTTAAGTCAAAGTTTTGATTTTAGTTTTTTTCCTGCATTAATATTTGCCAATTATCTGCCTCCCTGTTGGTCATCGGCAAATTTGCTGGGTTTAATTTTTGGAGAAATAATTTCAAATAATTTTGAGGAACTTGTCCAATAAATGGAAGAGGGCAAAGTATCATGTATGTTTCCCTAATGTTTTCTCTAGTTTTTCTAGGAAGGGCACATGGACCTGGAATGGGGGTGCTGGGCAGTATATTGCTTCCACATTTTGTAGTAAGGGAAAAATTGCTGAAAGGATTTCACATGCCTTGCCTCGACTATCACATTTTGCATGCACGTCTAGCAGTAACCCTTGGCATTATAATCGATCTTGAACTATTTTTAACATACCACATCTAGGGTTATATCCACAATACAACATTTAGAAAGTTCCAACGAGATATGGATGGAGGAGCATTTTTACCTGGTAGGAAAGTCTAGGTAGCTGGCTTAGCATATGCTAGTTTCAAAGGCTTTTGGGATCACTCCATCAGTGTAATCAATGGAGATTTCTTGGCTGCTCCAGATATTGGCCTTTGGGAACCCATGAAGCCGTAATATGCAACGAGGCCACATATGCTACAATCTGTTAAAACATGGTCCAAAGCATGAGAACTGTTTGATAAAATGTTTCCAATATATGTTCTGGAAAAAAGGTGAAATGATATAAATTATATGCCATCCATACTACTTGTTAAGATATCGGTCAATATAACTATCATAAACTATAACATTTGTAGCTTCTACATGTTTTTTCAACATCATCATAACATTCTAGACTTTGACGATTAGCCACATTTCCTAAGCCCTGTTATTGCCTTTCTCTCTAAACAAGCTGCTTTGCAGTTTGTGGGGATATTGTTATTTGATTATGGTTGTTTGTATATTTCACCTCCATTAGATTTCATTATGATGCATTAAAAAATTGGTAGCCTGGTTAGCAATTGGGTTTAGACTCATCTCTCAAACCTCGTGGCATTGCATTCAACTAAATCTTCTTATCCTCCTTTTCTCGGCATACTTTATCATAACCATCGTGGATCTGCAACTGAGCGATTTGATTCTTGCAATCATTGCAATCCAAGATGACAAATCTCTTTGAGGCATTATGGAAAATAATTCATGTGCCTTGTCTTTGCTTCCACATTTTACATACATGCCTATCAAGGCAATTGCAATGGAAACATATGAAAAAAATACTTCCTTTATCTTTGATAGAATTCCATATTGTGTTCCAACTTCCAAAGCTCCAATTTTGGAACATGCAGGCAGGATACTAGCAAAGGTTGCAAGCTTCAACTTTACATCTGCCAGTTGCATTTTCTTGTAAGTTTGCAAATCCTTTTTAAAAATCCATTTTGTATAGATATTGCAATGACGCCATTCCATGTGATCACATTTCTTTGAGATATCTTGCCTAACAGTTTGGTGTCTTGTCTGTTCTTTTAAACACTTCACTTCAACTGCAAACTCCATCTCTACATATACAATTGGGTTTAACATTAAGTTTTTTATTTCCTTTCATTCCCTTGATTATATTACATTCTTGAATATCCTAGAGAAAATCTATTCAAACATAGAGACAATGTTAATTGTTGTGTTCTCCTCATAAGTGAAAGAAAATTAAATTTCCCTCATATACTTGAGGTTTGATCCTTTTATTAATCATGTCTAGCTATATGATCCTTTTTTTAATCATGTCTAGTTGTAATTTCCATTTTTTTATATGTAGTGAATTGTGTTGTGACTACATTGGAATTCAGATGCATGGTCATATTTGTTCAGTTCTAGATTTTCTAGTTAGCAATGTGTCATTTTTCATCTTATCCTAGGGCAATGTATCTGTTCTAAGGGCTCTTTCCCTTGCATATCTTGATAAGTGGCAATGGATAAATTACATGTCATATGTGTGGTGAATTGTTGGTGAATCTTCAAAAAATATTTTGAAACGAAACTGTTATTTATGTTTTGGAAATTTGTAGGTTTTTCTTGGCAAATGTAAAATTCTATGCACTCATCCAATGTTGGGAGCAAAGAATGAAAAACCAAAGTGGAGGTAAATACAATGGTGAACAAGAGCATTGTCTATTTTGGGTTTACTTCTGTGTTGTTGGATACGAGTGGAAGTGTGGTGTTTAAGAAGCCATCAAACATAAACTTTGGGACTATAACTTTTATAAGCTCATGGGTAGGTAAGATTTTTTTATACACCAAATAGAAAATACCATTTTTTTGTTGCATAGATTTAATGAACCCATGATAAAAGCTATTGACATCCATCAAAAGATAACAATGACGCAATTGATTCACCTCCTTCCCATACTCCCTACTGTAGTTCGAGATCGACTTCCTGCCTGCCAGCTTGGGTAAAATAAATTACGTCTATAACAATAGCTATAGAAAAGGAGATCCTGTCTTGTTTGGATCATCTTTTTCTTCCGTCTTTGCTTACTCACTTTGAGTTGAAGAATCACATATTTCTAGTCATGGGGGATATTTTAGTGTCTTGAGGAACAAGAAATTGCATTCTCTTCATTCATTTTGTTCTTTTTTTTCTTGCTACAGGTTTATATTACTATAGGTCATCATGTATGTGATGGTGGAATTAAATCCACTTGCAATACTGCTAAACTAATGTAATGCACTTGCATTATATAAAGTTTTAACCATAACCATGCACGGCTAATTGTTCTGCATTGCTTTATGCTTTGCCAACTATTTTTGTCTTACGCTTCACCCTTTTAACTTCTTTTGGTAGTGAAGAGAATACCGATTTCATACATGTCAAAATTTTAAACACGGGCATCTCAAATTTTTAATTGTTAAATTTCCTAATTCTTGGAAAAAAATTTCACACAATTGTAGGGCAAGGTGACACTGTAAGTACTGTGGAAAATCAGCCTTCTGAAGACCCTCCTTCATCTAGATTTACCTGGGTAATTGATAATTTTTCGAGGTTAACTGTGAAGAAACATTACCCTGACATTTTTACCGTTGGAGGATTTCAATGGTAAGTGATTTTTGTTTGTTTTTTGTAGTTTGGTTGTTTTATTTATGCTTATTTAAGTAGGGTGGAGGAAGTTCTACATACACCGTGGCTTAAATTGCATACAATATTTTTGAGATTTTTTTTGCGATTTATTGCAAGTTTATTTTTAAATCTTTGTAATTTCAATGGATACCTGTGATTAGTATCAAAAGTGATGGTCTGAACCAATTAAAAAATCAGCTGAAAGCACTAACTAGTGTTACGAAATTTAGCACCCTTGATTGTCAAAACCTGCACATAATGCTCGCTACACATTAACAAACTCACTACTGTCTGCTAACTCAATAATGTAAAGGTTCAACCCTTATGTGCTAAACTTGGTCATGGGGTTGTAGATTTGCTTCAACCCATCCTCTTCCATGTAGATAATACAATGAGAATATATATCTATTAATGTCCTTTTCTTAAGCTGCTCTATGGTGTATCAAAACTATTTTCAAAGAAAAATAACTCCCCCCCTCAAAAATGTCATGAACCTAAGCTAACAATAACAAGACATAGTGTCTTCAAGAAATGACTTGAATGATTGTGACCAAAGAAAAGAACAAAAGAGAAAAATTTCAATTTGTCAATATGGAAAGCATGATTGATAATTCTACAATGTTGAGCCCGCATTTCTCCTTCCAGACTGACAAGACCATCTTTGTTGAGCTGCTTAATCTGTGTCCTCTTCTTATATAGGCCAGATTTGTTACACAAAACTTCCCAAATCAAGTCAGGGTCTGTAATATTAAATCTCACAGTAGAACCAGTTGAAGATGAATGCCAATTTTCCCAATTCACTAGAATTTGATTCAGAATCTTATCTTTTGTCTACAACAATTGACCAAATCCCATTGATGGCTATTCACTGGTTTAGAAATAGATACAACTTAAATCATTTGAAGACTTCAATATTCTTAGTTCGAGAAAAGCCCATTTCTAGAATTTCCTTCCTTTATGCAAGTGATCAATCGACAAAGATAGGAAAGTGAGATTTTATAATGATTGTCTCTTGCAATACAAACCTATGCACTCTATGTCCTCTTTTGACAACTGTCACTATTTTCCCTACAAACATACCTGCTCAAGGCAGGGACTCCAGCTCACGCAGAGCGCTTGTTTATATAGGAAGGGTTGTAGAAGGATAATATTTAACCACTATTATTAAATCATATTATGCTCAAGCATAATAAATATATTTTTAATCTATAATTAAAATATTACTAAGTTATATTATGCTCTATCAAAATATTTTCTCCATTTAATCTAGAATTATATGCATACATGCATGTATGTATGTATGTATGGACATATGTATGTATATACATTGCATTCAATTTTCTCATTGAAACTTTAAATTTATATGTCTTATAGTAAAAATCACAATCTTTCAATAATTAATCAATTTGTAATCGTCACATATGTTCTATTTGTTTAGTGTGTAACTTATATATGATAAAAGAAATATATAATATTAAAATGTACTAAATGACTAATTTTTAAAATACAATCCAACAATATATATATCACATATGTATATATGATAAAGGTAATATTGTATGTTATATTCATTTTTTCTTTTAAAATCTCATTTTATTTACACATTCCAAAATCTCAATTAATGAACTTTCTTAATGTCCTTTCAACTTGTGACAAAATAGAACTTAAAAATTCTATATACATTCATTGTAACATAAATGATAAGTAATTTTGTGAGAAGTTGTAGTACCACCCTAGGGGATATATATGCAAGGTTTGTAAATTATTTAACAAAATACTTCTAAGAGGTGATCTCATGGGACATCATGGTTGTAGGCAAGCCTCAAATTTGGCAGTCACCCCTTCTAGACATATGAAAATTTTATGACGATTTGTCATTTCAGTGCCTTTCATTAACATTTTAAGAAAACCATAAATTGTCAAAAAAATTTAATTTATGATTTTTTTTTAAAATATATTTAATATTAAAATATTATATCAATAATAAATAAAAAATACAAAAAAAATACAAATTTAATAATGTAATGCAAAAAATTTAATTATTATTTTAAATATATTATTATGTATTAATTGAATTAACAAATAATTTTTGAAAAGGATCATAATTCTTTTTTTTAGATTGGAGGAATCAGGTAACTCCCTATAAACTATAGTGCACCTGGTAAACTTTTTTTACATGACCGGTGAGGCTGGAATGACACACCCTCCCAAAAGGATCATTATTCTTACAAAGTGCATATCATTATAGATAAATGCTCAACACTCACCAAACCGATGAACTATAGTGCGCTTGGTAAAAAAATTTACATGACCAGTGAGGCTAGAATGACACGCCCTCCCAAAAGGATCATTATTCTTAAAAAGTGCATATCATTATAGATAAATGCTCAACACTCACCAAACCGATGATGTATCTTCAAAAATGATAACTAATAGTAATAAATAAAAAATCTAAAAGTTAAAAAAATAATTATATTCTATTTTGAAAAACTTTTAAATTAATATATATTTTTATAATAAATATTAAATCATATATATGAATATAACACAATGGTAACTATTAATAAAAAGAGTTGCAGGGTAGCAAAGTTCCTCCAAAAATTTATAGAATAGTTATGTTTTAATTAGTTGTATTTGATAAGTTTTAGCAACAATGTTGATAAAACAAATAAATAAATAATAGTTATAGTTATAAATCATTCTATATGTCATGCAATTTCCTTTTTAATTTTTTCAAAGCAAAAACAATAATAATTGATCTGAAAAAATTCCCTTGTGCATTGTTCAAACTCAAGGAATTATGTTTCAATTCTAGCAAGCAATATCACAAATGATAAGTAACATGAAATTTACTCCATTTTCCAGTTTATCTAAAGCCCAAAATGAGATTCCAACATTACGTTTCAAAATTTTACATTAAAAACAAATAACTTATTTGCATACAAAAAATCAACACCATAATGCATGTCAATCAAAATGTTAAGCATCTATATTCAAATTTAATCTTTGTGCTCATGTAAAACAACCATGAAATTCAAAACAAAGTGTTGCACCAATGTTGAAAATTTTAATTTCACTATTAAATATTTTGAACTTCTGTAGTCCACTAGGCAATCTGAACTTCATCTCAAAAATTGTGATTCAGTTGAGAAAATATTATTCTCATTTAGTAGAGTGACATAGCTTCTATCTAAAACATTTTTCTACAAATGACTATGACAAAGACTCGTGGTACAAAGAAAATGGATTTATGTAAATGAATATGTAGAAACCCTCAGAACATAACATGCATAGTTACTCTCCTATGGGAGACTTTCAATTTTTACACAACCTCAAATTAATAAGATTAACCAGTCTACCTAACAACTCATTTACATAACATTTACATAAGATTTACAGTTGGTTTGGCTCTATCTCAACTGCTTAACAACTTGCAAAATTACAATTTTGACAGAAACTGCCTCCAAAAAATGGAACTACACCATAGGCACGGTGATGCCAAGAGACTGTCAATATCGATAGTGGAGTCACAAATAGACAAGTGGTAAACATAACAAAGTAGAGCAAGGAACCATGTATTGTGTGTTCTAATACAATGAACTACCTTGGAGCTGGTTCTGAACCTTGATTGGTTAATGTAGGATTTGATCCAACAATATCATTATTTGGAGGAGGTCCCACACCCCACTTCCCTTATGATTCTGAAGGTTCAACAACATGAACTCCTCCATCAGTCATTCTAAGAGAAAATTGATTTGGTTTAGATGGATGTGATGCAATTACTAGAGGATAGACACTACTCAAATAGTCAATAATACATTAAATCATAAAATGATTGATACATTTATCCCTACATCACTTAATTTTGCCTCCCTGAGCCAATTTACCTATTCATGCCTGAAGGTAAATATGCAGAATGTGCAATACGATAGTGTGGCCTCAAGCTCTCTACATCAAATACTCCTACTGCACCATCACAAAATCTTGCAAATACTAAGAGGGTGTCACATGAATATATTGCACTTGAAATGGTAGCAGATAGAGAGTCATGAGGTATCCACTATAGTGCAATAAAATGTGATATCAGTCATATGGTCATATACAAAAGGTAGCTTACATCATAATCACTTGCTAAACTTGAATTCCCAACTGCTGAGAAGGTCTTACATAACGTAAACAATCCAACTTAGAAGCATCATATATAGCAAGTTGGCTCTCATGAACAACCAACAAGTGAACTTGATCATTATGGAATTGTACTCTTGTATCCCCAAAAGGTGGTGATGATATTCTTGGTTGTACTTTTATAAATTTTTATTTTCGCTTCTCCCATCTATCTGTGCTCCAGACACGTAGCTTCCAAAATGTTGTCCAAACATTTATTAATAAGAATCTATAAGAATATGAATATACAAAATGGGATGGCAATTGATCTAGAGAAAAAAGGTATACCTGGGCATCGACCCTAGAGGATACCAACACATTCAATGAATGTGAAAACGCCAAGCCTGTAATTTTCTTTTGGTGCCCTTAAGCTTTGTTTTTACCTATTTAGTTCAAACAAGTTTTGAAAAGACACAAGTTACAAACAAAACAAGAACACAAAACTTTGGAACACCTTAAATTTTAAAAAAGAATTCGAACTGAAGACCTCTCACAAAACTCTTGAACACCTTAAAATTTTAAATTAAAAAAAAAAAATTAAACTGAAGACCTCTCAAGTGTACTTCAATTTTCTTTTAATCGAATCCTAGGACCTTTTGTGTGTATAGGATGCACTTATTGCATTTTTAAGATAAAGAACTTATAAGTTGTATTCTTAGAAGCAGAAGATCCCAGGTTCCACAATTTTTTTTATCATATTCCATTTTAAAAGTATGTATTAGTTATACTCAACTATGTATAAAAGAATGGTGACAAAGCCACATTTTTGTACATAAGACTCTTATTGACCTCTCCTACCATGCCAAATTTTCTTGAGAGACTAAAACTTTCCTAGTGCTTCCCATATACTACTAGAATGCTCTACCATAGCTGCCAACGTTATTGTAATTAGGAACTTCACTTAGTAGAAAGCAAAATAATTCCAATTAATGTCCAAGACTCCAAAGAACTCATAAAGAAGAAAGATTTCAAAAGATGCTGGGAATGGTAAACGAAGTAAAGATCCGGCCATACCAGGCTGATCACCGAGACCAACGCTAATAGGTGGAAAAATAATTGCACAACAATTTTAGACACACTTAATAAATGGAACAAAGTTGCCTAAAAAAATGCTCAAAAAACATTCATGAAAATGTTGCTCATAGAACAACCTTTAAAAAGTTCAATTTTTTTTGAAAAATTAGTTAAATATTTTCTTTTATTATAGTTTTGTGGCTGAAAAATGTTGCGATAAATTTTTTTATAGTTAGTATTCTTGAAAATCCGCCCTTCAAAATTTTTAGCCAATCAAATTGGAGAAAAATAATTTTTGGAATTTGAAAAGTTAAAAATCGTACATTTAACTTTAAGAAAATTCAAATATAATGTATTAAAATAAAAATATGATGTATAAAAAATAAAATAATGAAATTTGATTGGCTACAAGCAAAACATTTAATCACTAGTTAAAGCACAGGTGCCTATAGTTCCTTCGCAGGAACTAATAAATATAGAATCTTAAATTTACTCTTACAATAACTTTCTAAATTCATATTAGAAAATATTTAAGATATTCTTGTTAAGAATATTCTAAAAATTAGAAACAACTATTTTCTATTTTTTAAAATATTCTAAATAAATTAATTTATAATTTTATAATAAACATTATAAAATGATATATATTAATATTATAAATTAAAATATTATACTATATCTACTTATAATACATTTTTATAGTCTACACATAACTTAAAGTGTCATATATATGGTTACATAAAAATATACCAAGTTAATCTATACGGTCTAATAAATTTTAAAGTTGTAATATACAGTCTAAAATGAAAAAAATGACCATATAGACCATCAAATTCTAGGCTTGATTAAAGGATATGCACAAATTAGATTTTGATCATTATTTATTTATTTTATTTTTTTGTTTTATTATTTTAATTTAATATTTATTTATTTTTAACATATCTACAAATCCAATGCACATAGTATGAACAATATCTATTTTTAATTATTCAATTTATTTATTTTTAACATACCTTTAAACCTAATACACATAGTACTCAATATCTAATTTAATTTGGATATATATGTTTTGGGTGCATTATAATTATTATTTTTCTTTCAAACTAAATTTCAAAAGGGTCATTTACAAGTATACTTATTGGTGTGCATATGTATATATACATATAAATAAATTATGAATCTATATTTGTATATAGATTATATATAACAATTTTAAATGAAAAGTATTTATGCTAAGTGTATTCATGTATTATAGTAGGAACAACGATCTATCAATTTTTAGTTACAATCTCATAAATTATAAAATTAATTTCAAAGAGAAGGATAAATATTTCAACTTAGATATTTATGTATAATTACTTTTCAAACTATAGTTACAAAATTGTAAGAGTTTCATGAGCATTCTCATTCATAATTTAGGTAATTGAATACAATATCTCTTTTAGTCATAATGTCTTCATATATTTTGATTGTGTGAACACTATACAAACCATAAAAACTTGAGAATAATATCAATAGGGAGAGAACATTTTTCAACCATATGGCAAAGCAATCCATTCAAGGTCCTCTCCATCCCCCAAAATATGAGAGGAATCTAGGAATGTATTAAGTAAAAATGAAGGTATAAGATAATAACAAAAACAAATTTTTGTGATCCTGCGTTTCTTGATGATCTGGAATGGCGAGGGCCTCAACGGGGCTCCCCCACCTATGCACTCTACTCCTTCTCAGAGAACTGCCTCCTCTCCCTCAGCTTTTGGGGATTTAAAAATTACTCCTGGAGCATCGCCCATTTCAATTCCCGCTGGAAAGGATGCCTTTTTTATGGGCGAGGACCCTGTGTCATATGTGGAAAAGCTCGTGGGTGGGAAGGCTTCGACTAATGTGCCCCCTACATCTTTGTTTACTTTTTTCACTATGGAGGGGGATGACGTGGATGCCTTAGATTTTATCTTGAATGATGTAATTGAGGTTTTGAAGTTGTCTCTGGTGGGAAAGTTCTTCGTTGCTTGTCCTAATATTGACCAGGTACGTAAGTGGGCCACTAACACTTGGAATCTCAAGGGCAGTGTCTCAATCAGTGCTATGCCTAAAGGTTTATTTTTATTTACTTTTCTTATCCCTGAGGATATGATCAAGGTCCTCATAGGAGGCCCCTTGGCCTTTGATAGAATCTTTAAGAATATTTTGTCTTTGTGTAAGTGGAAGCCAAGTTTTGATGCCTCAGTGGACCTGGGTAAGGTGGCCCCAACTTGGGTTAGACTCTCGGGTTTACCCTTGGAGTTCTAGCACCAATTTTTTTTTAAAGGAATTGTTGATTCCTTTGGTACCTTGGTTATGGTGGATAAAGTGACCCTTCTAAAGTTACAACTAATATATGCTAGAACGTGTGTAAATGTTGCACTAAATATAGTTCTTCCTACCATTGTAACTTTAAAATCAAAATTTGGTAGATGGGTTCAATCGTTGGAATATGAAAAGGCTATGGTTTTCTGTCAAGGGTGCAATAAATTTGGACATCTACAAGATTCTTGTAAAAAGCTCCCTCTTGAACCAAATAAAACCTAGTGAGGAATGTTGATGTGTTCTCCCTTGAAAAATGTTGCTCCCATAACCTTGTTAAAGGAGTTTGTCACACCAAGCTCTAACTCGGCTTTGCTACTTTTTGATAAGATGTTGGTGCCTCCTCAAACTTTGTCTGGGGTTGAAGGTCAGTCTCTAAATGAGTGTGCTTTCCCTCAAATTTTCGATAAGGTTTTTCTAGGGGCTATTGTTGAAGGGTTCTCCTCTTCCCATTCTCTATTGAAGTACCTTGAACCAAAAAATGAGAATGAAATGTTTGATAATCCGCAAAAAAATATCACAAGAAATGGAGGAAGTCGACTTCAAAACTTGGGAACAAAAATAGGAAACCCTTTAGGAAGGTGAGTTAAACAACCAAATGGAATGACTATTGACTTCCTCCCCTGTGCCCTCTTAGGTGGGTCTGGGTTTGGTGGTGGTTCAAACACCAGAAAATAATCAAGAAAAGGAAATTAATGAAGAAGACAATAAAAGCTTGTTGAACTTTGGCTCCCCCCAAAAAAGAGGATGTTGTGGAAGAAGAGTGGAATCAAATAAATACAAAATCAAAGAAGAAGAAGCAGTAAGATGTGGGAGGTAATAACAAAGTGGGCATGGCTCCATTAAAAGAAGCAAGAAACAAATATATAGTGAGAGACGTGGCTTCCAAAAAATAGAGAACTCTTGACTCCCTTGCTGGGAGTAAAGCCAGAAAGAAGTAGTGGGAGAACCTCTCCCAAAACTTAGTAGTATCATGGTGATATTGTTGTTCCTTTTTATCCTATGCGATTACTTTCGTAGAATGTGAGGGGACTTAATGGCCCCTACAAACAACATTTGTTGAAAACCTGTTTAGTGGATGTAAAATTAGATGTTCTCCTAATCTAGGAAACTAAAATAAAAATATAAAATTTTGAAAAAGTGATCAAGTGGCTTTGGCCTAGTACTAAGTGATGTTGATGGTGCCTCAGGTGGGATTGAAACTTGTTGGAACCTACCTAGGATTTCTAGAGGGTTAAATTTTTGCAACAAAAATTGTCTGATAGTTTCTATGGAAGATTTAATTACCTCAACTAAGTGGAATATGGTTAATATTTATGGTCCCAACTTACATTTGGATAGATTATATCTCTAGAACTTTCTTAAGGGTATTATTATCAATAGAAAGGAAGAGTTTTGGATGTTGGGAGGGGATTTTAATTCCCCTTTGTATTCTTCAAAAAAATTATGGAGAACTTATTGATTTCTTGGATATCATGGTGGGTTTGTTGGGTTTCCTCAAATTTGTGGGTCTTATGGATATCCCTTTGAATGGATCTCTTTTTACATGGACTAATAGAAGTTAGGGTTTTCATTTAATCCAAGTTAAACTGGATCATTTCCTTGTTTCATCGAATTGGAACATTTTGGAGAATCTCACTCTTATGGCTCTCCCCAGGAATGGCTCAGATCATAGTGCTCTCCAGGTGATCCCACAAAGCTGGTTTACAATTTTTGAGAGGAACTGATTTTTGCTGAAATCACATATTTTTAGAAAATATAATGATTTAAGCCTTTAAAAGTTCCATTTTAAGGATTCCAATTGAAGAGTGTTTGATCAAACCACCTTAGATCAAACCCCATTGGATAGAACTTCTCTAGTTTTAAACCATACCTATAAATGAGTCTCCTTTACACCTATTAAAATGCTGATGAAAAATCACTTTTGATTTACCTTTTGGGGGATCAAATGAATTCATTTAAAATTTATTTCAAATGATTATGGCAGTCCTTGAAATGAGCTATCCCATGAATATAATTTTAATATGTTTTGGTTTTATTATGTATGTGTGTTTTTAGTTTGATTAAACATAGGTTTTTCACTGAAAATCAAGCTCTCTATTTTGCACATGTGGAAAAATAGAAAATTATCAAAATAAATTTTTTAAAAATATGTTCATGCTGGGTATTTATGTCCTTGATCCATTAAAAATAAATAAAATTAATTTCGATACATTCAAAAAATGTTATGTTGTATATAGTTTGCCTATGTCTGAATTGCAATTGGTTTGACTTCAAAACTCTATTAAGGAAAAAATATTCAATAAAAAACTATGAGACCAAATGAAAGTGATAGATATTGTAGTTAAAAATCTAAATTCAAAAATATTAGAATTTTATCCTTCATACAAAAAAAATTGTGTTGTATACGGTGTGCGTCACTTTTTAAAAATGTTGTTTTCTTAAAAAAACCAGTTTCGTGGGAGATGGAAAAAGAAGTGCAATCTTATTCCAAAAATTTTGAAAAAAATATTTTTAGAATCTACAGAAAAAATGTGATGAGACTTTAGTTTGCATCATGTTCAAATTCCTCACGATTTAGCCGCTATAGGTGCCTGAATGTGAAGATTTAGTTTAAAATAATAATTTCAGTGTCCAATTTGACCAAAAATTGTAAACCACTATTGTGGGATCACCCCTCCTCCTTGGTTGGGAGAATAATGTTGTTAAAGGACCTTTTCCTTTCAGATATGAAATTATGTGGTCTCTTCATCCAAGCTTCAAATCCTTGGTTCAAGAATGGTGGAATGCTCCTTGTGGTGGTACTCCCATATATTGTCTAACTCAGAAGCTGAAGAAACTTAAAGAAAATGTTAAGGGTTGGAATAAGTATTCATTTGGGAATATCTTTACCACTAAAAATCTCTTAGATTAAAAAAAAATGAGATTCAATATTTGATGGAAATGGGAAATGTTGATGAAAATATCTGTAACAAAGAAAGGGATCGTAGATCTCAATGGCATAAAATAAATAAAAAAGAAGAGATTTTCTGGAAACAAAAATCAAGGATTCAATGGATGGGGGAAGGAGATAGAAATACAATTTTTTTTCATCAATCCACCTTAAAACACAACTATAGAAATAGGATTAGATTCTTAAAGAATACTAATAGAATAAGACTAAACAAGGAGGAGGATCTTGCTAGGGAAGTTGTCTCCTTCTCAAACTTTCATGAAATGCATATGGTAGATAATTTTGATTTGGAAGACATTATGAGGTGATTCCAAATGTCATTCTAGAATAGGACTTAAAGGATTTGTCCAAAGTTGTTTCTATGAAAGAAGTTAAGGAGGAATTTATTTCTTTTGGAGCATATAAAGCCCTTGGACCTGATGGCTTCCCTCCTATTTTCTTTCATAAATTTTGGGATTTGTTTCAACCGACCTCTTCAATGTTGTTAGTGATTTTTTCAGATCCGAAAGGCTCTTAAATCAGATAAACATCACTTTTATTGTGCTTATCCCTAAATCAAATGAGGCTACTTCTATGAATGACTATAGACCTATCAGTTTGTGCAACACTACTTTTAAGATATTTTCTAAGATAATGGTGAATAGACTGAAATTAGTGTTGAATAAGATGACTATTGTTAATCAAAAGGGGTTTGTTTAGGGTAGACAAATTTTGGATGCTGCTATATATACTCATGAGGTTTTACATTCTATAGACCTTATAAAAAAATAAGGTATGGCTTTGAAACTTGATATTTCTAAAGCCTATGATCGAGTCTCTTGGAATTTCCTTTTTGTCATTCTTGAAAAATTTGGTTTCAAAGGAAAATTCCTCAATTTGATCAAATCTTATGTCATTACTCTTAAGTACTCTATCTTGGTTAATGGGGTGTCGTAAGGATTCTTTTCTTGTGGCCATGGTCTAAGACAAGGTGACCCTCTTTCCCCTTACCTATTTGTCATTGTTGCTGAAGCCTTGAGACGTAATATTCAAAGACAACTTGTTATTAAAAAGTTGAAAGGATCTTGTGTTACTTCTTCCCTCCCCTTGCCTCACACCAAAAATTTGTTGATGACACTATCCTTCTTATGGAGGCTTCAATCTTGGAAGTGAGACAATGGAAATAGGCTCTTGATAAATATTCTAGAGTCTCAAGACAATATATCAATTACCAAAAGAGCAAGATCTATTTCTTTAACACCAACCAGAATATAAAAGATAAAGTAATAAATATCATTGGTTGCCAAGAAGTTGATCTACCGCCCCTACCTATCTTGGTTTACCTTTAATCTCAAGAAAACCTCAGTAATTACTGAAATTATATTGTGAAAAATATTCAAAGAAATTAGCTGGTTGGAAAGGTAATTTGCTAAGTTTTGCTGGGAAACTTCAACTTTTAAAAGCTTCATTACAAAACATTCTGGTTTACTACCTCTCTCTCTTTAACATTCCCACCTTCATTATCGAGAATATTGAAATGATACAAAGGAGATTCTTATGGTTGGGTGTTGAAGAGAGGAAAATAATGGCGCTTGTTAGATGGGATACTATTTGCACTCCTAAGAGAGTTGGTGGTTTGGGCATAAGAAGGATAAAAGTGTTCAATAAAGCTCATGTAGCAAAAATGGGATGGTTTCTGCTGGAAGGAGAAAAGGATTGGGTACAGATTCTACGGGCTAAGTATTTGGGAAATAAGGATGTTTGCTACTTCCTCAGGAAAAAGGATCTCCCCTATGGTTCAATCTTTTGGAATAACTTGTTAAAGATAATGGGTATGCTAACAAAAGGAGCAAAATTGAGAATTGGAAATGGCCACATAGCTGATTTCTGGGAGGATGCTTGGACTACTTGTGCTCCCTTTCCTGATAACAATAATCTCCAACAAGTTAGATTCAAATTGAGAGGAAGTATTGGTAAGAAGGTCTTTAATTATATAAATTGGAAAGGTATGAGGCCAAAGTGGATATATTTTAAGAACTATTTAAATTATGTTGTTCTCAGGGGAGGTAGATAACAAAATTGGGAGGATGCTTTGGATTCTCTTCTATGACAAATTGGTGATCCTAAGCTATTCTCGATAAATAGGGATGATAAGTGGGTTTAGACAAAAAGTTCTTTTGGGAGATTTTTTGTAAAATCTGTGTATGAGACTATAAAATCCTAGCTATTCCATGCTGGGGTTTTTAATTGGGATATGGTGTGGAGCAAGAATTTAATTCCTAAAATTAATTATTTTTGGTGGACAATGGTACGTGGAAAGATCCTCAGAATTGACAATCTTAAGAAAAGGGGATGGTATCTAGTGAACAGATGCTATCTTTATAATGAAGAGGAAGAAACTATTATGCACTTGTTGTTTCAATGCCCTTATGCTCAAGAGGTGTGGTATTTTTTCCTTAAGATCCTGATGATTGATTGGGTCTTTCCTTCATTGGTAAAAATGTTCATTGATTATTGGATCTTTTGTCCTTACTCACACAATACTATTATTGACCTTTGGAGGCAAGTTCCCCCGTTCCTCACATGGGGATTATGGAAAGAGAGGAACAATAGTGTTTTTTAGGGATACTGCTAAGAATAGTAAAGAGCTTTGTATGTCTATTAGGAAATAGATTCAAGAAAACATTGAAAGTTGTAAGTATGCTCCTTCAAAGAAAATTCCATCATACCAAGAGATGAGAATCAAGCAATGTTGGGGAATATCTCACGATCTTAATAATGTCAACTGGGTCAAACAACTCATTAGAAAAATTACTATTTGGATTCCCCCGGACCCGGGATGGATTAAATGTAATTTTGATGGGTGTTCTAAGGGGAATCCAGATCTAGCAGGGGTGGGTGGGATAGTTAGAAATCATCAAGGCATATATGTTGCTAGGTACAACAAAGGTTTAGGCATAGTAACTAACTTGGCTGAGGCTTATGAGGTGTGGGCCGAAATATGCTATCTAAAAGATAATGGTTACACTAAAGTTATGGTGGAAGGTGACTCCAAGCTAATTATTGACTATTTGAACAATGAGGTTTATTCTCCTTTGGAGATAAAATATATCTTTGATGATTGAAAACATATGATTCAAACCTTTCAACACTACAAGATTACCCATATCTACAAGGAAGGCAACAAAGTTGTTGATGCAATGGTTAATTTTGGCCTACAACATTTAGATTGGGAATATTGGGACCTTTCCCAATTATCTAATCAAATTAAGGAAATTATATCTAAGGAGAGATCAAGGGGTTTAATTAATTCATCATGGATAGAAAGATTTTAATTAAGTTATGGGGTCGACAGTGTTGTCCAGCTGTCATGATAATTATGTTCTTACTTATGTGGTAGTGGGGCAAGTTGAAAAGATGGAGTTTGATGTACTCTATTAATGGTATTTGTACGCTAAATCTCAAGGATTTAAAAATATATTGGTTGAAAGGACTGAACCATTCAAATTCCTCATGCGATAGTGGCTTCCCTATTCTTATTCATCTTTATTGTCTTCATTTTGGCATGCCCGATGGTTTCCCACCCCTTTTTTCTAACGTTTCATCAATTTTTATGTGTTTTGAAATTCCAAGTGTCATTTTCAGGAAAATACTACTAAGTGGAACCTAAGTTCAAACTTGTGGTGCCTAAGGGCAGACTTGTGGCGCCTAAGTGCAGACTTGTGGTGCCTAAGTCTAAAGTTGTGACACCTATGTAACCCAAAATTGCACCTCTGGTTCTTGACACTTCTTTCATCATTCTGACCTAGATCTAGGGTTTATTTGGATTTTAAAATATCTTTTTTAGGTATTCATTGTCCTTAAACTTTTTTTTTCAGGTCCATCCATCATTTTCATGCTTAAAATATGTGCTTGTAAAGTTTTGTGAGACTAGGTTTTCATACAAGCTTTTTAGGTCACCTAGGATATTCTTCATTTTGAGCTCATTTTCATTACATTTGGGGGAATATTTTGGTTATATATACACGTTTTTAGGTTCCCCATATGTTCATCTATCTATTTCCCTAATCGGGTTGGTCAAAAACTTCATTTTTTGACTTTCGAAAGTCATTTTTTGGCACATTTTGCAAAATGACACCTAAGTGCAAAATTATGGCACCTCTATTCAAAATTGCCGAGCCTCTTTTTTAGGGGACATATTTTTGGGTTTATCAAGTGTTTGTGACATTAAAAATTTCATTTTTAAGTCATTAGATGCATTTTTTGGTTGTTTTCTCAATTGGGTATCTGACAAACATCTTTTTTCACCCCTGAAAGATATCTTTTTGGCCCAATTTGCAAAAATGTGCCTTTGTTCACAAAATGGTGCCTCTATTTTAATAGAAGCACAAATTTATCTAAAAAATGGTGCCTAGGTTTTTGAATGCATCTTTAGGTTTTCTTTAAGTTGTTCTTTGCATCTAATCTTTGATTTTGGATACTAATGTAGGTTGCAAGCCTCTAATGCTCATCTAAGGAACACATAATCACATATATATGCTTATCTTCATGCTAACAATATTTTATTTGATCATATTATCATCTAACCACTTGGTTTGCAACTCAAAATTGATTGTCAAAGGCAAAATCGACAAAATACTAACATCTTTCTTGTAGATTCGTTTGTCCAAGGTTTTCTTTTTTCCACTAATCTAGGCACATTTCATTTCTTAAGGTTAATGAACACTTGTTTGATGTGTCTTTGAGTGAGTGGTGTGTATGCTCTCCTCTCACACCTAGTGTGATCTTGAGGATAAAAAACACCACTTACTCTTTTTATTTTTATTTTTATTCCAAGGAATCCAACGTGTGTATGCTCACACCTCGCGGTTTATGCAATCTTGGGGATAAAAAACACTTGGATCATTCCTTTTAGGGAGCCTTCCTACAAATTTAATCACCCTAGGGGATGAATCCAACTCCCATTTTCTGAAAAAGTATAAAGAGTGGGAGGTGAGAAAGCCACTTCTCTTGGAAGTGGAACTTTTTCAATCGGGCTAAGCCTCCAAGAACTTTATACCTTGGAGAAGTGAAGGTGAAGAGTGGGTTATCCTCTCCTCCCAACTATTTGACATTGTTCCCCTTCATATATAAATTTGGGCCTCATGTACCTTTGAGGTATATATAGGATGCCTTAGCAACCTTGTGTATCCTAGATTAAGACCATTTGATCGTAGCTTAGTGTGGTGCAAGGGATGTGGATCGTACCCTAAAGTTACTCACCACGTACTCCCTTAGGTTGAGATAGAAATCCTCATGGTGAACTATGATACTTCTTGAGGAAAGAGAGAAGGTGAGCTTGTGGCATCTGTTGATGAGGACTTATTTCCACCAGCCCTTAACAAAAATTGAGATCCACTTTATTTAGAGAAATGTGAACACTCAAAATAAAAAAAAATTGTCACCTTTGGATACTTGTTTATGGAAGTGTTATCATATTCAATCTTAGGCTCTTGTTGATCACATCCCATATTTTCAATGCAGCCTACCAAATGATTACCCTCTCTATAAATATGTGAAATTTGGATTTCATCAAAATTATTCAAAAGCAAACATACCTGATGAAGGATGTGTCTTAGTTGCCAATTCTGCATTTTTCTATCCTTGCACACATTCACAATTAATAGGGAATCTCCCTCTATGTGAATTTTTTAGATTTTTATCTTTATTTCTAGATTTATACCATGCAACAACGCTTGATCTTCAACAAAATTGTTCATTCCTTGAGGAATATGAATTGATTTTACACCCACCAATGAGCCCTTCAAATCACAAATATCTATTCATGCTCCTAAACTCCAGGATTCCCTCTTGATGCACCATCAAAGTTTAATTTACAAGAGTTTGTGGAGGGAGGTATCCATACTATTAAATTTCTCTACAACTATTTTTTGAAGGTTGACGTAAACTTCCTTTGAATGGTAAGACAAGTAAACTCCACTATTTTAATATTCGTGTATCCCATTTTGTAAAAATACAAGATACAATTTATGATTTTGGACATAAGAGTTTACTACCTCTGAAACTGTTTTCTTATTTTTTAATAGTAATTTATCTATGGAAAAAACCTCTTCCCTAAAAATATACTTATTTCTTATCCACCATATATTCCATACGATCAAAGTTGGGAATACCTTACAAATGAAAGCAAATAAATAAATTTTGTGTAGCAAAAGCAAACTTGAGAAAAGATCCCAAATAGTTTTAGGTAATAGAGAAAACCAACTAACCTTCTCTTTTAGAAATGACCAATAGGCTTGTGCATAAGAACAATGTAAAAATAAATAGTCTACATCTTCAAAAAATTATTTACATAATACACATTTGAATTTTTGTACAATTCCCAACTTGGACAACCTATCACTTGTTAAATTTTTTTTCTTAACGCCAACCAAGAAAAACTACCCACCTTTGGTAGCACCATAGAGTTCCAACAAAAAGATTATGCTCTATGTGCTTGAGTATGCTTGCCATTCCTAATTACAAATTTGTAGCCTTGTTTAATTGTATACCCACCTATTTTTGAAGGTGCCTAAATTAAATTATCCTCCAAATCTAATTTGAAAATAAGCCTCTCCTTTAGTTTATTATTCAATAATGATTTTTGATTGTTAGATATTGGAGTCTTTGACAAATCTTTCCATATGAATTTCCTTGTTTTTGATATATTAAGCAAAATTTTAAGGGTGTTGTACCATTTACACAATGAGCCACAAAGGATTAGGTCAAGAGAATCAAAACATTAACCAACAAAAATAAAAAACACAGAAACAACGAACATACAACAAACAACAGACAACCAATGACCCATCAAATAAGACACAACAATAGTAGACTAACTAGCACCCTCCCAATTATAAGAGAGGAGGTTAATAACATCCTATCCAGCCCATTTGGGCCCCTCCTCCATAGCCTTCTTATCCACCTTGTCCTTGAGCACAATGGATAAGGTACCAGCCGCACGATGGATCATCTTGATAGCGAACCGAGACAAACCTACAAATTTCTTCTCGAGCTTCTCCACCCTCTCTAGCAACATGTTAAAGTCCTCCGCTTTGTCCACAGTCTTCACATTATCTTCTTCCATAGCCTGGGGGTTTGAGGAATGGATTGTCAAGTCATCCTTGAGCATCTTGTTGAGGTTAGAAAAGTGACTAGGCCCTTCATCAAATTTCTCCTCCTCCTCCTCTGTGTCTTCCTCCTTCCTTTTTCCTTTCCTGCCAAACTGCTCCTCATCATTGGAAATTTCATTAACTGATATTTTCTTACTATTTTTTTCCAACCTGTGGGATCTCCTAATGTTTGCATTCTCTAATCCCGTCTCCATAGTAGTCGCCACCACGATGTCCCCCTTGGAATCTTTACCAACAATATTCTTCCCTTCATTGTCTATGGTCAGAAGCTCCATCTAGCCTTTCCCCTCCTCTTTCACTTTTTTCTTAGCAGTAGGTTTGCTATCCATCTTGTAGGGAGAATCTTTGAGCTCACAAAGCCTAGCTGCCGCTTTTGATTGAGTATTCCCCACACCACCCTTTTTCTTTTTGATGGGATGTTTAGGCCTGGGGGTTTCAATTTTCACCAGAGAGGTTTTTCTTCTTGAGGCCCTTAGACTTAGAGAGGGATTCACATTTGACTACATAGGGGGTTTGAATTCCTCAATACGAACAACAAAAATGGGCTTGGGAAGGTAGAGAGCCAAATGGAAATGATACAGTCTCAAGATGAGGCCCTGGTGGAGTGGAAGAGGCAGAGTTTCTTCAGGGTTTTGGGTAGTAGAGTCCAAACATTTCTCAACAAAAATTTCTAGATCAGTAAGTAATAAAAAAGGAAAAATTAGAAGCATTTTGTGGCACAAATGATTTAAAAGAGGTAAGTGATAAAAATAGAAAACCTTATATCTACCCTCCATAGTCACATACTTCATTAGATTCAGACAAACCTAGTCCCACGACTGAGGGAGAGCTTCTCTTTTGAAACTAGACTGGGTGCAGACAGGTTTTTCATTTTCTTTAAAGAAAGCATTGAGGCTTTCATTGTCCTGGGCCTTGGTGTGCTTAGCATACTTCTTTTCGGTGCAAGAGAGCCTAGTTGCCTGAGAAATTACCTCCTCATTGACCTTGAAGGAGATACCTCCCATCATAACCCTTTTGTCTTTCTATGAGCTCATGAACTATGCCAACATCCTCAGATCATTACCAACCAAGCATTCCATTAACGACGCCAACCCTCCTTCGACACAGATATGCAGACCAGAGGATCCTTTCAGAACTCCTCATAATTATCTAGCTCTGTCCTCACCCTGCCACCACCCATTTTATACAAATTTCCTTGTTAGATCCTCTATACCTTGAACATAATATTTGACTTTAGGACCCCATATATCTGACAAAATTACCTCTACTAAGTGTAACTCCTAATTTATTTGTAAGGGGAAAGACCATTTCATGAGTCTTTATAGAAAAAATCTTTTTCTCCATTATTCACTTCCCATGATATATATGGGGTTATGACTTTTCTGCATGCCAATAAAAGATTCCACATTGTAGAGCCCATAAGGGGGATTTGATATGGTAATTTTTTTTTGGTAGCACATTGTCCAAATACTTAGTTTACATTATTTGACACCATTTTGAGCTTGGTTTTGTGTATAAATTTCATGCCAACTTTGCTCCAAGAGCCATATTTCTTGTAGAAATATTATAAATACCTACCTCACCTTTGAGCTTTTTAGAATACATATTTTCTAGTGAGATTAATGGAATATTTTTTTCATCAATATTTCCCTTCCACAAAAAGGTTTTAATTTCTCTATTTTTGCAGTGACTGATTTAGGTGCTTTCAACACTACCGTGTAGTAATCCAGTATCTCTGCCAATACTGACTTTATCATTAGAATTTTACCTGATAGATAAATCCATCTACCCTTCCAAGATAATTTTTTTGCTTTTATACTTTGTATTATCTTTCTCCAATATGAGACTTTATTTGCACTAGTAAAGAAAGGTATTCCTAAGTATATGTAGGGAAGCTCTGCTTCTTGAAAACCCAATAGTTTCACTAATTTTATTTTTATGCTAGCTCTAGTATTGAACATATAAATCTTAGGTTTACTAGCATTTATTTTTTCCCAGATGCAAAACAATACTTATCTAATATTTTTTTTAATTTGATTTGCCTTTGCAATAGTAGATTTAATAAACAAGACAACGTCATTTACAACTAATGAGTGTGTAGCAGATATGTTGGTGAAATGGATTGATATGTACCTTGCCATAAACCTTGCAAATGCGTCTTTTTAATTGATATACTCAAAGATTCTATAAGTATTATCAATAAAAAGGGAGAGAGGGGATCCCCTTGTTTAACACCTTGTGATGAATTGAAAAAACAAGCAGGAGAAGCATTAATGAGCATTGAAAATTTCACCCCAAATAAGCATGAGAGAATCCATTTACACCATTTATGACTAAAGCCAAATTTTTGCAACACTTGTATCAAGAAAGACCAGTCTACCTTGTCACATGCCTTCATCATGTCTAATTTAATAATAAAAGAAGACAAATTATATTTGATGGAGTGTAATATCTCATGCGCTACTAAGGCTCCCTCAACTATTTCTCTACTTGACACAAAGCCTCCTTGCTCTTCTAAAATTATTCTAGGAATGAAAGGGTGGAGTCTTAGATAAATAGCCTTTGTGAAGATCTTATATATTGTGTTGCACAAAGATATAGGCTTGAATTCAACAAAGGTCTTAGGATATTTGACCTTTAGAATTATAGCTATATTTGTTACATTGAATTATTTTATCATTTTTCATGTCCTTCTTGATTCCTCCAAGGCCATTAGAATGTCATTTCCTATAAATTTCCAACATTTTTGGGAAAAAATCGTTGTGAATCCATCATGACCTAGTGCCTTATTCAGTGGTAAGGAAAAAACCACTTCCTTTACTTCTTATAATGTGAAAGGACCACTTTTGGTTCTTAAGAGATCTCTGATTCTATAGGCCATGTAATTATACTTTCACACTCAATGCCACATGTCAATATGTTCAATAATCATCATAATCAAAGAAATGCAATTAAACAACCATATATACATATATTCATAACTCGATTTTAATAACAAAATATTCACATTCTTACCTTACACCAATCCATCTAATTCACAAACAAAACTAATATTCAAGGTGACCCGTAGTTCCTTGATTACTCAAAGAATACTTCATTTAATTCATATAAGATGAATGACAACAACATTAATTAATTCTAACAAATTATCTAATTATTCTAGATTACCATTTCATAACACTTTATCTAACTTTGCATTCTCAATTTTACCTTTTTGAATATGAAATTGTTCAAGCATAAAATGATGAAACATATCTAATTATCATACTATATAACCCAGATTAAAACCTACTGAATAACCATATGTTTCAACCTTCAATTTTAAGCAAAAAATCAACCTTCATAATTAAGAAAAATATCAAGTGATACATTTATTTTAATCATCATAAAGTCGAGCAACATCAATTTACCCCAATTACACATTTATATATTCTAAGTTACCCTTTCATTAAAAATCATCTAATCCACATTATCCATTTCAATCTTAGACCCACACAATTGCATTAATCCTATAATCATCATTAATATATTTTACTAGTCCAACTTATTTGATTACCTTAATCATACAAAGATATTAATCTAATGAGTTACCTAGATTTAAATAACGTCATTGTGAGGTCTATCCCTTATTAGTCTTTACTAGTGTTTTATATGAATCACAATCCATTTCAATCATAATTCTAATACACTTTGGCTAACTATATATTTACTATTTTATTGACAATACTACACACTTAGTTTATCCTAGATTTACAATATATCCTCAGATAGTTTAGAGATAAATCACACAATCCTTGAGTTAGGTGACCATATTGGTTTATAAAATGTGAACTACGATGTATGATTTATCAATCTCTTATTATGGAAATTTCATAAAACATTATTAAACTCTTTCACCACTTGAACATATTCATGTCTTGGTGATTAGATCGAGAGGGATAATTCCCAAAGGGTTTACCTCTATAGCCCATGATATCTCATCATGCCAATCATAGTTACTCCTTTTAACAATTTCATTTTATCTAAAAATCTATTAGTGTATTACACCATAGAGATTAGGGTTATATTAGTTGCATTCAAGGCAAGGCCTTACATCCCCCTCCCCTTAGCTTTGAATTCCTCTTAGATGTCACTAGGGATCTAGGACATAGTTCCCACATTGAATTATAAACCATTGGTGAAGGTTTCTCTCATTCACTAGCTCTTAGTGAAATTATTTCTCTTCATACGAATTAATTTTCCCACAAGTCCTCCCAATATGAGGGAAATAAAAGTTAATCACTAGTTTCTTCTCTTACCTTCTAGCTAATATTAAAGCATATCAATATTAAATACAATATCCTTCATTTATTTTTCCATAAAAATATGATTATGAATCAAGAATGCGAGGTTAACTTTTGGGGCTCCTATTATTTTAACAATTTCCAATAATTAATATTCTCTACACACAAGTTGCAACAACAAAATATGAATTTACTTCCCCACTAACATGATCTTGTATCTCACCATTTTGAAAATAATCATCAATTCTTCTTCTTTAGTCACTAATTGCAATAACCTCACATCCACTATTTTTTGATCACATATTTTAAGCACACATAAACACAATCCATAACACCATGCTCACATAATGGGGTATGAGGATAAATGATACCAATTATACCCGAACCATGTATAATCATATCATTGATTATTTTTCATCTGAAATACCACATATATGTAGAATTATCGTGCTGATAACTGCATAACCATAGAACCATATAACCATATATATGAGTATCACAAATTCTATAGAACCAAGTAATAATGTATTTGAGTATCATAAGTGCTGTAGGACCAAATAGCCATGTAGCATAAGTGTCATAAAACAAAGTAACCATTAGGAAAGATGGTCTCAAGGCCCTTCTCTAAGGAATCCTCCATACATTTCCTAGTACCTTCCCCTTGTTTGAGTAATGGGGTTAACATCCAAAAGAAAGGTACAAATTAATCACACATAGAACTAGGGGGAATGGATTATGACATCCCATATTGATCCCATTTGCAACCCACATCCTCACAAAATAATTTCCCAGTGTATCTACTCCCTTATATGATTTTCCAAGGAACCCTCCTGGATATGACAGTTTACAATAGGCACATTACACCACATTTTTCCCAACAGTCGAAAACAATAAGAAAGCCTCAAACCCACAATTTTAAACTTGTAAATCAAAATTTCAGTTCCTCAAATATTTAAAATAGAGAAAGATTCAAAAGTGGCCACATAAGGAAATCTTAATAAAAATAAATTAAATAAGTCCTTAAGAAAAAAAAGACTAACACAACATCTAAAATGGCTAAATAGACCAAAAGTAAAATTTTACATTGTTAGCATAATTCAAAAGAAAAATAAAATAAAAAGAGATCATCAATAAAATAATTAAATAAAAATTCATCAATAACCCACCTTTTATCATCAATTGTACATTAGGAGCACCACATGGCTTTTCTAAAGCCACTTAGAGGGAGGGGAATGGTGAACCTTCTCTAACCACATAATAATATTAATAAAAGGGTGGTACCTGACAACATGAATATAATAGTGCACAGTAACATGGTGAACTCATCCACATAAAAAGGTGGTTATCTAACCACATAAATATCATAGATGTTGTTGGTTCCCAAATCAATAGATCCACTCAATCCTAGAAGTAAGCCACATTTCATGCTCAGATCTAGTGTAAGATTTGTCTAACGAACATGAAATGAGATTGGAACACATTTCCCCTGCACTTAAGGTTCTATAGGACCTAAGGGGGTGACCCTTTTAGCAACACCTAAAGATTCACACCCACACTCAACAGGATATTGCTTAGCAAATAATACTCTCACAAGAATATGCCTAGGAACATGAAATATCAATCAACATTGGCTAAGATATTGGGAAAAATTTATTAACTAGCATGGAGAACATGGTAAATACAAATAACCTATAAAATAGGAAAAACAAAATTGAATGGTTTTTCATTAAAGCATGGTGATTCCTTATAGGTTTTGCAAAAAAAAACAAACCCACTAAGATGGTGCCTTATCCATAATAGAGTAAAGATGAAATAATCCCCTGATAACAACATAAACACTAATTCAATGGCCTCTAAAATATCACTGCCTTACAGTAATGTAGCCATTTAAAGATATATTGTCAATCTACTTCCAAATCCTTACATAATAACAATGATCTCAATGTTTAACTAAAATCTAAATATAATTTATTCCTTGAATAAAAGCTATCAACTAAACATTCATTACAACAAATGTGCAATGAAAACATCAACAATCCTTGATTATCTTGATTAAAAATCATTGTATTACACAAATGAGACATTGAAAATACAACATTCTTCATCCTAAACTGCAAATTGAATTTTCCTGCCATTATCAGTAAAACATATTACATCATTTAAATCTAAAACTTGAAGAACAACCTAAAACCTAGTAGAGCCACTTTGTACAAGAAATTACACTATTTAGAAACTGGAGAAAAAATAAAATCTCTCATAATTGAAAACCTCGAAGAGAAAGAAAGAAAATAAGAAGAAGAAGAGGAAGTCCTAAAACAACATCTGCATGTGACACATGGATCCTTCATCTTCCTTTGATCTACAACAAGAAAATTATTCCCTATCATGAAGAACCATCATTCATCTTCAATTATGTCGTAGAAAATATTTTGTTTGTGAAAGAATAAAAGGCCTCCTTGAAAGTTTTTTACTCTTAATCTATTGTAAAAAATCCTTCTCACCTGTGCATTTAACATTCACTGCCCAACACTTACAATTTTACTTTTAATGTGAAGGCCTTAATCATTTCCACTTGGCTATAGAAGTTTCCACTACCCATGTATTTCACATTTAACATCTCACATTTTACCTACCTGCACATAAAAATTTAATTGATGACGGCTTTAATTAAAATTTATTCAAGCCATGAAGGAAAAAAGCTACCTGGACACCTTTTATCTCACCCCCATATTTAATTATTTCCCAACACTTGAATCTTTGCTTCACATGGTGGAGGCTTTTAATTCTTTTAATCGGTTGTGGAAAACCTCATAACCCGTGCAATCTCCTTTTAATTATTTTCCACGGTCAAAACTTTATCAAATGATAATATTTGATATTAGCCATGGGCCCACCACGCTTTACACAAACCTTTCCTAGGCGATCATCACACATCTCTGATTGATCTGGGGGATATTTTCACTGAAAATTGAAGTGTCTCCAATACTCCAGATTTTAGCACCATTAGAAAGAGCTCGATGTCTTGATTCCAATACAACTTGAATGGAGTCAAACAGAGCTACGAAGCACAAGTTATTATCGGTCAAAGTTCAGTCAACAACTAGTCAACTTAGGGTCCAAGGCAAGAAAAAAGGTCAAAATTTATGTCAACGCGAAGAGCTCGGCAAGAGTTTTCTGACGGTGTTTGTTTTACGCAAATTGGAGCTCGTATGTGCGAGATATGGAAGGTCAAAGTTTAGTTGACTTGAAGGTACAATGATGATGTCAGCATGACATCATCATGCTGACATGGATGAATCATGAGGTGACACATGGTGGCTTCCTGAAGTTACATGTGGTGGCAATTTGCTGGACATGGCTTTATTTAAAAAAAAATAAAAAAAATATAAAAGCCTACCACTCCTCCCATTTATGAGAAAAATTAGGTGGGGTCTTAATTTAAAACAAAACAAATTTACCCCTATTTAAATGGGATAAAACCCCTTTAATATTTTAAAATACATGTGGTTGAGAGATCCCCTTTTTAAGGGGAACTTAAACATTATTTTTAAAGAAAAAAAACAAATTTCCAACCAATTCACCCCCTATAATTAAGGATTAAATCCTTAACAAAATCAAGCCCGTTTATATTCAAAGGTGAATTATTAAGATCTCCTAATAAATCCTGAAACGAATTATGGAATAAAATTACAAGAGGCCATCCATGAAGATTTTATGTAAAATTGGATGGGTTGTTTTAACGGGAGATATCCCTATGTAAATAAGGGGGGATTTTCAAATAATATTTTCTATGTAAAGGGGATATTGGGAGGTTTTGAAAATCAATTGGTTATGAACCAATTTGAGTTATTTTTTTGTATAAAAAGGGTAGAATGGGGGGTGTGAGTTTAAGTAATTTTTAAGAGAATTTTCAAGTGAAACAGGTGACAGGTGATTCGAGAGGAGTTCTAAGGAGATCATTTTGAAGCCATTTTGTACGTCGGAGCAGTGTTATGCTACCGAAGTGATGGTCTTGGTGCATCATTGTAATTGATTCTGGAGATTAATCGGATCGGTCGTACTCTATTGGAGCCGACCCGGAGACGTAGTCACGTTTGTGGCAACTCCGTAATCAAACTCTGTTTGCACCTTCTATCTTCTTTTCTCTCAATTCTATTTCTCATCTTAAGTTTTGATGCATAATTTCGTTAATGTATGCATGAATTAAAATTCGCAAAGTTGTGTTTTTAATTAAGCATTCAATCTGCAATTTAGTCTAGATCCATTTACAG
>CM021105.1:157253427-157590842 GCA_007115665.2 Sequoiadendron giganteum
GGGGGATATTTTCACCAAAAATTGAATATTTTCACCAAAAATTGAAGTGTCTCCAATACTCTAGATTTTAGCACCATTAGAAAGAGCTCGATGTCCTGATTCCAATGCAACTTGAATGGAGTCAAACAGAGCTACGAAGCCCAAGTTATTGCCGGTCAAAGTTCAGTCAACAACTGGTCAACTCAAGGCCCAAGGCAAGAAAAAAGGTCAAAATTTATGTCACCAAAAGTGGTCGAAGAGCTCAGCAAGAGTTTTCGATGGTGTTTGTTTTACGCAAATCGAGCTCGTATGTGCGAGATATGGAAGGTCAAAGCTCAGTTGACTTGAAGGTACAATGATGACATCAGCATGACATCATCATGCTGACATGGATGAATCATGAGGTGACACATGGTGGCTTCCCGAAGTTACATGTGGCGGCAATTTGTTGGACATGGCTTTATTTAAAAAATAAATAAATAAATATAAAAGCCTACCACTCCTCCCATTTAAAAGCCTTAATTTAAGGCCTACGTGAGAAAAATTAGGTGGGGTCTTAATTTAAAACAAAACAAATTTACCCCTATTTAAATGGGATAAAACCCTTTAATATTTAAAAATACATGTGGTTGAGAGATCCCCTTTTTAAGGGGAACTTAAACATTATTTTTAAAGAAAAAAAAAACAAATTTCCAACCAATTCACCCCCTATAATTAAGGATTAAATCGTTAACAAAATCAAGCCCGTTTATATTCAAAGGTGAATTATTAAGATCTCCTAATAAATCCTGAAACGAATTATGGAATAAAATTACAAGAGGCCATCCATGAAGATTTTATGTAAAATTGGATGGGTTGTTTTAATGGGAGGATATCCCTATGTAAATAAGTGGGCATTTTCAAATAATATTTTCTATGTAAAGGGGATATTGGGAGGTTTTGAAAATCAATTGGTTATGAACCAATCTGAGTTATTTTTTTGTATAAAAAGGGTAGAATGGGGGGTGTGAGTTTAAGTAATTTTAAAGAGAATTTTCAAGTGAAACAGGTGACAGGTGATTCGAGAGGAGTTCTAAGGAGATCATTTTGAAGCCATTTTGTACGCCGGAGTAGTGTTATGCTGCCGAAGTGATGGTCTTGGTGCATCATTGTAATTGATTCTGGAGATTAATCGGATCGGTTGTACTCTATTGGAGCCGACCTGGAGACGTAGTCACATTTGTGGCGAACTCCGTAATCAAACTCTGTTTGCACCTTCTATCTTCTTTTCTCTCAATTCTATTTCTCATCTTAAGTTTTGATGCATAATTTCGTTAATGTATGCATGAATTAAAATTCCACAAAGTTGTGTTTTTAATTAAGCATTCAATCTGCAATTTAGTCTAGATCCGTTTACAGATCACTGATGCAATGTGGAAATGAAGAAACATAACTGCGACGGGTGAAGCTGTGAACGTGCCATTGCATATCACCAATGCAATAGGAGAGAAGCACCAAACGACATCGATGAGCAATGAAAACACAAAGAATCATGCCATTGCAAATAGGTTTGAGGAAAAGTGGCATGAAATTGTGATGGGAGATAAGAGCATGAAATTCCCTAGTTTCAATGCCTCCACCATTTGAATCCCTCAATTCTTCACGTTTTGCAGCTTCTCGATGAACCATCAGTAGTGTCAAGCAACTATTTACAATAGTGAACATACAACTCTATATTCTTCTTATCAATATTGTGTGTTCACGGGTTCGCCATAGCTAACAATGGCTAAAAACACAGAGTGCATTCATTAGCTTCGATGGTGCTGGCCGAATCTCACTTGCAGCATAATTTTGCGTTTGAAATGTTGAATTTGAACTTTTGCATTGCAGTGCCATATGGAGTATAACATGTAATGTGAGCGCACCAAATACTATGCTCTTCATAACATTCCTTCACAACCTTGCGGCTGCTCCATTTATACTATGTTCGAGCTAACCATAACTAGATTCAGGTGCTAGTGCCAAAATGCAATTTCTTCAAATAATTCTGATACATTTTCACTGCAATCACAAATTGTCCCTGCATCGAACACAAATGTTTGTTGTAGCAACTTAGTGTACCTGCTGAAATTTCTTTTGCAATATTAAACTAACTTCTTTTAGTTGGCATAATGGCTGCCCTAGCAACATCAACACTTTACAATATGGTTCACTAGCCTTCTCAAGGTGTATTGGTTCATTCTTTGGATTCCTCCTCTCATGGCAGAAAGCTGCAAAACAACCCCAATCTCCAAGTGAAATGTCAACATATGAAATCTTCTCACTGATTTAACTTTTTGCAACTTTAATATTTCTTTTGCTTCAAGCCATTTGTCCCACTAAAAAGCTTGCACTTGAAAACAAAACCTGTTCGCCTCCAATCCCTTTTCATTTGACTGTGCTTTGCATGCTTGTTTTCAATCCATCCTTTCATCATGAAAACTTTGTTCCCGAGTTTCTTGCATTGATCAAATTGTGCTTGGAGCAACTCCAATATTATCAACACGTGACATCTCCATGTTGTTGATGAGATAGAGGGCTTTGGATACTGATTTCTATTCTAAATTGACCTCTACCCCATGTTTCCAAACAAACGTAAAATATCTGATGAGTTTTTCATCCATCCTAAGAGCATCTATAGTCAATTCCAAGCCTGAGTCATGACAACAAGATGTAGATAGGCATCCATATTATCAAGAAACCTGAACAACACCAACATGTATAAATGATTTGCTTTTCAATATCATATAGCTATTCAAACAACCAATCAAGATTTAGATAGTGAGCTATGAGTTTATCCCATGGTGAATGGCACCATTCTCATGCATATGTCTGTCCTCCTTTAAAGAATTTTCAAAATCATAGGGGACTCTTCACACAATCACTTAACACTTTTCCATAGCTCTGTGTTGATCTTTCTGAGCTTATGTCTCATTCATTAGAAGCTAAAAGAAAATACTTGTCCACTCATGTCTTCACAAATAGTATAGAATTCCATGATATAGGCATTTGAGCAATACACCAAACATAGGTTTTCTATTACAGGAAGAGTAGGTTTCCAAATTCTTATTAATGCTGTAAAACTGGGTTTTCACCATATCCAACCTCTTGACCCAACTGGATAGAAGCTTCCTCAAATTTTGTAACACATGTTGGGTCCCCTTGTGGGCTCGACTAAAAAAAATATCATTTTGAAACAAGTTTCATCCTCAATTAACCTGAAACTGCTTCTACATGCATTTAGCATGAAAAAATTGAAGTGGGCAACCATCAAAATTCACTTTTTGGCATTTTGTATTGTGAGCAAAATAAGCCAAGTAGCCTCTAGAATCACCTTGGAAAACTTGTCAGAAAACCTCCCGAAGTCATGAAAATGCATAGGCATGTAGAAATTTGAACCAAGAAATCAGTGTAGCAAATGACTTGACAAAAAAGATCTCGAGGTGCAAGATATTCAATGCCAAAGTGGCTCACTCAAACATTTTTGCAGCTGCACCTATCAAAAACCAACTTGAGCACACCAAGTCACCTCCCTGAAAAATTATCAAATCACCTCTTGGGAAGCTACCATTGGAAATGCTAGATCATTTAGATCCATTGAGCATGTGTGTAAGAGGAATTTACTTCAATCAACATTCTTCACAAGATATTGAGGGTCAAAGTTGACCTCCTTGAAACATTCAAATGTTAAAATATGACAAACTACCTTTGCTTTTGATCAGGTAAAAATATAAAAATTGATCTCGAGACTCTAAAACTAGACCAGGGAGCATATGAATACGAGGGGAATGTTGATCACTAATACATTTGCCATGACGATCATCCAATTGTGAACTATTAGTCTAAATAGGAGGCCAGTTCGTAGGCCTGAGAGTATACAAACAACAAAATAGTCCCAGAACCATCCAACTTGTCATTTCAAAACCATGTCAAAACTCATCATACAAAGATTAAATCAAACATACATGTTCACATATGACAAATGAATACACTCACCAAGGTATTTGGCATGAAAGAAAATGGGCTCCGAAATAGGACCCTATAAAGTAGGTCATTGGGGCAGATTTTTCAGGTACATTCCTAAGTGTGTAAACCAAATTTTACATCATGGGCACTTAAAATTTTGCAAAATTTTATAGTCCCAACAACTGTAATAAAGTGTGGTTCCTGACCACATGAATATAATAGTAACATGGTGGACTCATCCAAAAAAGAATGTAAGAACCATATGATGACCATCAAGTATAGATCCCACAAAACCCAAGACATGTTAAGAAATCATCTCTTTATCCAGTGCATCTACAATACTACATAGGAACAACATTTAATGTATGAAAGACAAATTCACCACACTCCTATCCTTAGTTGTCATTAAGATGTCTTGGTTACACATAAATCTATTGCTATAATAATGTTCTTACATTGTAATGTCCTCAATATATTACCTATCCCGAATCATGAAGATTATTTCTATATAGATCTTGCGATGATACCTCGTACGAGTGTTAGAAGGCATTCTTCTGGTTTTCTCTTGAAAGTCCCCATATTCTCATTCGTATGTTCAACACTCTAAAAATACTTGATTTTTTTGACACACAATTTATGAAGGGTACACTATGTGGATTGTGCATGACGTCCACTTCCCTTACTCCAAGTTGGATACCTTGAAATACCATATAATTTTATGAGGTATATTATGTTGTAGCACATTCGCATGACACCCGCATTTACTTCACTTGTTTTATCAAGTTCCTTGCCACTCAATCATTCTCATATCTACATATTTTACATTTTTTCGTTTTCTTTTCAAAATAGTAAAAAATACTAGATTACATAGGACACCTTTCTCTTGAGTTTTCTAGGTATTCATCTCATTATGTTATTCAAGTACAACACATTGTTCCCACTCTTACAAGGTTAGTATATTTTTAACTACATAAGTAGATACTTTTCTATATATGTTCTTGGTAATTAATAACTATTTTGAAATTTCACAAAAGTTTGAAGTTTGGCTTTTCACTTTCCTTCTAGGTAGTGGTCTACTAAATGCACCATTCTTTCTTGTATTTCTATATTTTACTTGTTTATTTTTTCACTAGTAAATTGCTAATAATCAAATGTATAGGAGTTGTCTAATTTCCTTTCTAGATTTCTTCTTAGTTTTCAGCATAGTTAGGTCTACTATGTTTCAAGTTCTCTAGTTTTATCTCCAAACAACTCTAATTTGTTCAACATTTCTTATGAATCTAAAATTTCAAAAAGTATTTAATTATCATTTATATTTACATAACATAACAATGAATGAAATAAATTTAAATAATACATAAATTTCAAGGAAAATCTTCATTACTAATCCTGAAGTGCAAAAAAAAGTAGCAACATTTCTATATCTAGTATAAAGATCATTTAGTGCATTCTATCTTTATCTTGCCACATTCAATGTAGGCAGTGCAATTTCTGGATTAGATTGTGTTAGATCTTTTTGCATCAACGTTTCATATCACATTCTATGATCCATCATCAAGATGGCAGAGAGCAAGAGGAGAAGAAAATGGTTGATTGCAGACCCACAACAAATATTTAGAGAGAGAGGAAGGGGAAGGAAAGAAGGCACACAATTCGAGGAAAATAGGAAACCCACAAGGACACAGAAAAAACAACCCAAAAATTGCAAAGAATACAATACAGAACAACAATGAATGTATGAAAATAAAATAAGAACACAAATGAAAGAAAAAGAAAAAGATGAGGTAAAAATATAAAATTAGACAAGAGAGAAAGGAAAAAATATTAAAAAAAAGAAGCTAATAAAACATAAACCTAAAAAATAAAGAATAAAATAAGAAAAGATATAAAAAGAGAAATATAAACAAAAAGAAGAAAAAAACAAAATAAAAAGTAAGGGTTTCTAAATAAAATTATATATATAAATTTTGACCCTTATAATGGTCACACAGAAGAAGTTTCCATGATTTTAATTTAATGGTTCACAAGGTACTCAAAACATAATTTTATATAGGTTTTCATAATGTTTCTTATACTTTTAATAGATTTTCGAACATCAATGTTCCACAAGCCCTTTTTATTTAACTCAAGGTTCACAATGGAAATGCTAGTTGATTGGGATGGATTTTTAACTCTACATAAACATCTTTTGATTTGCAAAAGACTCAAACACCCCCATAGATCCTACTGTTTAGTCAAGGTGGCATAAAACTTAGCCTCTTCACCTAGATATTGTATCCTTTTATGGAGTAGACAAAATATTAGGAGCACTTTACTTATTATTAATGTAATCAGACCATTTTCCACTAAGTGGATGCATTAAAAGTTACAATTATATTAGGTAGGCCTTCATTTGAATCAATTTTTTACCCATGGTTTAAGTTGCATAGAAGATACAAATGATCTAACTTTAATGCTATCCTTGCTCTAGTGTTTGAAAGTTCAAGGAATTTCACATTATGCTATTCATATAAAGAATTGTTATTTACAATTCCAATGATGTTCTATCTTGGTTAATTTATATTGTTTACACATTAGTCATGTCTCATGAAATATTGTTTCATATTTTATCAGGGTTTGAAGTAATATGTTTGGAGGAACCTATAAAATTCATGGCCATTTTGACAAAATTTTGAGTCTCCTGAGCGCTAGGGTTTGTCTTTCATGCATTCGAGTTTTGTCTTAGGGATTAAAACCCTTCAAAGCCTTCAATGTTTGTATAAATTCTCCTAAAACCCTAGTTTTGTTCTATTTTGTTGTTGGCATTTTGCACTTGGTTAACCTTGGGTTGTTTAAGTTATAACCTTATGTCATCATTAGACATTTGCCTAGTTGTGAACCCTATTAATTTTTGGCCCCTTTCCTAGGTTTTCACCCAAAATATTTTGTCCCCTAATGTTTTATTTTCCTAGGCGATGAACACCTTTTAAGAACAAGTTTTGAACATGTGCCAATTTTCCATCGTTAAAACCCTTGCATCATGCATCACTAAAAGTCTTGTTGCATGTCTTTCCACTTCCATGATGAGCAATGAGTTCATCTCCTGTGTATCATGTATTGCTATGAGAATTTTGTCTTCCTTTTCATTTCCGCGATACACGATGGATTGTTACTTCCTTCACATTGCTAGCATCTTGTGCATCACTAAAGTTATTTTTCCCGCTTAATCCTTATCGCGATGAGAGATGAACGATTGAGATCAAACAATGAATATCTGATGGTCGAGGTTATGTTCCACCCCTGCTTCACATCATTGTTGTGAAGTAGGATGGTAGATTTGTTTGCATGATATGTGATGGATGGTGTAGATTTGAGTGACTAATAATCTAACAAATATCACAGATGTTTAGTGCATCACGATTATGTTCTAAGTAGGGTTTTGTTTTTTTGTGATGTGCAATGGGCGATGATGGTGGAGTATGTTGATAAGGTGGATAGGTGGCAATAGCTCGATAGCACGCAATGGCTTGGTGGGCCATTTTCCTTGCTTGGCGAGGGAGTGGGGAGGTGACACATGTTTCTGGTAGGCCTGATGCTTGGCCCACTAGATGGTTTCAACGGTCTAGATTCAAATAGAGGAGATCAACAGTGATGTTTTAAACTATGATTTGACCTGATTGTGGCCATTCATCTTAGATCTAAAAGCCAAAATTTAAACTACAACGACTAACTATTTGAATCTTCGCGAGTAATGGTGAACAATAATGGCACAACAACATTTGAGCTACAAGATCGATCCAAGATGACAAAAGATCAGATTTTCACTTCTCCCAAGCTATAATTCAATGCTCAACGGTGCCATTTTCCTATTGATGTGTTGTAGAGGATAAATGTAAATGTTAGGGTATGTTTTTCCTGACTATAACCATGGATTTATCAGGAGTGCCATGTCCATATTCATGAACGACTCTGCTGGAGTGTGCTCGGGGTGTCAGGAGCATTCATGGCTAGTGGTTGATCCATTTTGAGGAAATTTTGAATGTTTTTAACTTGATCGAGTTCCTTTTCTGTAGCCCTAGTTAGGGTTAGGGTTGATATTTCAAATTTAAATATGAGTTATGCCTACACTATAAAGGAAATTTTTGTACATTTTGTTTGGGTTTCACTCTCTCAAAATTTTCTAAGTTTGTCTTAGTCTATATAGTGTTTTATTTTCCTACACTTAGAAAGGAGATGTTGTAATGTTTTTATCTGTAATGAAAATAGATGACCTGAACATTCATTGCATTTTTCTCTTAATATTTGTATCAGTTCTATCATTCTCTCCACTTTTGTAATCATTTCCTTTGAATCAATATAATCAAGGATTATTTTTGGTTCTCAAATCACATTTGCTGATCTTGAATGTCTAATTTGTTAGTTTCTATTCAAGGAGAAAAGTAATTTCTTTCAATTCATATGTTAAGGTTGTGATGGTACAATAAGGATTTCAAAGAAGTTTGATAAAATTATTCTTTTTTTGATTTCTTGCTACAAGGAAGTAAGTTTATTGTAGGAGTGTTACTTCATTTCTGGACTCTATGTGGATAAGGCACTAGTTGATCTATGCTCATAAGCCTAAGTATGAGGTGGATCCAATTCCAAAATCAAAACCAAAACCTTTTAATTTCTTGTATTTGCTTTAATGTTTATTTTCATACTACCCAAAGTTATTGAAGATATAGAAGGTTGTGTAAATGATTTAGCCCATCAAAGGCCTTCCACCATTGTAGTATGATGATCCATTGAAATATATAGGTATACCCACCTTGGTCCCGTAGAGCCTAAAGTGAAGAGGAGAAACTTGCCGATCATCTCCCATTCATTGGCCATTGACCTAGGGTCTCTAAGAATAAGGAGTAGCTACCCTTTAGGAGATTTTAGACCATCAGTTGGAAACACCAACATATTGGTGACTCTACTCGGGATGAACTTTGAAAGTTGGTTGTAGACCACCCTATCAAAGATTCATTAAAATATGTTAAAAGGTCCTAAGAGTTTTTAAGATTGGAGGCTTTTGTCAAAGTGCATTGAAAGAAAGAAATATTATTCCTATTAAGTTGGGCAGTGACTCTACACTCTGAAGACCAGTTGAAGAGAAGAAGCTGCAATCATGCATGACAAAAGATCAATCCATAATACCAACCCTTCAAGAAGAAAAAAGGGAGGAGACAAAAGAGGTAAAAAATATTGGAGAGACAAGAATCAGAAGTAGAAGGGAAAGAATCCAAGTAATTTTGATCATACTTTTGATAAAAATATTGGTTATATTCTACATAGTGAATATAGTTCTAATTTTTCTCAAGAAAGATATGCTCTATTAAATGAGGAGGAAGGATTGACTACATCACTAATAAGACCTAAAAACTCTCAGAGAAGAGAAAGGCAAAGAAGTAATATAGTTTAGAGTAGGGTTGACCCTTCTCAAGAACTTTTAGATCAAAATCCAGCCCTCGGAAATACAGTGATGCAACAACTGTATGGTGATCCTGCTACTTTGAAAGCCATAAATTTTCTTTTGAAAATTTAGTTAATCCTTGCAATACTAGTGGTATGCATTTTAAATTCCCTACTCAGGCCCCCACTCCTAATGATACAGTTCAAATTGAGGAAGAAAAACTAAATGAAACTTGGGATTTAGTATTTGAAATTGAGAGATTAAAATAAGAAAAGGCTAGAGAAGAAATGATATTAGGAAAGAGCTTGATGATTTGAAAGCTGCACAAAATTTTAATAGCACTTCTATACCTACACCTCAAACTCAAGATGGAAATAGCAGTCAAATAAGTATCCCTCTAAGTACTTCCCATGTGAGCACATGGACTAATCCTCAACCAAATTTTGTTGCAAAAAATGTGACTAGTGTAGCCTATGTGAGAAGTACTTCATCTGGAGATGCGAACCCTTCTGATTCAGAAAGTAACCCAGGAATGAGTTCTATGCCTATGAGTTCTAATGTTTCAATTGGACCTCAGTTAAATCCCACACAAGGTCAATACTTTCAACAAAACACAATTGTGGGAAATGTGTCTCAACAACCATTTGTGGGATAAAATATACTTGGAAGTTATATACCAAACACCCAGGGATATTTTCAAACTGGTCCTTAGGTGTAGGGTGGTGTTCCACCTTATGTGGGAAACTAGAATATTCCCATATCACAACCACCATATATAAAACAACACATTCCTCAAAACCAAGGAGGTTGTTAGAACTTTGGAGGAGGAAATGTTCCTAGAAGAAGAACCCTGTAGATGGATAAATATAGGCAACTTGATTTTGGGGGAATCCTTGGATTCCCTAATCAAATTCCCAATGAGGTAAGCAAGTACCTTTCTAAGTTCTTTGGAAGTAATGCCATGAACTTGTTAGGTTATTTTGAAGTAGAGCATGAGGATGTGATCATGAAGTTGTTCATTCAGTCTTTAATCGCCGATACAAGAGATTGGTATAGAAGCCTTCTAGAGGCTAGTGTTGGATCTTGGGAAGAATTAATAAGGGTTTTCAAAGAGAAATATGGTGAAAAGATAGACCCAAGATTCATGCTAAATGAATTCAATAATATCTCTAAGGGACATAATATGATGGTGTCAAAATTTAACATCAGGTTTCAAAAGGCTATGTCTAGGCTTCCAGCTCATTTGAGACTGAATGAGAATGTTTGTTTAGTTACATATCTTAATGCTTTTGATTCTAAAATGAGCTACCACCTTAGAGATAAGAATCCTTAGACCTTGAGAGAGGCATATAAGGCTGCAATTAATATTGAAAGCAACAAGAGAGCTTCAGGTAAGATAGGAAGAAGGGAAGATGTGAAGCTTCTCAAGAATCCTAAGGGCCATCATAATGAAAAGACTGATGTAAAAAATAAAAGCTAGATAAAATGATGACTGTCATAGAGGATTTGAATTACAAGTTAAAAAGAAATGATAGAGGTTTATCTCACAATAAACCAAACTATCTAGGACAAGAAAGAAGGCCTAAGCTCTCGGATCAACCATATAACGTAAATTGGCACAATGGTGGGCCTATCCAAAACAATAAGAGAAATATGCAAAAAAAAGAGACTCTTGATCCTTTGAAAAGAAGTAATGAAAACTTTATGGAGGATGCTCTTTGGTGCGATCCTTGTCAATTGCCACATTCTTCTATGCAATGTAGGATTTCTCAGTCCTTGGAATATAGCCATGAATCATATGATGATTGTGATGAGTCATGAGGCAAGGATCAAGATGTAAATATGTTGTTTGGAATGAGTGCAAATGCTTATGAATATTCTTTAGAGGAGGAATGTTCAGAAGTGGATATTCATGATAGAAGACAAGAGACTCATTCTTATCATCAAAATTTTTTTTTGATGGTGAAAATGACAATAATTCCAGGGTAAATAACTTAGAATCAAAATAAAATGTGAGGCTAAGAACGCCTTCAGATGAAGAGATCAAATTATTGGCTGATGCTGTTGTTGCAAAAGCTAGAAGTGCTTACAATATGAGAAATAGGGCGGCTAATAAAGACCAGGGTAACCTTGGTAGCCTCTTTATAAAAGAGGGAAATAGTAATGCAAAAGGGAAGACCTCTAAAAATAACAAGAACATCAAGGCAAATGAGGCTAAGGAGACTAAAAATCAAATTGTGGTCCCCCTTGTTAAAGACAAATGCCAAAGAGAAAAGTGATTAGGGGAACAAAGAAGACACTGTTGCTTAGAAAAATAAGTCCGAGTTCACGAAAAAATAAAAGAGAAAGAATAGATTCTCTCAAGTTATTATGTCCCAAAGTATAATGCTATGGACATGAACCAAATCTTGTCACAAATCAAAGTAACAGTTCCTTTATTGGAAATGATGAGAATAGAAGAACATAAAGAAAAGGCACTGGCCCTTATTGTTGGTACATTTGTTGTTGGTAGTAAGGAGAAGATAAATGTCCTTGATGAGAAAGAAAAGGGAGGGATGAAAGATGTTTAGCCTGAAAGAATTCACATTGAGTTGCTTGAAGTGTTTTTAGGCAACACTTTAACTACTTGCACTAGTCGAATAGACCCATTTTATGTAACCTTGCAAGTAAATGATAATTTAATCAGAAATTGTATGATAGATTTTGGTGCTTCCACCAATATCATGCCTTTGGAAATCATGAAGGAGCTTGGGTTGCAAGAAAGTCATACATATGGCAATTTTTTTTCCATGGATTCAAGGGAGGTCCTTATGTTTGGAGTTGTAAATGAGCTCCCTTTCAAATTGGTTGCTTTCCCTGAGAAGAATTATGCTATGAGTGTAACTGTTGTTGATATTCCAACTCAGTATGGAATGCTCCTGTCAAGGGGGTGGGTAGCAACAACTGGGGGAAGTATGAAGTTGGATCTTTCTTATGCTACCATACCTATGAATGGTAGAGATGTTATGATATTTAGAGAGAAGAGAGATCAACATACAATTGAAGATGTTTATCTACATCAGAATGTGCACTTCGTTGACATAGATATGGACAACTTTAAAGTTGTAGATGCAAAACCGGTGAAGGTCAGGGATGCACAAATAATTGAAGACATGAAGCAAGAAGCTCAAGAAGATGGTCTATGGGACATGAAATTTGATGGAGCCTACTCAAAAGAAAGGTCTAAAGTAGGGGTGATTCTCATGTCACCAGGAGGTAATTCTTACAGATACTCATTCTCACTTAAGTTTGGATGCAAAAATAATGTTGCTAAGTATGAGACTTTACTCCTAGGACTTAAAGTTGTTGTCAAGCATAAAGTCTTAGGCGATTTTGAATTAGTTGTCTCCCAAATAAGAAAAAAATGAGTCTAATAATAAAAGGTTAAAGCAATACAAGATTGTTGTTTCAGATTACATTGAAATGTTTGATGCATTTTCCATTGAGTGGTTAGATAGGTCAAAAAATGTTACGACGTATTTCCTTGCCAACATTGCATTAAGACCAGATGATATTAACTTCTTTGGTATATCAAAGGTTGAGACTCAAGTGAGACCTTCTATCCCAGATAACATTCAAAACTGAAAAATATTCAATGATGATGAAATTTTTTCGAAGTTCTTACATTGTGTGGATGGATATCATAGTCAGGAAATTGATTTCCAAAATTTTGTGGAGAAAGTGTATGGAAAGAATAATATTTTTGGCAATGAGGTTATTCAGCTCAGGACCAATAAAATCCCAAAAGGATTGGTAGCCCTAGAAATATTTTTTGACAACTCTGATAAATGTAATATGAAGCAAAATTCTACACATGAACAAGACTTAGACAAAATCAATTTGGGAACAAAAAATTATTACACCCCAGTTGTGTCATTACTATATACTATTGCTATGTAGGGTAAATGTGAATTCTAAAGATGAATAAGTTGTGCTTGTAATTTGTTATCAAAAGAATTAGGAATAAATGCTACCACATTTAAATGATATGTGAAATGGGTGGTTATTGAATTAATATTCTAACTATGAGATGCATTATGCATAATGCATATTTTTTGAATAGCTGACTACTTTGGGCATATGTTAGTGGATGTACGTATATGTTCAAACCTCCAAGCGGAGGCGAAGTATCAATTAGGAGAAGATCTTGGTCGGGTAACTAGTAACATAACCTATCTGAGCTTACACACACTCACAATAGAAAGGTTGATTCTAGACATAGTGTTGGGGAAATGGTAAGTCATCCTTAGTATGATGTGTTGCATTAGTAAAGGTTATGATTACTATTGAATGCATGCTTGGATGATGATTATCTGTTTAGATCTTGTGAGTCATTCCTTATGTTATCGTGCTTGATTGTATGGTTGAATGAGTATTTGGGATACATGCATACATGCATATATATGCATATATCAACATACACGTGTGATGGATATAATGGGATGTCCATACGAGTATGACAATATATGTATAGATATGCATATATGTATATAAATGATTATTATGATGCCGTAATCATGTGGTCATAATCATTTGGCTATTAAATGGGTCATTTGACTATCATGTTGCTTGTAAATTCTTGATAGAGGAGTGTATATATATATATTATTAAGTGAATGTTTACTCGTTTGTATTCATTTGTATATCGAATGTATACATACTTAATTGACTTGGGATATATATATATATAAACATATACATATATGTATGAGAGGTAGAATTAATTCTATTTATCAACATGCATATATATATATATATGTATATTAGGGTGATCCCACAATAATGGTTTACAATTTTCGGCCAAACTGGACACTGAACTATTTTTTTCTGACTAAATCTTTACTTTCGAGCACCTATAGCGATTAAACCATGAGGAATTTGAAGATGATGCAAAGTAGTGATTTGTGAAATTTTGTCTGTAGATTCTAAATATATTATTTTCAAAAATTTTGGAATCAAATTGCACTTCTTTTTCATATCCTTCGAAAACAAGTTTTTTTCAGTAAACAACATTTTTAAGGAGTGATGCTCACCGTATACAACATAAGTTTTTTTCCATGAAGGATAAAGTTCTATTTTTTTTGAATTTAGATTTGTAACTACGATATCTAACACTTTCATTTGATTTCATAGTGTTTTATTGAATATTTTTTCCTTAATCAAGTTTTGAAGTCAAACCAGTTATAATTTAGACATAGGCAGACTGTATACAACATAATTTTTTTTGTATGTATCGAAATTAATTTTATTTTGTTGGATTAAGGATTTCAATATCTAATGCACTGATATTTTTTAATTTTTTTTTTGATAATCTGCTATTTTTCCACGTGCATAACAAAGAGCTTGATTTTCAGTGAAAAACCTACATTCAGAAGAAATAAAAAATAAATATAATAATAAATTTAAATTTATTTAAAATTATACTTTTTGGGAAGCTTATAATAAGGAATACATACTTACTAAAAATAAATTTTAAATGAATCCATTTGATCCCCCAAAAGGTAAATCAAAAGTGGTTTTTTATCAACATTTTGATAGGTGTAAAAGAGACTTTGTTATAGGCATGGTTTAAAACTAGCGGAGTTCTATCCAAGGGGGTTTGATCTAAGGTGGTTTGATAAAACCCTCTTCAATTGGAATCCTTCAAATAGAACTTTTTAAGGCTTAAATCATTATATTTTCTAAAAATATGTGATTTCAACAAAAATCAAAATCTCCCACAAATTGTAAACCAACATTGTGGGATCACCCTATAAGTACATATATAAATGTATATATTTATAACCATATGATGAATATAAGATAGAGGTAAAAATATATATATTGACCGAATTAATATATGTATTCATAGTCTATTGAATGATAATGCATGGTTTATATCATAACACATAAATCTTGGAAGCTTTATCCAATACAAGCGCATAAACTAAATATGTGATCTCTAGTTGAAATTTGGAAACATTACCCTATATGCCTTATACCGATTTGTATGTGTAATATGCAAGTATTTCAAGGCCAAATATTACACATGTTGTCCACACATAATGGACGATTATTTTGCAAAGTAACTTGTAACCATTAAGTTGATACAAGGAAAGAGACTTGGTCAACACCTTGTGTAGAAATATCTTTGACTTGGTAAACTATAAAATGCTTTAACATTGAGTAAATATCAACAACCGATAAATGCATACAAGGATATGTACAATAGGTCGATGAACTAGTCAAATTGATTTATGAGATGAATCGACTCATTAAAGACTAAGCCAACATAATGCTAAGTGTTGCACTTTTGATATTGACTGATTCAAATAAGTATTAAACAATGCCAACTGTAGGAGGTTTCTGTTTGCTTTGAAACCACCTTGTGAATATTTTTTGCTATAGATAATCATTTTGAAGGAAATTCGAATACCAAATTTTCACCATGTGTTGTTTGAAAATGTCTTATGCTACTATCAACTAATAAAGTCGTTTTGTAGCTTTATTTAGTTGAGTATGCTCTTATTTGTGCACCACCTTTTTGCTAAGTCAATTGAGATGTTATGCATGGAATTTTTTGTCAAAACTCATGCCTTTTCTATAGGTTGAGTGGTCTCTAATCTCCTATATAAATAGTAATATTGAGCTCTCATTTGGGACTCATTCCTTAAACAATCTTGTGCATTATATCTACATTTCTTATTTGCATTATTTTGCTATATTTTGAGAGAGATCTTTGAGTATTTGTAGCATATTGAGTGAAGTATATTATCAACTTGTGATATAGTGGATTATTGTTGACAAACTATCATTAGGTCCCATTACTTTAGAAGATAAAGACTTCAATATGTCGACCGGGCCATGTCCAAGGCTGTTTGCAATAGAAGATGACTTGACTAAGTCCCTTAGATTTTCTAACTTTTTAGCGCTGCTAACATTAATTCTTAACCTAAGGTCGTCTAACTATCTAACTAAAAAATAGTTTATCTAAAGAAAACTGAAAGTATTTAAACTAGAAAACATAAAATGACTAATCTAGAAAACATGATAACTAAATGAGAAAGCACAAAAACAAACTAAACTGAAAAGCGTGTAAACTACAGAAGTAGAAAAACTTGTAAACAAACTATGGAACATCTAATTAATAATAGCAAATAATGTTTCGTAACAATTAACACACTATAGAAATGAAATACAACGAGTGCTCTAGAACTTCAAACTCTACAATCAACAGTATTAATGACCTCTATAGAATTAACATGGAAAAATGACTACACTCATAATTGTTATTCATGTAATAAAGACAACAAAAAGGAAAACACTCATCTATTTAATCTATTCTCCCTCGAGTGGCCAACTCACGGGTTCCTACATTCGTTCTCATGTCACATACACAACATATTTGAAAGCTCTTTCATTAAAAATAATTTCCATCCATAATTTCAACAACTCAGAGATTGATATGCAATAGTCTCTTTATTCATATATATGCAGAAAACATGTCAACAACATAACATTACTATTCTATGTTGTCTTTTTCTTCTGGAGATTACATATTTATAGAAAACTTCTAACTAAGTCCTATATTTCAGATGGCTTAGATTACGATTGAAAAAGTCTGTAATAGATTGTAAACAAAATTTATGCCTTTAAATTCCTAGTACATAGATATTAAAGAGGCTCGAATTGAGCCATGAAGTCTTTAAACTTTTAAAACATAACAAAAATTTAACTAAAAGAAATTATTTTTACGGTCCATCATCCTAAAGTTCTGGAGCATGTTTCCAACACATATCTTTAGTCTGTTCTGGAGCTCGTGCTAGTTGAATGCTTTTAACTACTATTTGATGACCGATTAATATCCTACAAAATACTTAAAACAACCCATTAAATCTGCATTGGCAAAATACTTCAATAAATCACAAGAAATAAAGTTTGTACTATTTTTCTTAAAAGACAAGCAATTATTATGCCTAAATTTTAATTAATTGGTAGAAAATAAGAATTTTGCATGTATGAGATAGGGCTTTATTATGTTATCATGATGAGGTTATTTTTACCTCATCACTTCTTCCACTTCCTAATTCCTGGCAGGTCCTCCTACCCTTTGTTGTATCCCTACCCTCCATCTCTATTCAATTCTTCATACTTAACACTAATATCATACAAATCCTTTGCTGTTTTATCAAAATCTTCAGGTGCATTGAGGAAGCCTTGATGATAAGTAATCCTTTTTTTCCACATATTGAATACTCCATCATCTTGATCTATATTAATATGAAAAGTATGGGGTGGAAAGAGAAATAGGGGAGGTTTGTACCTCATCCCTATCCAATATGTTCTAAGGTCTTTCAAGATTTTGGCCAAGGCATATGCTCTTCTGAAGGACCATTTGATGTTAAGCGGGGAGATCACTTCTCTTTTCTTCAGATATGCTGGTAATGGGGTGTATCTCTCTTCACAGGCATGCCAAGCTTTACCAATCAATTTGTTCCCTTGTTCTATGAAATTATTATAACAAAGTTGGAGGCTCTCATCATATCTCTGCTTCATAGTTTCATCCACTTTAACAGCTAAAAAGGTAGCTTTAAAAGCTGCAGGTTTACTATTGGGGCATCTTATCTAGAGACCCACATTTTTCTCTGCTTGAGAATATTCCTTGATACATTTTTTCCAGTGAACCTAATTACGCATGGTAGATAGAAAATATCTCAATTACACTTCTCCAACAAAAGGGTTAATAAAGAAATCAGTATGTGTTTCTAATAGTAGATCATGAACAAAGAATTCACATAGCATATCTTGCTATTTAGGAGTTGATTCTATAAACACTTTAACAAATTCTTTGTCATCAAGGTCATGTGGTTGGTCATGATAAATTACTAGCAATTTCCATCTTAATAATTGTTCATTTAAAAACATTGAATATAGCCTTGATGGTCTCTTACATGCTAATATAAATTCTCCTATTTGACATGCATCTTGATTTACCCTATAGACCATATGAAATGAATTTTTCAAGAGTACCAACTCCTTTTTTGACCTGATATTCCCAATCTTGGCATCTTTCAAGAAATAGCACCGTTCCATCCACTTCATTTATAATGGGGGAATTCAAACTTAGAACCATTCAATTACAGTTGGTTCGGTCTGAGTTCCTTTTGATTCCATTATTGGCTTATTGGCACTTTCCTGCAAATTCTGTTCTAGTTCCACAATCTTACTAAGAGAAACATTCAGTTCTTCATTATATCTTTTCTTTTCCTCTTCAAAAGCTTGAAACATGTGTATAAAATTATTTTTCAAACTTTCAATTTGTTTATCCTTATCATCTATAGATTAGCATTATATGTCCTCTTCTCTTGATTCCATTTTTGAATTTGTATATGAAATTCATTAATAAATGTATTCTTTTCTTCTCTTTGCAGTTTCAAATTTTGAATCTCCCGATCTATATTTCCTATTACAATAATAAGTACTGTTATTTCCTCTTGTTGCTTTACAATATGTTCTTCATTTTTTTGCAATTGATTTCTTAACTCATCAATTTCCAATTTTAGTTTTTCTAATTCTGCATTAGCACTTTCATTTTCAACTGTTTCAATAACTTTATTTACAATGGGGGAATTTTTTTCCAAAAAATTGTCCTCAACCTCCATAAAAGGTGGAGATTGTTCCCTCTCCTCTTCCTGTATTTCCTCAGCAAAGGTTTCTTCTTCTTTCTCTAGATGGGGAGGTATTTCCTCAACAGGGGTTTCTTTCTTTGGAGACTGATGAACTTGTTCCCTTGTTTCCCTTATTTCTACGTCATCAACAAGATTAATGGTTTCTATTGGATTTTTCTATTTCATAGACTCCTTTTTCTTCGAAACGCTTCCTACATTATGAAATGGGGTTTCTATAGACTCAGAGGATAATCTCTCGCTTCTTCTCAAAGGAGGAGTGTTCTGAAAAGTGATAGTTGATCTTCTTTTCCTCTTCCTAAGGGGAATGTTGTTTGCATCTGGATTCATAATTTCAACATCTCTTGGATGATCCAGGGTTTTCAATTCCTTGGTTAAAGACTCTGATGCTTCATCACCAGGGGTTGTGGGAATTTGGGCTTTAGGAGCTCTAGAGGCTTTAGGGGAAGTTCCTTTGAAAGGTGAAGCCACTTGTTTGGAGGATTCCCATTCTTCCAATATTCTTTTGGGCAGAGACTTTTCAAATTTCCAAAGAATTTTTTCCCACTTGCTTTCGAGCTTCTTTCAAAAATGATATTTACAAATTAATTGAATTAAACCATGGTACTTTAATGGACCTGAACCAATCTTATATCTTTCTCTGGAGGAGCTAACAAATTCACTCAAAAAGTCAGGAAAATTAACCCTAAGGGCAGGGTTTTCTTTCCCATGTCGCAAATGTATCAGCATACAAAATGCATGTCCTACCACAGTAGTAAGTTGGCCTTCACAGGTAAAATATTTTATAATCTATGCAACAACTGTTCCCTAGGGTTCTAATATGGAAGTTCTTTGAAACCTTTTATTCTGTCCTCTAGTACTAATAATTATCATGGGTTGAGGGTCTCCCTCTCTAAGAAATAATTTTGATAAATTTTGATATGTAACTTGAGAAGTTTCAGACAATTTAATACCAGAATTATCTAATCCTGAGGCAAGAAATGACTTTCAGACTCACTTGAAAATGCTTCCCATGTAGTGTCACCTGACCATTGGAGTAATTTTCTGCAAATGCATTCACCAATTTCTCATTGTATCCCTCATTTTTTTTAATAAAATCCAACCATCTCAATTCCTGAAACAAACTAGAAATGTTGCTCAATCCCAATAATTTTTTTGTTGAAGTCGGTTCTAATTTCTTCTTCACACCCCCCATTTTATATCTCCAATCTATGATTCTGCTAAAAAATTAAATAGTCCGATAATCTTGTGCATAATTGTTTTGAAAATATAATAAAAAAGTGATTATTTATTGTCTTTGTTTAGAGCTTACTGTGCAATGATGATAATTTGCATGGAGGAGTGTGAAAAGAGTGTCGTACTAGTAGTTAATCATTGAGTGGCCCAAGTTACTAAATTAGGAAGGGAGAAATCGTGTAATTATTTAAAAATAACTACTTTAAGCAAAAAATTGTATTTACTTACATTCTTTGATCGCCTGAAGATTTCGTACCTTTACTGATTTAACAGGATGATGGAATGGTATTGGTTGAGGTGACGACATATTTATTACGACATGAGTGAGGAATCTTGTGAATGACAGAGTCATCAATGAGAATAGGATGCTATAGAAGATTTTATTTATGATGAAAAGATGGCAAAAATTGGCATAACCACCATGAGTGCGGATAAAAATAATAAAAAAGAGAAGGCATGTGTACATAGGTGTGAAAAATCAAAGCATTAGGAAGAATTCAAATTTTATGGAAAAAGGCGGGCATAATGGAAATGGATAAGTTCCAGAGCATGCTTATGAACATGTGCTCGAAACCAATGACTAAGTTTTGGAGCACGCTTTGAGGCATGCATTCGAAATGAAGAAGATGAATAAGTTCCAGAGCATTGCTGAAAGATGCAGCCTAAGAAGCAACCGAAGGAAGATTTTGGAGCATCATCACAAGATGCAGCCGAAGCAACAACCGAAGGAAGATTCATCATCACAAGATGTAGCTGGAGCAACATTCGAAGGAAGATTCCAGAGCATCGTCACAAGATGTAGCCAGAAAGAAGAAAAATGGCTATATATGAATGAACTCAAACTTCTGGAGCTTTTATCTACCAATCACCATTCTACAGGAACAACCGTATGACACGACGAGTTGAGATGCAAGTTCCAGAGCATCTAGGCATCAAATCTCACAAGTTCTGGAGCACCATCGCAACCAAGTTCATGCTTTTAAGAGCTTCACCATGATAAGAGGTAAGTTCCAGAGCACCAGGGCATTTGAACTAACAAGTTCCAGAGCATCATGGAAAGGTTCTCTAGAAGTTGTTTTAGATTTATGAGAAGTATTGCAAAATGAAGTAACATGTAGTTAAGTCCAAAAATAAGAACTAATGAAGAATGCTTTGAAAAAAAATTATACACATATCTTTTTAAATTACACTATTTCAGTTTTTTGTTTTGATATATGCAAGGTTTAAGTGGACTCTACCTTGGTAGAGTCAATGCATTGGATTTCTCCTTGCATTTCTACCAATTTTGTAAATTCTTCCTTGTTGACAAGTTTATGGTAGATACGTAGGCGATGACCATTTACCAAGAGAGTTCGTGTATCACCATCAATGGGTTTCAGTTGAACTGTGCCATTCAAAAAGACTTCAGAAATTTCATATGGGCCCAACCAATGAGTTATGAGCTTTCCTTTGTGATCTTTATATCTAGAATCAAATAGCAAGGCCTGTTCACCATTATGGAACTCTCTCTTTAATGTGCTTGTCATGCCAAATTTTTTGTTGATGTTAAACCAACTTAGTTTGATGGACAACATCTAAATGAAGCTCATCCAACTCACTTAACTATAAAACTCACTCCACTTGGGCTCATTTCAGATCTAGGCCCAGCTCCATAGCTGTTCTTAGAGTTTGTAGTTCAAACTCAATGGGAAAGAGAGGTTTCTTCCCAAAAACAAGCTCATAGGGGCTGAACCCAATTGTGGATTTCCATGTTGTGTTGTATGCCCAAAAAAATTCAGGAAATTTCCTAGCCCACTCTCTTCTCCCTGAAGAAACTATTTTTGTCAATATGTTTTCTAACTCTCTATTATTCACCTCCACTTGGTTGTTTGCCTAAGGGTGATAGGGAGATGACTTCTTGTGAGTCACTTGAAAATGGTTCATAAATGCCAGAAGATCTTTGGAGATGAATTGGGGTCCCTGATCTGTAACGATGGTTTTGGGAGCTCCAAACCTGAGAAAAATCTTATTATAGAGGAAGTCAACAACTTGTTCCTCTCTAGCAACTCATAGGGCCTGAACTTCTGCCCATTTAATCAGGTAATCAATACAAACTAGAATGTATTCTTTCCCTTGGCAGGAAAGATCTATGGGACCAATAAAATCCAATCCCCATTTTTTGAATGGTTCAAGGACTACTTGGGGTTGCAAGGGTATTTTAGTAGAAGTGGTTAGTCTTCCTACTCTTTGACATTCATCACAATAATGAATATACTTTTTAACGTCTTTATGCATTGAAGGCCAATAATACCCAATGCCCAAAATTTTATGAGAAGTTATTTTTGCAGAGTAATGACGCCTAGAAGGATCATCGTGATAGGCCCTAAGGATACTGTAAATTTCATCTACCCTGACACATCTTCTCAAGACCATATCAGGGCCACAATGGAATAAAATCCCATTAATTTATTTAAATGGGACACCCTCTCTAAAAAATTGCTTCCTTTGTTTTGATGTAAAACCAGGCGGTACTTCTGAAGCAGCTAAATAGTTGGCAATGTTAGTGAACCAAGGTGTCTTTTTAGAAATAGCAAAAAAAATTTCATCTAGAAACTCATCTTGCATCGGTGCATAATCACCATCTTCTTGTTTAATTCGAGATAGAAAGTCTTCCACTACATTAAATTTCCCTAGCTTGTCAAGTATTGCTACATTGAACTCCTGGAGGAGTAGTAACCACCTCATCATTCGTCCATTAACTACAGGTTTATTCATCAAATATTTTATAGTAGAATGATCTGTATAGACAATAACTTTATATCCTGTAATATAATGGCAGAAATTTTTAATGGCATGAACCATAGCCAAGAATTATTTTTCTATTGTCGTGTAGTTTTTCTCAGCAGATGTCAAGTTTTTACTAATGAAATCTATGGCATATTTACCCCCATTCTCATCTTCTTGCCCCAATACTACACCAATTGCGTCATCTGAAGCATCAACATAGATATGGAATGAAATATTCCAATTTGGCCCATGCAGGATGAGAGCAAAGAGAAGCTTCTCCTTTATTATTTCGAATGATAACTGACACTTAGGTATCCAATTAATCTCCACATCTTTCTGGAGAAGGGAAAACATAGGGGTAGTTATTTTACTAAAGGATTCTATAAATCTCTGATAGTATCCAACATACCCCAGAAAACTTCTAACATCTGTTTGTGTCTGAGGAGTAGTCAATAGTTGAATGAATTCAATTTTCTTGGGATCAACCTTTATTCCTTCTGAGGAGATATGATGACCTAAGACTATTCCTTGTTCCACCATTATCAAACACTTTTCATGGCTAAGGGATAGGTGGTGATCCTCACAAACCTCTAAAACCTTATCCAATTTTTGAAGGGCTTCATCATAGGTTGAACCATAAACAGTGAAGTCATCCATATATACATCTACACAGTCATTGACAAGCTCAACAAATATAGCTAAAATGGCTCTCTAAAAAGTTGCAGGAGCGTTACAGAGTCCAAAGGGAAGAAAATGATATTCAAATGTGCCCCATGGAAAAGTAAAAATTGTCTTATCCTAGTCTTCTGGTGCTACCTAAATCTGGTTGTAACCACTAAATCCTTCTAAAAAGGAGAAATATTTCCTCCTAGCCAAATTGTCCAGAACCTGGTCTACAAATGGTAAGGGGAAATAATCTTGATGAGTGGCTTTGTTAAGTTCCCTGTAATCTACACATATTCTACACTTCCCATTTTTATTTAGCACTACAACCATATGTGACACCCACTTACTATCAGAGATGGGATAAATAAATCCTGCTCAGAGGAGTTTCTCAATTTCAATTTTGACAAGATCCTTTAATGCAAGATTAAGTCTCCTCTGTGGCTGACGTACTGGTCTTACATTAGGATTAGTATAAATGTGATGCATACAAACACTTGGATGGATTACCCTCATGTCTATGTAGGCCCAAGAAAAAGCTTTAGACCTCTTTACCAAGACATTAAATAATTTATCCTCTTTTGATTATGTCAGCCAACTATTGATGTTCAAGGTTTTTCTCAGAAGAAGCATAATTATTTTTGTTCCTGGATGGGTAGAAGTGATAGTATGAATTGGTTGCAACAAGGTATTGAGAGGACAACTATGAGGTATTAGTCAATGAAATCTAGTAATATCCTCAAAAAAATGGCTAGTTCTGGGAATCATATTGGCCAAAAGATAAGGCATTCCCATAGTAGTATAATTCTGTTCCATCCCATGTACATCGATTGGTTGTCCCAGAATTTCTGGAGCATCCACCATCTCCTCATCACTTGAAACTATGGCAAGGTGCACTACATCACTTACTAACTCATCCTCTAATTCTTCTCCATGTTGTTTAATGACTACTGTGGCTAATGAGGCCAAACTGTCTTGACCATTAGAATCTTCTGGTTCATCAACCCAAACTTTGTTATATTCAGTGGGTTTAGTAGGAGGGTACAAGAATAAATGTTTACTATCTGGACCATTTTAAATGGTCATTCCTCCCTCTCTACAGTCAATTTTAGCTGCGATAGTGGCCAACCATGGTCTTCTGAGAATTACTGGATAACTATCTTTGGGTGTAAGTGACTAGATATTCCCATCCATCAAATTTGACAAGAGAATTTACAATAGTGCCCTTTAGAATGGCTATGGACTGGTTTTCCATTTGTAAGACTATAGTTGTGGGACACAAATTAGTAAGGCCTAAATTTTCCATCATATCCATAGTCATTACGTTAATGGCTGCTCCTAAATGCACTAATGCATTAGGCATTGATACCTCATTAATTGTGATAGTTATAAGTGGACTATCGAGATCATCATATTTTGGAGCAACAGTCTTTCTAGATAAAAAGTCAGCTAAATAGCCATCAATGTGCACAGTATTTATTTTCTTTGGTTTCCTCCTCGGGGTTTTAATACACAATTGTTTGATCAGCTAGTTCAACTCTGTAATTTCCTTTATTGCTTGTAGCGAAGGAACCTCTATTTTCAGTTGTTTGATTTCCTAAATTAACGTAGTTTCAGAGGTCAAAGACATTTCCAGAGTATCTTTCAAAGTGGTTGATTTCAGACGCTCCAAAAATGGTGCTTGAGTTTTCTCTTTTGGAGAGGTATCGTTTCTAAGATCAGTTGGAGACTGACTTTCCTCCTCCTCCCGAGGTAGGTTAGAAGCTCTTTCTACTGAGGGAGCAAAAGTATTATTTGTGGTAATAGTGTGTTTGGGTGGAGTGACCTTCTCAGGAGTTTTAAGAGTAGGTTCATCCAAAATTTCTTCAATGGTTGGCAATTGAAGTGTTCTACTAGAGCACAATTGTACATTTCCATAATGTATGGCATTAAGTCCGATAACATTATCTTGTTCAGTGGAGTATACTAGGGTATTTTGTCAATTTTTCTTGGGATTGGGAAGTGGTTGCATTGGGAGCTGAGGTTGATTTATCTGTTCACTCTGAGGAGGGTTCTGGGGTGGAGGTAGAATTTTTTTCTAGTGATTCCTATGAGGCCCAATATAGAATTGATTCTGTCCCTGATTCCATTGAGGAGTAGTATGTTGTGGATACCACTGTTGTTGAGTTTGGGTTGGCCATTGTTGAGTTACCCATGATTGGTTTGCCCATTTAGGGGGAATTCTCCAATTAGGTTGTTGAGGTGGTGGTTGAGGCCATGATGGGGTCCATTGATTACTAGCCCAGTTATTTTGGGGTTTCCCAGCGGGATTGGAACTCTGTCCATAAGGAAAGTTCCCTCCTTGGTGTTGATTTACCACATTGATTTCTTCCTCAATCTGTGTAATTCTTTTCTTGGAATTCTTGAGATCAGTAAGAAGCTCACATTGGTTTGTAGGATGATTTTTTTCACAAAGTTGACAAATATTAACCTTGTCTAGGGGACATTCTCTCAACAAATGTTTATTTTGACATCTTAGACAATAGATGGAAAAAGTCTCAAGATTGCATGTCTTAGCTTGTATACCATCTAGTGTAGTGTTCAATTGAACAAGTATGGCCATTTTAAGGTTTTCTATTTCTTCATAGAGCTTGCCTATTTCATTAGACCCTTTAAAAAAGTAGTTTTGCGAATTCCTCCACGAGTATGTGAGAAATTCTGACACAACTTACATATTTCATCAAGGCCCATCTAAGACATGTCTCCTTTTCCCATTAGATCAAGGATTTACCTTGCATCCTCATTGAGTCCTTTAAGAAATATAGTCTTGATAATCTCATCACTAATGGTCTCTTTTCCACATCGTTTAGACAAGAAAAGAAACCTGTCTAGGTAGTTCTCTAGACTCTCGTCCTCATTTTTTCTAATTTTAAAAAACTCCTCCTTTTGATCACTCACCCTACAATAACTTAGGTATTTATGCAAGAAAGCATTCTCCATGTCATCCCAAGACGTAATAGATCATGCAACTAATCCCATAAACCAACACATGGCCGTATCCTTCAAGGTAGAAGGAAATAACTTCAATTTTTGGTTATCATTTTTAATAGTCGTAAGTTTGAAAGAGGACCTTGAATTGGAAAAGAAACTGGTCTGGTTCTTCCAAGGACAAACCACAGAAGGTTGGTAGGAAATCTAGAGAGATGTTTTTCATCATGGAATCTATTAGCTCTCAAAAACGTAGGCTGAATGCCTCAAGGGGTTGCCAATCTCTTGATATGATTTAGGGCAACAGACAAGGTCGATAGAACTCAACCTTCTACTCTTTAGGTGCTGCTAAACCTAGGCGAGTGTACCTTTTGAATTGAGCAAAATTATCTCATGATTATCCTTCTGAAATGCTTTGTCCACAATGGTAGATGACAGTGAACGAAATGAAATCAAACTTGATAGAAATCTTCTGATCTAAAACCTAAAATGCTTAATTAACCGATATAAAGAAACTGAATGAATTCAAATAATGAAATTGCAGAGACCAGTGCCTTGTTGGGTATGTGGAGTCAAATGAAATAGAAGTGGGCAGCTTATTCTGGCAAAATATAAAATTGCAGGCATATGATCTGTTCATAACTTGTATAAACAATGCAAGATTATGACTACTGGGCTTTTCTTTAATAATCCAGATGAATCTTCCTGATTACTGTGATCAACGAAACAAATTTAATCTCTACTTGAGAGAACCAGTTAATTAATCACACAAATATAGCAAATGTGCATTGACAAACTGAACATAAACTTGTTATGCCAATTTAAACAACCAGAAAGAATCAAATAGGAGACAGCTTCAACAATACTTTTCAATAAACTGAACAGACAATTGATACCAAAAAGAACCTGCCACACCAGCTGATTCCCATTGAATTCACCATTTTAAAACATGCACATAGTCTCCAGAATGAGAACTTTATTCTATTGTGCCCATTCCTAATCTAATGTATCTATCTATCCTAAAATCTGATCCTTTTTCAATTACAATCGGGGTGCATATATATACACCAGCATTAGAAAAACCATATGTTTCAAATTCATGTCGGCCTAGCATAAAATTCGGGCTCAAACAATGTTGGCCTGCAACGATTAATTTAGCAATTACATGTCGGCCACAAGATTTACATTCTTGTCATTCACTAGTGAGATAGTCGGCGAGATATCCCTACAGGTATACCGAAGGCAACTATATCGTCAATCTCTTATACCCGTGTTCACTGTGCTCACATTCGCCGTGACCAACTACTCACTATGCTGAAGTCCAGGAGTAGCCTTTTTTTGTTTTGTGTTTCGCCATAACCTTCTGCCGTCGGTGAGATATCATATCGAAAACCAAATGTTATATTGCTATGCAATTCCTTAATGTGCTTTTCCATTCACTAAGACACGAGCAAATCTCACACTGATGAACTCCCTTTGTTCAATTCACTGTCGCCGTAGCGCATCGCATTTGAGGAGACCTCCTGTAGACTTCATTTCCTTTCCCTAAAAGCCCCTTTGTCCCTTTGTTATGTCGCTGTGACATATTGGCATTCTCACCGAAATACACCCTGCCCCTCATCCCCGCCGAGACACTTCAAATTCGGGGAGACGTCACATAGAATTCTCCAAGTTACATCAAATGGCCCCCACCACCCGTAGGTTGCCATAACACCTCTCATGTTACACCGAAGCAAAAAGATATGCTTCATTGAGTCTCGCTGTGACCACTCAACATCGGCGAGACTCTATAGCGAGTAAACTATGTTCTGCCGAAAGCCTCGAACCACAATATATCGCCAAGACAAAAATATTTTCATACCGATGGAGTCTTCATACGCAAAGTCGATGAGACACATTAAACTCCCTAAGATGATATATCGAAAGCCCCAACTCATACCAAAATGTGCATCTTCTTGTCGCCGAAACCCTGTGAAAGCTATGCCGACAACCGCCTGTAGATAAAATCTATTCGCTAAGACACCAGATGAGTCTTGCCAATAGGCAATACAGACCCATGCAAGCCAAAACAAGCAAAATGGATCAGTGAGACGTAGACCACGATGTGAGTTATGCAAGACCTGATGGATACAATGGATGAAAAATGAGCAGAATGATAGGAAAACAAACCCTAGTGTTTTAGGACGAGGACCATATGGAAACTTAGGGTCATGCAGAATATGTGAAAATATTGCAAAAATTTACAGCTCCAACAGTGGCTCTGTCTGGGGATGAATGATAGTCAGATCATTGCAAGGATCCAAAATCTTTGGGTGAGCAGACCAGACCAAACACAAAATGAGCAAAATGGAAATGGACCAGAAGCATGATGGAATGAATGCAAAATGATTGCAAAAAAGAGGTGAAATGGATACAAAATGAAGGTGAACCACCATCCTAAACTACTATGCATGGAAAATAATTTCAAAAAGAACAAGTAAGATTTGTCCATGCACTGGCAACCCTCAATCCTCAGTGTATTAACTTCTCCTATCTTGATCTGTTACAATTTGAAACTCAGATCATACTTTCCCCTGTCAAATATCTGGTTTTGTTTTGAGTTCATCAGATTTCTCTTGAAGACACAAATGCAATCTTTCCTGTCACTGAAAGTTTTTAGAGAATCACTATGCTCAGCTTGGCCCAAAATCCATACACCATTCTGTAATTTATATTCTTCATTATCAGACAAATCTCTGCCAGTATACAAAATGCATACATATTTAATGCAAAATTTTGTATTATCTCTCTCATTGTTATGTATTATGAAACACTCTCCCAGCTGTATTAAAAATTCACAATCAAAGTGCTTCTCTTGAAAGACAAAAAACTCTGCCATATCATTGTTGTCTAAAACAAAAATATCTGAAACCATTTGCACTTATTTGATACTACCATTTAGATACAACACTGGATCATGACTCATGTCTTCAATACCATGCATATGTAAACCAATAAAATTTGGACTTCTATCGTCCTTGGTATGCAAACAAATTTCTTTTCCACATGAGTTAGAAATTTCAGAATCACATACCTCATTTTGAAAGAACACATACTTTTGATCAACACCAAAAGTTTCACTATCACTCCAAGAAATGCATCGGGAGTCATAAAAATCTTTACACAAAGATCTTTCACTGTCAAAACAATTGTAAGCTGGACACAAATCCTCCAGATCACCTTCATGAGCACATCCCTGGTACTTAGAAATTAACAAATCTGGAATCTGTTAACTGACAAGTGAACAAGTCTCAACATTTTCATCACTATATTTATACTCTTCACCTTTGTCATCATCACGAAGAAATCCAAGACCATCAAAGAATGGGAAATCAAAAACATCATCAGCTCAGTCATTTATTCCATCATTTTTCTTGTCTGAAATCATCTCCTTTCTTTCATAATGTGGGTTTGAAAATTCCTGAAGTTCATTCATGGGGATACCTCCGCAAAATATCATCTGATCTTCATTTAACTCTTCGTCATACAATGGGTTTGAAAAAGTTTGGAAATCACTTTCAAATGTAAAAAACTCATCATCATCAACTGTATCATCATAATAGGTAGAAGAATCCCTTGATTGCAGATCAAAATCCTCTGGTTCATCAGAATCATAATATTCACTGGATTCTTCACAACATGCACTGCTCTCCCTGTCACAATCTGTGATGCAAGAGAAATCTCTTGTACCTTCATCTTCCTCATGCAAGCTATCACATGAATCATCTTGATTTGCACATGTCTTATCTTCTATTGGATGCATCAACTGATCAACTTCTCTATACTCATCATAAATACAACAATTAGATTCAACATTGATAGTGTTCTCATACCTTATTTCCTGGGACAATGCCCATATGAAGTTAAAAGAAGAGCCTTCTGCCTCAATCCTTTTCTTTTTCTTTGATGTCTCTCCTTCATTCTCTTCCTCCTGATCAACAACAATTAGTATCTCTATCTCTTCTTCAGTAAGTCTCTTCATGCTATATTGAGTAGGTACCTCAATAGAATGTGGCTCTGTATAATCTTCTTCAGAGTCAGAAAGGATCTGCTGTTCAGGCCTACGAACATTGTATTTCTGATTTGAAACATCATGTCGATAACCTTCATCCTCTGAAGATGAATACCTCTCCACAACATGGTGAAAAGTATTTGAAGTCAAATATACTGTGTAATCTTCTCTATTGTTTCCCATTAACATTCCCTCTTCTTGCATTCTCTGGACTACAACACAGTAATCTGGGGAATGTGGCATATTACAAACTCCACAAAAATAATTGTTACTTACCATATAGGTTCCCCTCTTTGTCAATGGATCAGGAGCTTCTTTTTTTCTAGGAGGCCTAGCTGTTATAGGTTTCTCATCCTTCCAATCTGTATTATAAGGCATGTCATGCAACCTCGATCTTTCTTGTCTGTAAGTATTCTCCTGTCAGTATTGATAACTGCTACCTTGTTGACGAACCTTAGGATTGTCTCTTTTATCCATCATCCCTGCAACCCTCCTATTGTTTTCAATTGTATGTGCCATCTTCTGAGCTTTAGCTAAGTCTCTTGGGAATTTATTTCTCAATTCATACCCTGCCTTAGGATCAAAAGCATTCAAATAAATACTTAGTGCTACAGAATCTGGCAACTTTGATCCAGGAGGTATTTTATTCTGTAACTTATTGAATCTTCGATTAAAATCATAAACTGTATCACTTTGATCTTTCTGAATGTGTATTAATTCACGAAGAGAAGCATTTGGTACACTTGGATTCCCAAATTGCTTGAGGAATTGATCATGAAATCCTTGGAGAGAATCAATAGAGATCGTTGGCAAGCTATTGAACCAATCCCTAGCGTCTTCAATAAGTGATATCATGAATAGCCTCATGTGTAAATCTTCATATGGCACATCCAAATCCTGGATGAAAGCATTGAAACTTATTAGATGCTCTTTAGCAGTGATTGCATCACTCCTTGTAAACTTTGGAACAAGACCTCTCCAACTACCATCCATTGGAAAAGGGGATAATTGAATCCCTGACAAATCAAATTGACTGATCATTGTTGTGTATTGATGAGGGGGGGCGTTAGGTGGGTACTGATGCTGGTACATCAGACCATAGTATTGTGTATGATGATATGGCATATACTACTGACCATGAGGAGCTCCAACATGACCTCCCCTGAATTGAGATCCTCCTCCATTCATCTTTGAACAACTACAAAAATTCTTTCAGAGTCGCCACCTACTTTTCCAAAAGTAGGAAAATCATTATTTCTGATCTTTTCCCCAATGGAATCACTCTTTCTGAGACTTCTAAAATTACAAATTTTCTACACTAACTCTATTTGATGGTCTTCAACCGAATTTTTTGATGTATTCCCCAGCAGAGTTGCCAATTTGTTAGCTCTCAAAAACGTAGGCTGAATACCTCAAAGGGTTGCCAATCTCTTGATACGCTTTAGGGCAATAGACAAGGTTGATAGAACTCAACCTTCTACTCTTTAGGTGCTGCTAAACCTAGGCGGGTGTACCTTTTGAATTGAGGAAAATTATCTTATGATTATCCTTCTGAAATGCTTTGTCCACAATGACAGATGACAGTGAACAAAATGAAATCAAACTTGATAGCAATCTTCTGATCTAAAACCTAAAATGCTTAATTAACCGATATAAAGAAATTGAATGAATTCAAATAATGAAATTTTAGAGACCAATGCCTTGTTGGGTATGCGGAGTCAAATGAAATAGAAGTGGGCAACTTATTCTGGTAGAAAATCAAATTGCAGGCATATGATCTGTTCATAACTTGTATAAACAATGCAAGATTATGACTACTGAGCTTTTCTTTAATAATCCAGATGAATCTTCTTGATTACTGTGATCAACGAAACAAATTTAATCTCTACTTGAGAGAACCAGTTAATTAATCACACAAATACAACAAATGTGCATTGACAAACTAAACATAAACTTGTTATGCCAATTTAAACAACCAGAAAGAATCAAATTGGAGACAACTTCAGCAATACTTTTCAATAAACTCAACAGACAATTGATACCAAAAAGAACCTACCACACCAGTTGATTCCCATTGAATTCGCCATTTTAAAACATGCACATAGTCTCCAGAATGAGAACTTTATTCTATTGTGCCCATTCCTAATCTAATGTATCTATCTATCCTAAAATCTGATCCTTTTTCAATTACAATCAGGGTGCATATATATACACCAGCATTAGAAAAACCATATGTTTCAAATTCATGTCGGCCTAGCACAAAATTCGGGCTCAAACAATGTCGGCCTGCAACAATTAATTTAGTAATTACATGTCGGCTACAAGATTTGCATTCTTGTCATTCACCAGTGAGATAGTCGGCGAGATATCCCTGCAGGTATGCCGAAGGCAACTATATCGTCAATCGCTTCTGCCCATGTTCATTGTGCTCACATTCGCCGTGACGAACTACTCGCTATGCCGAAGTCCAAGAGTAGCCTTTTGTTGTTTTGTGCTTCGCCATAACCTTTTGCCGTCGGTGAGATATCATATCGAAAACCAAATGTTATATCGATATGCAATTCCTTAATGTGCTTTTCCATTCGTCGAGACACGAGCAAATCTCACACTGATGAACTCCCTTTGTTCAATTCACTGTCGCCGTAGCACATCGCATTTGAGGAGACCTCCTGTAGACTTCATTTCATTTCCCTGAAAGCCCCTTTGTCCCTTTGTTATGTCGCTGTGACATATCGGCATTCTCACCGAAATGCACCTTGCCCCTCATCCCCGCCGAGACACTTCAAATTCGGGGAGACGTCACATAGAATTCTCCAAGTTACATCGAATGGCCCCCACCACCCGTAGGTCACCATAACACCTCGCATGTTACACTGAAGCCAAAAGATATGCTTCATTAAGTCTTGTGTGACCACTCAACATCGGGGAGACTCTATAGCGAGTAAACTATGTTCTGCCGAAAGCCTCGAACCACATATATCGCCAAGACAAAAATATTTTCATACCGATGGAGTCTTCATACGCAAAGTCAACGAGACACATTGAACTCCCCAAGATGATATATTGAAAGCCCCAACTCATACCAGAATGTGCATCTTCTTGTTGCCGAAACCCTATGAAAGCTATGCTAACAACCACCTGTAGATAAAATCTATTCGCCAAGACACCGGATGAGTCTTGCTGATAGGCAATACAGACCCATGCAAGCCAAAACAAGCAAAATGGATTAGTGAGACGTAGACCATGATGTGAGTTATGCAAGACCCGATGGATACAATGGATGAAAAATGAGTAGAATGATAGGAAAACAAACCCTAGTGTTTTAGGACGAGGACCATATGGAAACTTAGGGTCATGTAGAATATGTGAAAATATTGCAGAAATTTACAGCTCCAACAGAATCATCATTTGCATCCAGAGTAATAGGATAAGTGAATGCTCGTGGTGGTGGAGGGTCATTGTTATTATGGTTGGAATTATTTCAGTTAGGTTTAGCCCTATGATCACCCATGATGTCCAGAGGAATGTATTCCTCGAGGATGATTTCTTCTATGACAGGTTGTTCTACTAGATGATCTTTGGGAAAATAATGTAAAGCCTCTGGTGGGTAAGGCTCAAGTAATCCTTCAATCGAGTGGTCCTCTGAGCCTTAGGCCTCCCTATGTATGATTGGAATGTATTTTGGGGGGGTCTTTGGTATAAATATTTCGTAAGGGCCTCTTTTCCCGACCATGCAGAAAAGGAAGCTGATGGGGTATTTTTGTTGAAAAAGAGGTATTCAAGGCATTTCCTATTAACACTCAAGCAAGAAAGTTGTCACCAACAACAATGACAAAAAGTGATAGGCTGTCATTAGGTCCCATTACTTTAGAAGATAAAAACTTCAATATGTCGATCGAGCAGTGTCCAAGGTTGTTTACAATAGAAGATGACTTGACTAACTCCCTTAGATTTTATAACTTTTTAGAGATGCTAACATTAATTATTAACATAAGGCCATCTAACTATCTAGCTGAAAAATAGTTTATCTAAAGAAAATTGAAAGTATTTAAACTAGAAAACACAAAATGACTAATCTAGAAAACATGATAACTAAATGAGAAAGCAAAAAAACAAACTAAACTGAAAAGCGTGTAAACCACAGAAGTAGAAAAACTTGTAAACAAACTATGGAACATCTAATCAATAACAACAAATAATGTTTTGTAACAATTAACACACTACATAAATGACAAACAACAAGTGCATCGGAACTTCAGACTCTACAATCAACAATATTAATGACCTCTACAAAATTAACATGGAAAAATGACTACACTCACAATTGTTATTCATGTAATAAAGACAATAGAAAGGAAAATACTCATCTATTTAATCTATTCTCCCTCAAGTGGCCAACTCACGGGTTCCTACGTTCATTCCCAGGTCACATACACAACATATTTGAAAGCTCTTTCATTAAAAATAATTTCCATCGATAATTTCAACAAATCAGAGATTGATATGCAATAGTCTCTTTATTCATATATATTCAAAAAACATGTCAACAACATAACATTACTATTCTGCGTTGCCTTTTTCTTCTGGAGATTACATATTTATAGAAAACTTCTAAGTCCTATATTTTAGATGGCTTAGATTACCATTGAAAAAGTTTGTAAAAGATTGTAAACAAACTTTATGTCTTTAAATTCCCATTACATAGATATTAAAGAGGCTCGAGTTGAGACATGAAGTCTTTAAAATTTTAAAACATAACATAAATTTAACTAAAAGAAATTATGATTTCGGTCCATCATCCTAAAGTTCTGGAGCATGTTTCTAGTACATATCTTCAATTTTTTTTTGGAGCTTGTGTTGGTTGAATGCTTTTAACTGCTGTTTGATGACCAATTATTATCCTAAAAAATACTTAAAACAACTCATTAAATATGCATTGGAAAGATACTTCAATAAATCACAAAAAAAAAGTTTGTACTATTTTTCTTAAAAGACAAGCAATTATTATGCCTAAAGTTTAATTAATTGGCAGAGAATAAGAATTTTGCATGTATGAGATAGGGATTTATTATGTTATCATGATGAGGTTATTTTTACCTCATCAATTGTGGCATCACTTGAGAGAACAAAGCTAAGCTAGTTGCTGTTTTGGAAAGCTGAGTTGCAGTCAATCGTTTGGATAAGTGAATACAGGCATGAGGATATTCTTCCTTTATTTTTCGTAGCTTTTGAAAGATTGTTTTATGATTGCTTAAACTAATCAATTGTGAATACTTGCATTTAGGGGAAAATAGTATTGCTTTGAAAAGGAATTAGAATTTGTTATGATGTTTTGTGAAGTGCTTGTAATTACTCCATAATAGGAGGTTTTGTTTGTCATAGGCATTAATTTACTAGATATGATAAAACAAGGGTAGCTTGAGGGCTACTCATAGCTAAGTTATTTGATTACAATAGATAGCTAGTGGGTTACTCTTGGGTTGAGAGGTATATTGAAACCTAGTGAGTTAGAACTACTGCTTGATTAGTGGCATTTCACTCTTAAATACAAAGTTATCGTGTTGACAAGAGTAGACTCATAGCTTAACCCTTTTATTCAAGAAGATTATACTCCTTAATGGAATCAACTATTGTTATGAAAATTATTTGATTGAGGTCAATCATTAATAATGCTATATGGGTATCACTTATTGTGTGATGTTTTACTGAGTGGAGTCAGTTTTTTAATATATGATTATAATGAGGCTTATATAGCTATACTCTAGGATATAAAGTTATACTTGGAACTAGGTTTTTCTTGAAAGTAGATAACTTGTTTATGTAAAGATAATCTCATACGTTAAACCTAGGGATAGGAATATCCAAGGAAGGGGTAACTTGTGCTTAGGCTTGTTGGTAGAGATACCATAGTGATTTGGGAAAAAGAGAGTAGGTTAATCCTGGGGTAAGATATTATCCATGGGAGGGATTACCTATGCATAGAATATAGTGGCCTTAAGTCAAAACGAGCTTAAGAGGTGTAAGTGAATAATGACCTTCACTCGAATTACTAAGTGAGAAAACTTTGGCCAAAGTAGTGTGATTGCCTTTGGATCCACTATTAGTTCACCATGTCTATGTAGTGCATGCTAGTTGCAGATTGTAGCGTTACATGTTCTAGTCATGTAGGGCTCAACATTAAGCTCAGTGTGGCTTGTTTTACGAGGTTACTTAACCAATCTCTTCGAAGGGTAGGGCCATCTATCATATGATAGATGTATGGGGGACTGCATATGAGTTCGTGGTTGGTGGAAAAATCACTTGAGTGATGCTTCTCCTCCTCAACAAGTGATAAAACCAAATTTTTGAAAGGTGGATCTTGGACCATCTATATCTTATGCTCTAAATCTCAGACGAGCTATGTATGTATCTTGTAACCATTTTTATGGGATGATGTAATCATGAATGATATACTTGAGTTCATTCAATATGTTATCTATGTTTTGAGAATATTTGTAAAATTACATTGGAATGAAATGACTATGTGGAATTAATGTTACTTCAATTATGCATGTAATTTACATTGTGGGAAGAATTTTGTTTTTTCTATGTTTTAACATCATGGTTTATCACTTGAGGTGAAATCATTGGAAATTTTATTGTGAATTACATCAAGGTTGTTACGTGTGGTATCAGAGCTACCAAGTTCATCTTTGGAACCTATGAGCTCATTACGTAAGTGTTTCGTATGCCTTATTAGATGATAAAGGTATAAAATTTCTTGTGCCAAGATGACAAGAGGAAATAATATGGAGAAATGAAAAGGAAGATGAGACTCCTAGAAACTTGTTTAAGTTTGGGACTAGTTAAGAGTCATCCTTGTCCCTTGGATTGTGGAAGATTATGCAATCGGGTTATGTAGGAAGGTTAGGAAGTATAACCTTGATATATACCTCAATCTTATGAAATAGATATAAAATTTTGAGGGATAGAGAGGATTGAGAGAATCTCCCTTATTGATAGAAACCTATAGCTTCAAAGAGTCAAGGATTCTTGGATTTAGTAAGAATATTACAAATCCATGAGTATGCATTTTTGGCATAATTTGGATCGAAGTAGAAAGTTAACGAAGGAGGTATCCAATAGGTTGGAGAGCTATGGAATTGAATCTAATTTTTGTGCAAGGCTAGGAGGTTGTAAGAAAGGAGATAGTACCTTAGGAATAAGGGAAAGGACCAGAATGGTCAGAAAAGAAGTAATCAATGAAGTGGACATGGTTCCACCAACCAAAATTGATGAGAAAAATTTGGAGTTTTGATTGATATGAGAAAGAGAAACCAAGAAACCTTAGAGTGTTTAAGGTTACAATTTACCAAGAATTGGGACAGAGTCACTTGGAAAGGTGAGTGTGAGAAAGAAGCCTGAAAAGGTAAATCGTATTGATTTGACAATTTTTTTGGATAGTACATAGATTGGTTGGAGTATAAGTAGAAATCACCTATGTGTCAACAAAAAAAAACATATTTTTAGAGGTTCCAAAAGAAAATGGGATACATTATGACGCTATGTGTTAAATCAATAGAAGTTGTAAGGAAACAATGCTCTTAGTTGAAAGGTACATCAAAAAAAGAGGCTTTGTGAGTATGGATATTCCTCCACAAAAGGATATTGGAAAGAGAAGTGAAATATTAGAGAGCCTCTTAGCTTTTAAGGTTGCTAGTTATTCAACAGATCTTTTTATTAATGATCCAATTAATGAATCTATGAGATAGAAATTAACGATGAATCTAACTTTGGGAAAAAATTATATTCAAGGTATTCCATCGAGGCAAGAAAAAGGCAATAGAAAGCCAGAAACAAGGAATGAAAAATCATTTCAAGAAAGAAAAATGTTTGCTAGGAGTTCAACTTTAAGTTTATTGAATGTTGTGGGAAAACTAAGGGGGGAAGAAAGAGAGTGGATTGACTTAGTAAGTACCCCATCCAACAAAAATCATGAATATATTTTCAATTTGGAAAGAAATTTTGACTTTTTCGTAAGTCATGATGTCTATTAATTCATGTATTCCATGACCACAAGCATAATATATGGGAAGTTGTGGAGAAAAAAATAGTGGAAAGGTCAAGGGATTGTGACTTATTATCACACTATACCTTATATATATTTTATTGAAAGATTAAATTGCCACTATCATTGATGCCTTAGGAAACGATAGGCAGATAACTTGATCATGAAAGGGAAGATTGTTGCCTATGGGATTGGCAAGTGAAGATCTAGATTAATCATGATTTGGAATAAAGTGTCTCTACACTCCTATATACCTTATATGGGGATTTAAATAATGATGTTATTTATATACATAGGTAGTGATACTACATATTGTGAAATATATCCATGTCATGAAGCGACTTGACACTGTAGTTTACTATGCTAAGGGGCCTTGGGAATGGTAGGTTTAGCATTGAAAAAGTAAAGGTATGTAAGATATGATGTGACATTATGTGAACCACACCAAATATCTTTACTGGAATGATCATTTGATCATACTTTATACTCAAATAAAACCCCAGGTTTAGAATTGTTAGAGTAATAATTTATTACGCAACCTATATGGGATGAGAAGTTCATTTGATTAAAGAGAGAAACCTTAGGTTAAGTTTTACCCATTGGGTTGGGATATATACTAGACTACTCATTGACACCAATAGGTTGGGAATAACTTACATGGTTGGGTTGTACATTTTTTCTTGATCGGAACATATAGGGTTAGAGTAACCTATAACATCAGACTAGTCATTGATTGATAACTTTATCCTAGGATTAGGGTATATCGAGGTTGGGACTCACCTATGTGATTAAGTGAATCAATTGAGCTAGCAAGAATCATTCATGCTTGGTAACTACATATCCAATTAAATTTGATATCTTCTAGGAGCTGACATTATTGAATGAGGATTATTACTCAAAATTAGTACCAATTATTATTGGGAAAGATAGATTGAGTTGAAAGATGGATTACATCTTTGAAAATAATCCAAGGACGGAAGAAATCAACAGTGTGAATGTCTTAATATAAAGGAGATTTATCTTTGCAAACTCCTAACCAATTTTTCTTGGGAATTAAATGTGGAAGGAAACCACAAAATAGGTTTTCACTTAGTCAAAGAACATACTATTAGTGGATGTAAAAGAACCTGTGTACCCAAAATTTTGGAAGAATCAAGAATGGAATAAGGAAATTGATGTCAGAGGTAGTACATTGGAGTGGAAAAGTTATTTTTCAGATGAGGAACCACTATAGCCTGGAAAAGAAGGAGTAAGATGCTGTTGAGTATATAGCAAGATAATGTCTAGTGTGCCAAAAAATGAAGACATGATGTCATCATGGGAAAAACATGTGTACTCTCTTGAGATTCCAGAGGGGGAGTGGTAGAGAAAAAAGATAGTTTAACCTATCTATGTCATCATAATTGACATAATGTTATGGTGGAAAGACTCACCAAGGTAACCAACGTTGGTTGAAAAATTGATTTATGGGATTTTGGTCTTAAGTAATATATTGTGTGAGGTAGTTGCTTATAATTCCTAAAAAAGTTGTCTTAATTGTGAATGAGAAAATAATGATAAGTTTGTGTGGACCATGAACATACTACAAGACATTCAATTGAACGAATGCGCAATATATTATTGTAGCCAAATAGGCAAAAGTGATAAACCAAATCTTGAATGATTTTTTGAAAAATTACAAACTTCTAATATTGAGGAAGGTTGGAAACTCTATTAGGTTGAGAAATAGGGTTAACCTTGAGCTAAAAAGGTTGTCAAATGGAATAGAAGATCAAAAGCTCAATGAGAAACCATATTGATACAAGCTTGAAATATGAAACAATATCGTTATGTTCAGGAATTTGAAAGGTGTCCAAGAGCAATGTTATGCTCAAGAGGGATAAGTAGTCAAGAAAAATACTTTACAGTTAAGGAAAATGGATGTGTAAGTGATGGATGAACTCAGAATTTGAGTTATCTAGAAGTATACATACCAAAGGGAAAGATGGGAACCACGGTATAGTGTGCAATGCACCATTATTACTTTTCTATTTGGATTATACTAAGGATAAATTTATGGGCTAATGAGAGCGTGCTTTCCAGTAACTATAGTATAGGTGTCATGTGCTATTTAGATATTATTGTACATGGGATGTACATACGAGATATTATGAATACAACACATAAGCTCTTTGAGAGAGTAAGTATATGTGAGGCATACATGTTTTTCCTATGCAATAGCAAGGACACTCGATGCAAGGTCCAGGGGGGACAAGCTTGCAAGGAGTGATGCTACATAAGATGAATACTTTATAAATTTTACATATTTTGAGAATGTTAAGTAAAAATTTATTTGACTTTATCTATATGTTAAAGTGCTATAGATAATTGGGGATAATGATTCAGAAGGGGGGAAGTATGTTACACCCCAATTGCGTAATTATTACTCACTATTACTATGTAGGGTAAATGTAAATATAATGTGAATTCTGAAGATGAATAAGTTGTGCTTGCACTTTGTTATCAAAATAATTATGAATAAATGCTACCTCATTTAAATGATATCTGAAATGGATGGTTATTGAGTTAATATTCTAACTATGAGATGTATTATGTGTAATGCATATTTTTTTTGAATAGCTAACTACCTTGGGCATATGTTAGTGGATGAAGGTATATGTTCAAACCTCCGGGTGGAGGGGAAGTATCACTCAGGAGAAGATCTTGGTTGGGTAACCGGTAATGTAACCTATTTGAGCTTACACACACTCACAATAGAAATGTTGAGTCTAGACATAGTGTTTGGGAAATTGGGAAATGGTAAGTCATCCTTAGTATGATGTGTTGCATTAGTAAGGGTTGTGATTATTTTTGAATGCATGCTTGGATAGTGATTATTTGTTTAGGGTTTGTGAGTCCTTCCTTATGTTACTATACTTGATTGTAGGGTTGAATGAGTATTTGGGATACATGCATACATGCATATATATGCATATTTCAACATACATGTATGATGGATATAATGGGATGTCCATACGAGTATGATGACATACGTATAGATATGAATAAATGTATATAAATGATTATTATGATGCTATAATCATGTGGTCATAATCATTCGATTATTGAATGGATCATTTGAATATCATGTTGCTATGTAATATATATGTTTGTATATATACAATACACACATAAGCATAAATGCTTGATAAAGGAGTATGTCTATTTATAATATAAATATTATTATGTGAATGTTTACTCATTTATATTCATTTGTATATCAAATGTATAAATACTTAATTGAATTGGGATATAAATATATATATTAGTATTATGTGTGTAAATAAGTGGAAACAACACACCAATGAAACATTGTACCAAAGAATCTAATTTAAAATTGAACAAAATTCAAACCCAACAGATTCTTCAAAGATGTCCCATTGTCCTCCATCTCCAAGGATTCATTTTAAGTTGCTTGCTCTCAAATTGTATAAGTAGAATCTAAACAGAATGACAACCTAGAGAATGAGATGATATACACAATGCATTCTTATTCTAAATGATGTGAGATAATGAAGCTATGATATGATGTTGAGATAATGAAACTAAGAACAAATTATGCAAGCTATTCTACCATGATTATTTATGCTAAGATGATAAAAGATAAGATGCTGTGCTATGATTATGAAATCTAAGATATTAAGATGCTAAATGCTTGATTATTCAACTATAATGCTCATGCTATGAAAATAGTTTCAAGATTTTCAAAGAGCCAAGAGGTCTTATTTATAGATTTTTGGAGGCAAAAGTTTAGTTGGCAAAGATAAATGGTTAAAATTGAGTCTGGTAAGATGAACGGTGAGAGGTGGAGAGGTTGGAGAGAAAGATGGAGGCTAGAGAAAAAGAAGGAAGATGTTTCCTTGCCACAAAACCTTTTCACTCAAAAATGAAGGCAACTTGCCATTTGTCAAGTTTAGTTATGAGTTAGTTTTGGTGGTTGAAGATAATTCAACAATTAAATAATAAAATTATTTAATTTCATGTGACATGTGGATTTGGAAGCTTCTAATTAAATATTGAAAAATATTTAATTATGTGTGGAATATGGATAAGAAGTTTCTAATTAAATATTAAAATATTTAATTATATATGAAATGAATTTTTAGAAGATTTAAAGATGATTTTATGATTTAGAAAAAGAAGAATATTTACTTTATTCAAAATAAAGCAATGCAATAATTAAATTAAATAAATTGTAAAAATTATTTAATTAATTAAGAAGAAATGGAAAAGTTATTAAATTAAATAAGTAACTAAACTTATTTAATTAAGATAGAGGAATGTAGAAAAATGAACAATATTAATAATTTAAATTTATTTATATGTAGATTGAATTAGAAGATTTAATTAAATAACTTGTATTTAATTAATTACCAGACTTATTATAATGTGACCATTTTTAGGTGTATACATTTTGCCCCTCTTTGAAGTGACGTGTTTTACGCATTGCTTAAAAGAATTAAAAAAGTTTCCCCAAATGTGAATTTTGGAAAATTGATGCCTGTATGCCCCCTCGGGTGATGAATCAGATAAAATTTTGATGATTTTGAAAATGTACAGTGATTGGCTATCCTATTCATCGGTCGATAAAGATGATTCGATGGAATTCGTGATTGAAAAATTTATATGACGATGAAGAACTTTGATTTTGCCCCATGTATAAAACAATGCCATAAAATTACCCTCCATTCACCCTTAAATAGGTAAAAAGTAACTTTTGAAGATCATTTGCGCATTGCTACCTTAGTGAATTTGAGAAATTTGAGCTCTAGAGTGAGAAAAATGGCTCTTCCCATCCACCAGCACAAATTTGAGTAGATTCGATGACACCAATGCTCGACACATTATGGAGCTTCGGTACATATTTCATAAATCTCCTTGTGATTTGATTTTTTAAAATTGAAATGATTTTAGCACGTTTTTCCATGCTTTTTACACATTTTTAGCAGAATAGTGCATTTGATAATTTTTGTAGTGCATTTGATAAGTTTGGCAGCGCATATGACATTGTAGTGCTTTTGATAAATCCTATAGCACATTTGATAAGTTTTGTAGCACATTTAATATTATAGCGCATTTGAAGAAAACTGTAGCGCATATGATTGAAAGTATAACATATTTGATGTAGCAGTACATACAATGAAAACTATAGCGCATTTGCCTTAAGCTAAGCCAGTTTGCATGAGTTTGCTCCCTGAATGATGATTGTTCAATTGATTTAGCATGTGATGATGAAGTTTTGATGTTCAACTGATGATAACTGATAGGTTTGATAGGATAATTGATAATTTTTTCCTCATGATGTATGAGAAAACAAATAGTAAGATTTGATAAATTTTCTTTCATGATTGATGAAAAATAAGTAGTAAGATAGATAAATTTGTCCTCACAATTAATGAAAAACAAATAGTAAGATAATTGATAAATTTTTCCTCATGATGGATGAGAAACGAATAGTAAGATTTGATAAATTTTCTTTCATGATTGATGAAAAAAAAATAGTAGGATAATTGATAAATTTGTCCCCATGATGGATGAGAAACAAATTGTAAGATAACTAATAAATTTGTCCTCATGATTGAAAAAAAAATAGTAAGATAGATTGATTTGATTGATTGCTTTGAGTGATTTGAGTGCTTTAATCACAAACACTGATTTGATATGTTTAAAATGGATAGGAGAGATTAGTGATCCTTTAGGTACGGGAGCAATTCCCAAAGACTTGGAGCCTGATTCCACTGCTTGTTCAGGAAAACATAGATGTCATTGATGCTTGTGGGTTGACCTCATTGCTGGAGATGCCAGAGATGAGGCTCAATAGGGGTTTGTTGACTGCACTCATTGAGAGGTGGCATAGTGATACAAACACCTTCCATTTAGCTATAGGAGAGATGACGATTACTCCTGAGGATGTCTATAGGATTCTACTGATTCCAGTGATGGGAGAGATCTTGTCATATGACACTAGAGAGCAGTGGGGCATCGAGGCCTTGGGAAGAGTTTTTGCATATGATCAAATTGTCGGATATGATATTCCATGGCTGAGATGGATGATTCGTATGTGCCATTGCCTTGTGTACTAGCCGGATTTATTGGTGGTTTCTTATGTTCCAACTGTAGGTCGAAGGGATTGTCAATTGGATGGGGTCGAGTGCTTGAGAGAATGCTTATGTAGGGTACATGATATGTTTAGGGATCATGCATGCTCGCTCATTTATATCATGAGCTACATCAAATAATGTACTGTAGAGGGGAGGAGCATGTCCATTGAATGGTCCTTGCTTTAGGTCTAGGCATGGGAACATATAACAGTTACACATCCTGTGGTGGATAGACAACGTCTAGTTGGGTGACCATACATTTTTATATATGCAGGCATTGTTATCTAGGCTAGGCTAGGAAAATTATACTACTGGTAGTGAGTACTTGATGACTTAGATATGGTTATATGGCATCCATACTTAGATTGTGAGCATGGCTAAAGGATGCTAGAGAGATGCCATATATTTTTATTTTGTGATACTAGATTGGCCACACCCCATACATTATTGAGAGATTTATACTGAGTCAGGTGCTTAGACAGTATGGTCGGATATAGGGGATGCCACAAGGTTCAACTATTTACGCTCGTCGTCAGTAGGAGATTTCAGTGTGGGGACCCTGGCTTTCATTTGATGCAACTGCTACAGAGTTTACTGCCCTAGGTGCACAAATGTGGGATTACAAAGCAAATATTATCAATGGGGGGATGATAGCTGATTATGCATAGTATGATACAACACATCTAGTACCATGACTTACTAGTCTCAAGGATCCTTTTGTACCATTGGATGGGGGCATAGCACATAGACCCAACAACGATATAGGTGAGGAGGATGAAAGTTAGGATAATGATGATGATGATGGAGATGGAGGTGGTGGTGGTAGGGCTGCCCCAACAATGAGACATATATCACAAAGGAGAAAATATATTGCAAGTAGTGGGACTGACATAGGAGGTCCATCAGATCCTGGATAGATAGCTACCCTACAGTCCATAGTACAGAGCCTATAGGGTTAGCTGGCACATGCACATGCCACTATAAAACACTTATAGGCATAGGTGACTACCCTGATGACAAAGAGAGATGTATTCAAACAAACTTGTGAGCAGGCAGTGGATTTATCAAAGAGATTGCATAGAGTGGCTGAGGGGACCTCTATGGGTGAGATGATGGAAGAGGTTACACGGGTTACCAGAGAGGTCAAGTATTATCGTGGCTGATACCATGAGGTTGTTCTTGAAAAGAAGAGGGTGAGTTATTCATAGTCACAATCTGGTCAAAGCCACTCTTAGACTACCAATAGGGGTGTGACACAACCACCCCACAAAGATCCGGGTCTAGATCCTGGTACATGTGCTGTAGGTGCAGGTACTTTAGGTGCAGGAGGTCTTTCAAGACCAAAGAGTCCTAGGGGGAGTACCTCATAGTCCCATGATCCCTTTTGATGATGTAGTTTTGATGATCTTTGTATACACATTCATTTTTGTCACATTATGATATTGTATCTCTCCTTGTTTCAATATCCTTATACATTTGACATTGAGTTTTGATATTATGAGATGCAGTAGATATTGTTGATCTATGCATGTGTCTATTTTATTCTATGTGATGGATGTATTTATGATGGATTTTCATGTATGCATTTCTATTTCTACATGCTATGGTGCATATGTTTATGGATAATGATCCTTGCAAATGGATATATCTCATGATGATGCCTATGCATATGATGTTTATGACTCATAATAAATATGATGCGATGACCTATGTTGTATGCATTTATGATGGATTCCTATGATGTGATTATGATAGTTATGATGATGTTTTAATGCTATATGAGATGGATGCAAATGATAAGCAACACATTGTATATTTTTGTATTTTTCTGATGTTCACATATATAATCTAATGCATGGATGTTGGATGATGATATGACAATGCTTTGTAAATGGATGTATAGATGCTGTGAAAATGACCATGTGATGGAAAATGATTATGTATCTAAATGTATGGATGATATGAAAATGAAAGCTAAATAAATGATGTGATATGAAAATGATAAGACGATTTTAATGTCTGATATGAAAATGGAAATGCAATTTAAGTGAATGAATGGGATGAAATGATAATGTAACTAAAGTGAATGAATGAGATGAAATGATAATGCATATTTAAATGGATGAATGATATGAAATTGATAATGCATCTTTAAATGGATAAATGATATGAAAATGATAATGATAGTGAAAATGATAATAATAATGAAAATGAATGATATGATAATGAGTGAAAATGATAATGATAATGAAAATGATAATAATAATGATAATGATATGATAATGAATGATAATGAATGATAATGAATAAATGATGTTGTTTTTGGTAATGTCAAATGTACTCAATCCTTTGGTAGAGAGATATGTTGCCTTTGATGCTTTGCCAATGTTGGAAAATCTATAATTATGATGCAAAACTAACATGAATGCAATCCATATTGACCATACAGATTTGTCATCCAAGAGCTATTTTATGCTTGTTTATCATCATTGAACTTTTTAAATGTTGGAAGTTAGTACAAGCTTCAAAGGGGATATTTGCATCGATGATGACTTGAGTACAACTTTCATGATTTTTGATATAGCAAGGTAATACAAGCATCGAGGTATAATTGAATCAAGATGACCTGAGTATTGCTTGCATAAACATAAAAGAGTTAACCTTTTTCCTATGCAAATTATGAAATTTCATCAATGATACGTTGTAGAGCATGTCCACGACAAATTTGCACAATAATAATGTTCAACTCACAGACAACAAACAAAGAAAATTCATACTCCTTCCTTGCTTCTCTAATCTATGACATCATCAAGTTACTCCAGAGGTATGATAACAAAAATCCATAAAACAAAAATTCAACCTTTGCTTACAGTATTTCAATCATTATTTAGATTAGATCATCCATTGATTTGAAAACCTAATGGTATGCTTTCTGATAAGTGTTTTGATCATGTCTAATTATTTGCCAAGCGTTGTCTTGTCATTGTGTTTTGGTTTTTTTTGACGCGTTTACTATAATGCCATCTGTTTGTTGTGATAGCTCAAAAGTAAGTTTCCCCTATTGAGTCTTTATTTTTCTCTCAGTTAGACACAATTTATTATTTATGGATATGTACAATGTTCACCAAACCATGATGAAACACGATTGCCTCTATGATGTGTAAATGATGGATAGATATGATGCTGATAGGATGGAGGACATAAAATAATAGATGGAAGAGCCGACTCATCCAAAAATAGTGCCTGATTACCAAGTTTTCACCATTTGTTTTTATTGCACTTTTTTTCAAATTTTATGATTTTTTTGTTGTTACCAAGATGCCTGTTTGCTAGGTTTTCATCAAGGCAACAATTTTTTTTTGACTTTTTTGTATTTTTCCTTTTTTTTCAATTTTTTTTTGTATTTTCATTTTTATTTATATTTTTTTTATATGTGTCAAAGGGATGCTTGTTTTCCAAGTTTTCACCCTAATGACGATTATTTCTAGACTTTTTATGCTATTTTTTTTTGAATTTTTTTCAGACATTTATATTATTTTTGGATTTTTTTTAGGACATTTTATGCTATTGTGTTCAGACATAGAAATTCTTAAGATGCATGCTATTGATCGGTTCTTCAAATATGCCCCCTTCAAGTGTAGACAGTTGATAGGCTCCAGAACCATATACTGCAACAATGACAAATGGACCAAGCCAATTTGGTTTGAACTTTCCTTTCTTCTTCCTATCTTGTTTATTGCGAGGATTTTCCTTTAGGACCAAGTTACCCACTTGAAATGTTTGTGGTTTTACTTTGTGATTGTAGCTACAAGACATGACTTGTTGATAAACCTTCAAATGATCAACTGCACATTGTCATCTCTCATCTAGCAGTTCCAGTTCTTGCAGTTGGAAAAATCTATAGTCTTCATCAGTTACGAGTCCCTTCAATGAGACTCAAAGTGAGGGTATCTCAAATTCTAATAGAAATATTGCTTCTAATCCATAGAACAAAGTGTATGGGGTGGCTCCTGTTGGTATGCGAATGCTGGTTCTATAGGCCCACAAAGCTGGATTCAACTGAACATGCCAATCATGACCAACATCATTTACTATCTTCTTCAAGATTTCCAAGATTGTTTTATTTGAAGCTTCTGCTTGGCCATTTCCCTATGGATAATAGGGTGTAGAGAACCTATGTTGGATATGGAATCTTTCACAAAGTTCTTTGACATCCTGATTCTTAAAAGGTCTCCCATTATCAATGATAATGGAGTTGGGAATACCATACCGACATATGATGTAATTCAAGATAAAATATGAAATTTACTTGCCGGTTATTGTGGTCAATGGAACAACTTCAATCCACTTGGTAAAATATTCAATTGCTGTGATTATACACTTATGTCCATTTGATGAAGAGGGGTGGATTTTTCCAACTAGATCTAGTCCCCACTGAGAAAAGGGCCATGTTGTAGTGAAATGCTGCATCTCTTAAGCAAGAGCATGAATAAGGTTTCCATGTATCTGACACTTTGGAAATTTATTTACAAAGGTAAAGGATTCCCTTTCCATAGTTGGCCAATAATAACCCATTCTAACAAGTTTCTTAGCTAAGGTCAACCCTCTTGAATGAGTTCCACAAATACCACCATGAACCTCTTGTAAGGATTTTTTGGATTCATCACATTCAAGACATCTAAGAAGTGTACCATCAAGACCACAGTGGTAAAGGGTGTCAACGATTAAGTTATAGCGAGAAGATTGGCGTATAAAGTTTCTCTTTTGATTCCGGGACAAATCCGGGGGTAAGATATTATCTTTCAAGTAGGTATAGATCTTGCAGTATAAAGGAGAATCAAAACCAACCAAATGATATAGATGATTTGGGTCTCAGAATTATCATAGGAAGGGGAAAACAATTTTTCCACTAGGAATTCATATTGAGTTTGATTTTCTGATAGCTATAGTAGCGAAGCAATTGTAGCCATGGTGTCTGCAGCTTTGTTGTTAATTCTTAGAATCTGTGTGAACTTGATTTCAACAAAATATTTCTTAAAATCATCAACCATATTATTATAAGGCATCAAATTTTCATCTTTGGTCTAATAATCATCATTTATTTGGTTAATTATAAGTTGTGAATCACCATAGACTTGCAGTTCTGTGATCCTCCATTCCAATGCTACTCTCATTCTAGTAAGCAGTGCTCCATATTCGGCTATGTTATTGGTGAAAGGAAACATTAACCAATAATATTTTAGAATAGAATGCCATTGAGGTGTGAAAAAAATAATTCCTGCCCCTGAGCCATGTTGTGTATAGGATCCATCAAAATATAGTGTCCGTGACTGTTTTGTTGTTGCTGTGAAAATATCTGTATCAAGAAATTCAATGTACATCAAATGACTTGTTTGTAGGGGCGCTTCAACCAGTTGATCTGCTATGAATTTTCATTTGATGGATTTTCAATCTATATAGTGGATATGAAACTCACTTAAGATCATTACCCATTTGGCTAACCTACCCATTAAGGTAGCTTTGCTCAGAGGTACTTTAATGGATCAATTTTGGCCACAAGTTTAACTATGTGGGCTAACATATAGTGCCACAACTTTTGAGAAGCAAACACAATTTCTAAAAAAATACTTTTCAATAAAAGTGTAGTTGACCTCATGAATTTTCAAGGTCCTACTACTATAATATACAACTCGTTCTTTTCTTGTTTTATTCTCTTGTGCCAACAATGCCCCCGAGGATACCTTTATGGCTGAAATGTAAAGTATGAGCAACTCTCTTGGTACTGGTGGAACCAAGACTGGTAGAATCATCAGATATTGCTTGATTTGATTGAATGTTGCTTCACACTTTTCTTCCCATTTGAAAGGAACATTTTTGTGCAAGAGATGCATGAAAGGAAAACTCTTGTCTGCTAGTTGCATGATAAACATTCTGATAGATTGTAGTCATCCTGCAATGATCAAAGCTGACTAATATTTCTTGGTGGTGGCATCTCCATGATGGCTTTGAATTTTTTTGGATCTACCTCTATTCCCTTTTCTGAAACAATATATCCTAAGATCTTGCCAGATTTAACCCCAAAGACACACTTCTTTGGATTGAGTCTAACCTTGAATTTCTCCATTTTGACAGATTTTAGATAGGATTTCTAGATGTCCCTCTCTTGTATAAGATTTTTCTAACAAATCATCCACATAATCTTCCATGAAAGTGTGCATAATGTCATGAAAAATAGTGGTCATAGCTTGTTGATAGGTTGCACCTACATTTTTGAGTCCAAATGGCATCACATTCTAACAATAGGTACCCTAGGGACATGTGAAAGCAGTCTTGTCTTGATCCTCAGGTGTGATCTTGATCTGATTATGTCTTGAAAATCCATCCATAAGTGAATACATGGTGTGCCTAGTTGTTAGGTCCACAATTGTTTCAATGCCAGGTAGAGGAAAATCATCTTTCAAACATGCTTTATTCAGATCCCGAAAATCTGTACAAATTTTGATACTGGTACAATGTTAGAGATCCATTCAACATAGTCAATGGACCGAATGAACCCTACATCCAATATTTTCTTCAATTCCTCTTTGACCAACAATGCGACATGCAGATGCATCTTTCTAAGTTTTTGCTTTATTGGTTTTGCCCCCGACATTATAGACAAATTATGCATGATGAGATTAGGATCTAGTCTAGGCATATTCATATATGACCAAGCAAAATTGATTTGATTGACTTTCAAGAATTATGTGAACTTTTGTATTTCTTCCTCCATTAATGAAGCAACAAGTTGTAGGATCTTTGGCTGTTCTGCAGTGTCTATGTTGATTGATTCTGTTGGCTCGATCAAAATAGAAGATCTCTCTTGGTAGTGTTCTGAGAGAGTGTGAAGTTTCTCATCCTTTAGTACCTTTGAAAGGTTTTCACCATCGGATACACTCTTTCTTTTTCCTTTTTCATGATCTAACACTATCATTTTTTGGTTTTCACTGTTAGATTGATCTTTAATATTATTGATTTTGCAGCTAATTAAAACTTGGCACTCTCTTGATTGAAATTTGATCATGAGATTCACTGGTGGAACCTGTTTCAAGATTGGAAGAGCAAAGGAAATTTACCACGACTTCATCTTCTTGGAATATAGAGATATCAATAGGTTCACTTTGATCCCAATCAATAATCTTAGGATGGATTAAAGGCAACAAATCATCTAGTTGAGTGAGGTCAAGGGCTGTTAAGGTCATGAAATGAACATGGTTAACATTCTCGATATAGGGAAGGTCTATGATGGTATCCTCCTGTCGATTATCAATCTCATTTTGAACCAAATCGTCCTCGCTCGAGTCACGATCATCTTGAAGTACATAGTCAAGTGGTCGAGTCCTTGAACTTTCTCCTTGTGTAAGTATGGGTGTATATTTTATATGACATCAACCTTTTTATCTCTCCAAAATTCATCATCATAAATTGTATCCCATTCATACTCATTTGAATCAGTGTTGAAGTTACCTTGTAATCTAAGAATTGTTAAAGCTATTTCTTCACGAGATTTCTTTCGGGCTGCTTCTTTTGTATCTTCAAAATACCCAAATCCTGTTTTATCTTTTGGATGTGTTACTGTAGGTTGAATGAGTTATGCAATTCCTTCCTTTCTTTTACCTATGGAACCAGTCCCTTCACAGCCCATCCTTTGCATTATAGCATAGCCTTTACCATATTGTTTTGTAGGTAATTTTATATGTTGAACAAATTCATCTTCATCCTTATAAAGCCACTTGAGAATGTCTCTATCTTGGGCTTCATCTTCTTGAGTATTAGCTTTGATAAATTTTCCATGAAACATTGTGATTGGTACTGAAGATTGTGCTCTTGATGTGGAGGCTGCTACAGCTTGTTGTTTGGATATTGTGGGCTGGCCATGTGATCTTGGAGGGATAGGTAAGTTAGAGAGACATAATGAATATTATCCCACCCCTTTTTCCTTTAATTTCAATTTTGTGCTAAATTTCTTTATCAAATCCTTTGATTGGTCATTATGATTTGAAGGGGAAATAACAAGAGCCTCTCTATTATGCGGTACGAAAGTGTCCTGGGTTGCTCTAAGATTAGAATAAATTTGGCTGTTATTGTGATCTACTGGTATAGTTATCTCCTTCTATCATAAGGAAATTTGAGACGTTGATGGTACATTGATGATACTACTTCAATCTGATGGATCCAAGGATGACCCAAAAGTATGTTGTAAGAAAGGTCTTGATCCAAAACTTGATAACATGTATTCTTTATAATAGTTCCCACTCTGATAGGCAACATGATAAGACCCTTGGAAGCTCACTCTTCATCATCATATGCTTTAATTGTTATCTTCCTTCTTGGATCAATATAATCTTTAGAAAATCCTAAGGCAAGGAATAAATTTAAAGTACAAATATTCGAGTCGGCTCCTCCATCTTTTAAGACATGCCTAATTCGGGTTTTATGGACCATGAATTCTAGATAAAGTGAGGAGTTGTGTAGATGAGACATGGAGGCATCATGTTTTTTTAGAAAATGATAGGCAAGTGGGTAAGGACAAGTGTCCCACCATGGCTTGAAACTTGTTAATATCCAAATCGGTGGATATAGTTGTGTCGATGAGAGCCTTCTCCAAAATGTTTTTATGTGCTGGGGATATCTTAAGAAGCTCTAAGATAGAGATTTGGGCCGATGTTTTTGCAATTGATCAACTAAATTATACTGACTTGGAGGAGGGAAATTTATTTTGGATGAGCTTCCTTTTAAGAAAATTTTAGCCTGTCCCCTTGTTGTCACATTGACTTGTTGATATTCCTACTTTTCTTTGACCTTGATAATATTAACCTATTGGTCATCTGTGTAGATGTGATTGATTGTGGTATCATAGAAATGGTTTACATTTTTTCCTTTGTCACTTGAAGATTCTCCTTTTTGATAGTTTGGAAGAGGGTCCTTACACTACAAAAAAATAGGAAAATAGTGCCTAAAATAGTGTCGAATTTTAGTGTATTTCAGTCCATGAATTGGGTGATTTGGCTGGCGCTAAAATCGGCACAAACATGCATGGTATTCTTAGTGCCAACATGGATGCCGACTTGTGTACCGTCTATTGTGCCAAAATTTGCATCGTACTTAGCGCCAAGAATTCACAACATCCACATTAGCGCCCAAAAAAGTGTTGGGAACTAGCACCTCTTCAGCCGCCTAAAACAACGCTAGAAATAACACCGAAAGTAATGCCAAAATTGGCGCCCAATTTGGATTCCGATTTTGCTTCTATGTCTACTCCTATTTTTGCTTTTAGTTTTGCTTCCAGGTTTTCTTCCAATTTTTCTTTCGGTTTTGCTTCCACTTTTACTTTCAGTTTTGCTTTTGACTTTTCTTCCAATTTTGCTTCTGGTTTTGCTTCCACTTTTGATTTCGGTTTTGCTTCCAATTTTGCTTTCGATTTTGCTTCCATTTTTGCTTTCGATTTTTCTTCCGGGTTTGTTTCCAGTTTTGCTTCAACTTTTGCTTCGACTTTTGCTTCTGATTTTGCTTCCAGTTTTGCTACCATGTTTTCTTCCAGTTTTGCTTCCAAGTTGGCTTCCAGTTTTGCTTCCGATTTTTCTTTCAAGTTTGCTTCCGGTTTTTCTTCCAGGTTTGCTTCCGTTTTTGCTTCCAATTTTGCTTCCAAGATTGCTTCTAGTTTGCTTCTAGTTTGGCTTCCATTGTTGCTTCCTTTTTTGCTTCTAAAAATGCTTCTTGTTTTGCTTCCATTCATTAATTTAATATGTTTTATTTCAATTTAATTAGTTAAATATATCATGCCTCTTAAATAACACATATGATTATAGAGAGTAATTTAATTATTTAACTCATATGATTAAATATCAAGATAATTTTTTTTTTGGGTCGGTAACACAATTTTTTTGTATTGCTTGTAAAGATAAAAAAGTACATCTATTGTTCAATGTCATTACCAACCAAAAGAGCTTAACACTTCTCTAATTTGTTCAATTACATTCTGGAGGTTCCAAACATTAATTTTACCTTTCATCACTGCCTAAAATATTATTGTAACATGATCATCATCTATAATTAAAACAAGCGAGTCAAATATCTATAATTTAATTGAATTTGACAACATCCATCCTGAGCAGTAAATTAAAATCATCATACATAATAAATATCCATCCAAAAATCATCGACCACTTTTAATATATATAAATTCACAAGTCAATACTGATAAGATCATCATCATATATAACTAAAACAAGTGAAAGTCAAATATGCCAGTACATCAAAAACATGTCAAAATGATACATGTACAAATGAGATAAATAAAATTGATAAATTATGTAACTCAAACTGATACAAGTCAAGATGATACATGTCCAAATGATATAGTGAAAATGATACATGTCAATATGATACAACTCAATAATATAGTACTATAGGCTGTGAAAATGATACATATGATAGTAACCATGAAAAGAGTCATCATAATGATATATTAGAAATGATCCATGATGCAGTCTATATGGTCATGAATGTCACTGGTTACTACCACCAATTATCTCATCATCATCATCACTATCATGATCATGATCATCATCGTCATCGTCGTCATCATCATTATCATTGGCCTCAGTGTCTTCCATATCTACATCATCAACATCCTCTGCCATGTGATCTGTACTGACAAAACCAATATTTTGTGGATCTATATCATGTTGAGGATCATCTTGATCTTCTGGAAGACCTGTGTTTTGGAAAAAAAAAACATTTAGAATGAAAAGTTATTATTTATTTCATGCAATAATTAATTTTTCTGTTATATATCTAATATTACAACATATGAGATGAAACCATAATCATATTACATCATATCAAAGTGCACATAACATAATAAAATTTCAAAAATGTTACAACTAATACTGGTGAGTTAGGAGAAACTTCAGCTTTCAAAAACAAAGCCAATTAGGCTGACAAACTTGTGGATTAGACCAACATTTGGTGGAAGAGGAAAACAAATGTACTCCACATGTATGCCATTCCTCAATCTTTGCTTGATGGCATCAAGGAATGGATGAAATCCATGGATATAAAGTATTATGAAAGAAAAATGAACTTGAACTGGCGGCTAATTTTGAAGACTATTACTAATGATCCAAATAAATTTATTGAAGATGTTGGTTGGGAATTTTTGAATATGGAAGCTAGTGATTCTGATTCTGATAATTTAGAAGAGTCAGATCAAGGATACGAACCCTCTAATGTAGAAGAGGAATCAAAATCAGATTTCATGTAGCCACCATAAAGAGTGTTACAATCCAATTAACAAGATGGAGGGAATTCTTATATAAGGATAATTTTCAATGTTGTAAGTATCGGCTTTAATGCCAACTACAATGGCAACATTGAAATTCCCTAGCAGTATTTATGTCAAGGAAATTTCCTTTAGATGCAAGGATTCAAAGCACATCAACCATGTGGTACAAATGATTAAATCCTAGAGATGATCTATAGCAATGAAAGAGCCTGAAAAGGCAGAGAGAGCTACATTGGTGACTTAGGAGAAACTTCAACTTTCAAAAACAAAGGCAATTAGGCTGGAAAATGTGTGGATCAGGCTAGCGTTTGGTGGAAGAGGAAGAAAGATGACTAGAACTCTAGAGGCCCACCATATTGGATTTCGGTATTAAACCATGAGAGCAGAAGAGAGAGCTGATATCATGTATCAAAACATTAAGCATGCATTCTTCCAGCCAGCGGAGAAGGAGATGATTACTTTGCTTCATTTTCATTTGCATTACCATATCATGGCGTGGGAACCAAGAAGATCAAGGATGTCCAGTTTTATGTGGAGGTAATGGATGTGGTCCAAAATTTAGGAGGGGAAAGAAGGTCAATGCATGATCTTGATGAAATTGAGGAAGAACAACAAGAGAGGGACAAGAAAAATAAAATCAATGTAGAGTTTCAAGGATTTGTCAAGTGAGTAAGAGAGTTATGGGAGCAGCCTCATCTAAAAGATTTTGAACTAAAGTTTGATATAGCATTTAGAGAGTTTGGTTTTCATGGAAGAGGAAGAAAGATGATTACTTAGCTTCATTTTCATTTGCATAACCATACCATGGTGTGGGAACCAAGAAGACCAAAGATGTCCAATTTTATGTGGAGGTAATGGATGTGGTCCAAACTTTAGGAGGGGCAAGAAGGTCAATGCATGATCTTGATGAAATTGAGGAAGAACAGAAAGAGAGGGAAAGAAAAAATAAAATCAATGCAAAGTTTCAAGGATTTGTCAAGCGAGTAAGAGAGCTATGGGAGCAACCTCATCTAAAATATTTTGAACTAGAGTTTGATGTACCATTTAGAGAGCTTGGTTTTCATGGGGTTCCTTTCGAAGCCTCTTCTTTTATTGTTCCTATGGTAAACTATTTGGTAGAGTTGGTGGAATTGCCTTTCTTAGTAATCACTATTAGTGAGATTGAGATTGTTAATCAATTAGGCGCTAATTTCTTGTAGCAATGAAAGAGTCTAAAAAGGAAGAGCGAGCTACATTGGTGACTCAGGAGAAACTTCAGATTTCAAAAACAAAGGAAATTAGGCTGGCAGACATATGGATTAGACCAAAATTTGGTGGAAGAGGAAGAAAGATGATTGGAACTGTGGAGGCCCACCAAAATGAATTTCAGTATTCAACCATGAGAGCAGAAGAGAGAGTTGATATCATGTATCAAAACATAAAGCATGCATTCTTCCAACCAATGGAGAAGGAGATGATTACTTTGCTTCATTTTCATTTGCATAACCATACAATGGAATGGGAACCAAGAAGGTCAAGGATGTCCAGGTTTATGTGGAGGTAATGGATGTGGTCCAAACTTTAGGAGGGGCAAGAAGGTCAATGTATGATCCTGATGAAATTAAGGAAGAACAACAAGAGAGGGACAAGAAAAATAAAATCAATGCAGAGTTTCAAGGATTTGTCAAGCGAGTAAGAGAGCTATGGGAGTATCCTCATCTAAAATATTTTGAACTAGAGTTTGTTATACCATTTAGAGAGCTTGGTGTTCCTAGAAGAGGAAGAAAGATGATTAATTTGCTTCATTTTCATTTGCATAACCATATCATGGCGTGGGAACCAAGAAGACCAAAGATGTCCAGTTTTATGTTGAGGTAATGGATGTGGTCCAAAATTTAGGAGGGGAAAGAAGGTCAATGTATGATCCTAATGAAATTGAGGAAGAAAAACAAGAGAGGGACAAGAAAAGTAAAATTAATGCAGAGTTTCAAGGATTTGTCAAGAAAGTAAGAGAGCTATGGGAGTAGCCTCATCTAAAATATTTTGAACTAGAGTTTGATATAGCATTTAGAGAGCTTGTTTTTTATGCAAGAGGAAGAAAGATGATTACTTTGTTTCATTTTCATTTGAATAACCATACCATGGCGTGGGAACCAAGAAGACCAAGGATTTCCAGTTTTATGTGGAGGTAATGGATGTGGTCCAAAATTTACGAGGGGCAAGAAGGTCAATGTATGATCCTGATGAAATTAAGGAAGAACAACAAGAGAGGGACATAAAAAATAAAATCAATGCAAAGTTTCAAGGATTTGTCAAGTGAGTAAGAGAGCTATGGGAGCAACCTCATCTAAAATATTTTGAACTAGAGTTTGATATAGCATTTAGAGAGCTTGATTTTCATGGAAGAGGAAGAAAGATGATTAATTTGCTTCATTTTCATTTGCATAACCATATCATGGCGTGTGAACCAAGAAGACCAAGGATGTCCAATTTTATGTGGAGGTAATGGATGTGGTCCAAACTTTAGGAGGGGAAAGAAGGTCAATGTATGATCCTGATGAAATTGAGGAAGAACAACAAGAGAGGGACATGAAAAATAAAATCAATGTAGAGTTTCAAGGATATTTCAAGTGAGTAAGAGAGCTATGGGAGATGACTCATCTAAAAGATTTTGAAATAGAGTTTGATATAGCATTTAGAGAGCTTGGTTTTCATGGAAGAGGAACAAATATGATTACTTAGCTTCATTTTAATTTGCATAACCATACCATGGCGCGGGATTCAAGAAGAATAAGGATGTCTAGTTTTATGTGGAGGTAATGGATGTGGTCCAAAATTTAGGAGGGGCAAGAAGGTAAATGTATGATCTTGATGAAATTGAGGAAGAACAACAAGAGAGGGACAGGAAAAATAAAATCAATGTAGAGTTTCAAGGATTTTTCAAGTGAGTAAGAGAGTTATGGGAGCAACCTCATCTAAAATATTTTGAACTAGAATTTGATATACCATTTAGAGAGCTTGGTTTTCATGGAATAGGAAGAAAGATGATTACTTTGCTTCATTTTCATTTTCATAACCATACCATGGCATGGGAACCAAGAAGACAAAGGATGTCCAATTATATGTGGAGGTAATGGATGTGGTCCAAAATTTAGGAGGGGCAAGAAGGTCAATGTATGATCTTGATGAAATTGAGGAAGAAAAACAAGAGAGGGACAAGAAAAATAAAATTAATGTAGAGTTTCAAGGATTTTTCAAGTGAGTAAGAGAGCTATGTGAGTAGCCTCATCTAAAATATTTTGAACTAGATTTTGATATAGCATTTAGAGAGTTTGGTTTTCATGGAAGAGGAAGAAAGATTAATTTCCTTCATTTTCATTTGCATAACCATACCATGGCGTGGGAACCAAGAAGACCAAGGATGTCTAGTTTTATGTGGAGGTAATGGATGTGATCCAAAATTTAGGAGGGGCAAGAAGGTCAATGTATGATCTTGATGAAATTGAGGAAGAACAGAAAGAGAGGGACATGAAAAATAAAATCAATGCAGAGTTTCAAGGATTTTTCAAGCGAGTAAGAGAGCTATGGGAGAAACCTCATATAAAATATTTTGAACTAGAGTTTGATGTACCATTAAGAGAGCTTGGTTTTCATGGAGCTCCTTTCAAAGCCTCTGCTTTTATTGTTCGTATGGTAAAATGTTTGGTAGAGTTAGTGGAATTACCTTTCTTAGTAATCACTATTAGTGAGATTGAGATTGTTAATCAATTAGGCACTAATTTACTATAGCAATGAAAGAGTCTGAAAAGGCAAATAGAGCTACACTGGTGACTCAGGAAAAAATTCAGATTTAAAAAACAAAGTCAATAAGGCTGGCAGATGTGTGGATCAGGCCAACATTTGGTGGAAGAGGAGGAAAGATGGCTGGAACTCTGGAGGCCCACCAAAATGAATTTCGGTATTCAACCATGAGAGAAGAAAAGAGAGCTAATATTATGTATCAAAACTTTAAGCATGCATTCTTCCAATCAACAGAGAAGGAGATGATTACTTTGCTTCATTTTCATTTGCATAACCATATCATGGCATGGGAACCAAGAAGACCAAGGATGTCTAGTTTTATGTGGAGGTAATGGATGTGGTCCAAAATTTAGGAGGGGAAAGAAGGCCAATGTATGATCCTAATGAAATTGAGGAAGAATAACAAGAGAGGGACAATAAAAATAATATCAATGCAAAGTTTCAAGGATTTGTCAAGCTAGTAGGAGAGCTATGGGAGAAACCTCATCTAAAAGATTTTGAACTAGAGTTTGATATAACATTTAGAGAGCTTGGTTTTCATGGAGTTACTTTCAAAGCCTCTTCTTTTATTGTTCCTATGGTAAACTATTTGGTAGAGTTGGTGGAATTACCTTTCTTAGTAATCGCTATTAGTGAGATTGAGATTGTTAACCTTGAGAGAGTAGGACTTGGGAGAAAGGAATTTTATATGGCTATTGTTTTCAAAGACTTCAAGCAGGATGTACTCCACATGTATTCCATTCCTCAATCTTCGCTTGATGGCATCAAGGAATGGCTAAACTCCATGGATATAAAGTATTATGAAAGTAGAATAAACTTGAAATGGTGGCCAATTTTAAAGACTATTACTGATGATCCAAATAAATTTATTGAAGATGTTGGTTGGGAATTTTTGAATAGGGAAGCTAGTGATTCTGATTCTGATAATTTAGAAGAGTCAGATAAAGGATATGAACCATCTGATGTAGAAGAGGAATCGAAATCAGATGAGGAAGGTTCAAAAGATGAATCTCTTGTGGAGTCAGAGGAGGACGAAGAAGAAGAAGAAGATTCTAAAGAGGAGGAAGGTAAAACATGGGATGAATTAGAAGCTAAAGCCAAAAGTGTAGATAAGAAAAAAGGAGACGAGTCTAATAGTTAGGAGGAAAGACTAAAACGAAAGGTAAAAGCTATAGGGAAGTCTCAGGCACTTGATATTAGAGATTCAAGAGGAATTTCTGACAAGAGGCATAAATTCAGATGAATTGAGTTCATCTACATCCTTCTACTATTTATTCTGGTATATAAACGATCATCTTGTAATCATAAGATTTGAGCTCTATTTACTCATCCTATGCATCAATAAAAAACTCAACACAAGAGATGAAAATTGACATATTAACACAACAATATCCAACTAAGTTATTGAAACTCAACTACTGATAACTCATTCTCCATCCAAATTACAAAATCGTTCCACTTTTTGTTTTGTAACATATTCTTTTCAAATTGCTTTGGATGGCGGCCATATTTTTCCTCCTGTCAAAACATGGCACATGGACTAGTTAAACTAATTAATATGCAATCATTTACTTTTTCCAAGGAAATACAAAAAAAAATCATTTAACATATTAAATATACTTACAAATGTATAGATCAAGGCATGTAAACCTTTCTGGCCACTGCGATGCGTGACATGAAGTTTCTCAAGCCTAGCCTTGGAGGCCTTGTCCTAAAACATATAGTAATTTAATTTAACTATGCACAAATAAAGTTTAAATATCATTTAATAAATTTGATATAGTCTTATGAGAAAATTCAAATACCTGCGTACTCTCCTCACTAGACTTCCTCCGTGCATCAGACTTCTCATATGCTTTTACAATCTCTTTCCATACTTTCACACTTACATCAATTGGCCTTTTTTCTGCCTTAGCTTAGGAGGGATTTTTGTTATCTTCTTTGTTTGGTTGCACCAAAATCTCTTGCAGTTTTGAGACATTTGTAGCTTTATCTTCTTTATAGACCAACTTGTGCCAAATTCATTCTCCATGTCATGGATAACTTATTTTTTTAGGTGCATGGATATCTTTGAGAATGTCAAATGTAGATGGTCTTTGAACCGTTGAAGGCATGATTCCTTCAACCTATTCACAAACGTTTTCCTAGCATCCATTATTCAGACTTCCCATGAAACCACCTCATATTCTATCTTCTTATTGTAGCTACCAATGCAATATTGAAAAAATGGCGTGGTGGAAGAAGTCTGCGTCCCAGGAGTGGAAGTCTCTGTTCCCTATTCCACATTCTTAGAGTTTACTATCACTGATTTCCTCCTGGATCTTTTGCAAGATCTAGGACTGGTTGAGGAATCAACTGATTCCCTTTGACACAATTGATTTGTTTGCAATGTTTGAGGGGTGTTACCAGATTGTTTTTCTATGTATCTGGCAAGTGTTGTCCAGTCCACATTAACCAATTTGTTCACTGCCTCTACCCCCAATATGGAAGCCAATTCGTCTTTATCTTTGTCAGTCTCATGTCCCTATATATATATATTTTTAAATTATATTTCTTTTTTTAAATTTAGAAATAAAAAACTAAAAAGTAAAATTCAAAGAAATAATGGAAACATTTACAAATCTATAAATTGATAATGAATTACCTCATTGTGACTAGAGTTTGCTGATAATTATTGCTTCCCTCCATTGCTTGAAATTTTGAGGTGACCTAGGGAAAATTATTTTCGTCCAGTCTGTGGAGGCAAACAAAGTACACATTGTCAGGTATGAAAGTTTTTGTCCAGTTTGTGGTATGAAAGATTTGTTTTGTGGGCAAATATGTTTGCTGGGTTTGCTTAGTGTTGATAACCTATGGAAAATATGTTCGCTCAGTTTGTTTAGTGTTGATAACCTTATCATGAAAACTCTTTCATAATGCAATCTTGCACGAATTTTTCATGGCATCGGTGACTATGGCATGGCTGGGAAAAACCAAGAGGTTTTTGTGTTTATTTTCAGCAGTTGCTCAGCAGTGACCAACCCAATTCCCAGATTTTCCAAGCACTTCACTATTTCTTTGATATCTAGGCTAGGGAAAGAATACAGAGGCATCCTTGCTTTGTGCTATAATATTTTAAGCCAAAGATCAAATGGGTAGGGTAATTTTTTTGTTGGTTTCTTAAAGGTTTTACAATTTATAATGATGGGATAATTTAGAGGTTGCTTGGACTGGTTAGGCCACAAACAAATAAACAATCACACATTCAAATGCAATACAAAGAGTAGTAAACAATCATGAATTCAACCAATATTTTTTTGTTTGTAAGATTACCTATGATGTCGCAAACTAAATTGAATTTCTCATCATATGTTGGTAGCACCCTACTCTCTTCCTTCGCCCGGTGTGTTACAAACTAAATCAAATTTCTCATTAGTTGCTGGTAGTGCCCTACTCTCTTACTTCACGCAGTGTTTTTCCCTTTTTTTTTTCGTCTAATTTATTCCTTCATGCGAGAAAGTTTTAAAGTTTGATTTTGATTCATTATTAGATGCTTTAGTCGGAGTTAGTTAACACCAACTTTAGTGCCAACTCTTGGCTGTAAATGTAATCTGTTTGGGATGTATAAGGCAACGCCAAGTGTGCTTAATTTAGAGCTATCATTGTTGTATAGTGACTATTTTCATTGTTGTTCACCATAGGATCCATAATGTTGGAAATAATTCCAACTCCTGCCTTGTTTTTATGATCACCGCTATCCCATGGTTCCTTCATCAGCTTGGTGCAGTAGAGCGGTTTTTATCGCGATCCCACAAGGTGCGCCATCCTTCTCTGCGGTAGTGTGGTGAAAGCTTATGTGGTAGCACTCGAGTCTTCCTTCTATTCCTAACAGTGTTGCGGTGACTCTCTTAGTACCACAAGTCTTCTACCATTGGCGTGTGTTAGTGCGGTGACCATGCTGTCCTATGACTCCTTCATTAGTTCGGTTGCGGTAGAGCAGTTTTTACCGTGGTCCCACAAGTTGATTTTTCCTTCTTGGTAGTAGTGTGGTGAAAGATTCTATGGCATCATTTTTATTCATAGAGGAAGTCATGGAGAGAGGACGTGGATGACATAGAAATGCTAAATTGTTGAGACAAAAATGGGTGGAAATAGATGAGATAGCGAAATGTGCAGATACAATAGAGGTAAGAAGAGAAAACAACCTCAACCAAAGGAGGAAGGTGTTTATGAATTCACAAATGCTACAACATAGAGGAGATAAAGTCATTTTTTTGTCCATGAGGCCTTAGAGGTCAAACTTATTGGTTGAAAATGCATAGGAATGGTGATTAAATGTGATTCTATGACCAAGGGAAAAGTTTGAAAATTAGGATAGCTAAAACATGATATCAATATGTCAAATATATGACTAAAGTGAGGTTTTGTGTTGGATAGAACATTCGTTGAAATGATATAATTGGTGTAATAAAAATTATTTACTATGTTGTGTATTATAGGGCGAGACGAGGCCATGTCAATAGATCGTTCATATCAAATGAGGACACAATGGATGAAGCGGGACATCAAGTACTCAAATTTTGACTTAACTTAGGAAAAAATGATCTAATGGAATTTTGTGATACGTCCATCTTTTTTCATAGTATTATTGAAATTTATAATGTATTATCCAATCTTGACATAAATTAATGCATGTTGTTGATTATTTTAGATGGAGATTGGAGCAAATGCAGAGCCTAAGCTCTCAACTAGCAAACGAACAAGATATGTACGTGGATGTGGACCTAAAACTATTAAATCACATAGACGACAATAGGTGGAAGAGGATATGACAATGGATACTACAGACACAAAAAATGACTGCACTGAAGAAGAGGTAGGTAAGGACTATAGTACATGGGATGAATACTTTGAGAAAATTGTTGTTTTTGGATGTTCTGTATTTCGTAAAAAGAAACAATTCAAATGAGTGATTGTACAAAGAAATTACATATATGATGATCTTCCAATCAGTAGTATGCCTCCTACAATTGATTCAAATCCAATAGGAATTGTGGTGAGGAATTTTCCAATTTAATATAAATAACATGTATACTTCATTTAAACATTGTTTTATATAATTTAAATAACTAATATTTTCTTCAGGGATACTTGCAAGATAAAGATCTTGGTTTAAAGTCTCCTAGATCACCGACTTCCAGCCTAGAGGGAAATGAACATTTATCAAATGATACATTTAACAAAAATATGTGCCAATATACCAGCTCAAAAGATGAGGAATTGATGAAAACAAGTAACAGAACAAGAACCGGCGTGAAGATGCATAATTTGCTTAAAGACAAGGGGAAGGTGGAATACATACCCTATGAGAATGAATGTGATGGAGATGATGACTTGCCCCTAAGTTTGAGATCAATTTACAAAGAGACATTTGATCGTCAACTATATTGCACTTGGCCTAGTGATCAATAACTACCTAGAGTGTATGAGGTGTTTCAATTTTGGGGATACAACTACATGATATGACCCTCCAATATTCATGGAGCGAATATAGGCCTCTTTATTGTCCAAAATGTACATGTGGGATCCAAACATAGAATTAATTTTAAAAAAACCACTAGGAGATTAATGTCATATTATGGTCCATCATATCACAGTGGTGAATGGAGAAGACTAGTAGAATATAAGCCTAGCTTGTCAGCATATGGTCTAAATTCGAATATGTATACACATCGTCTCCAATTGGAAAGTGGAAAATAAATGAATAAAGGTAATCTTATGTATATAGATGGACGTGCATACACACACAAAAATATTGCAGGATTTATAAATAGTAGTAAGGGAAGGGACCCTACTGTAAGATTGAATTGCCAATTTGTTGAGGTTATAAATGATAAAGATGGAGATATAGAAAGAGAGGTTGATAGATTGATAATGTTTGAGGCTATTATGGACCTTACCATTGGGGATGAGTTATTAATTGATTACCCCTTCTTAAAACGCACTCTTGCACGAAAGAAGAGGGAAGAACAAGGTCTCCCTAAGGATGTTCTTAAGGGAAAAAAACCAAAGAATAATAAATGAGTGTGGAATGATGTTTTATAAACTATGTTGTCAAAATTGTGTTCTATAGCAATTATTGTATAAAAAAGGTAGACTATAAAATAATGTTCCATTATTCAATTCATGTATATATGTTCATACAATTTATATAATGTCTAATATATGTATGTCATTCATGTGCAAGTATTTTTCTATGAAGATATTTTGGACTCGAAATGGATATTTGTCATACATTATGATCCAATATTAAGGCATGTATTTGATTATACATAAGTGGATACTGAGCAAAACAATGATGGCCAACAAAATGAGAGAGAGGGATTAAATAACATCGAATAAATTAACATCCATGATGATGTTGAAGATGGTTATGATCAGGCACAAGAAGACAACAATCCAAAGTTAGATGATGTTATGGAAGACAACAATATGGATGGTATAGAAAATGATGATCCAAATACATCTGGTAACAATATAGATGGTCTACAATCAAATTTCAATGATGATGAAGATGATATAGGTCAAGATGAGGATGATGATAATATTAAATACTTGAAAGAACATATGAACATTGACAATGATACACTGGATGACATTGTAGTAGACAATAATGTTAATGACCAAGACTTCTAAATTTTCAAAATTATTTGCAATCCATGTTTAAAAAAGGATGAGTCTTATGGCCTAAACTTTAAAATGCTTTAGTAATATTATGTTGTACTTGGACAATTGAAAACCTATTTTATTCTCCTAGAAAGATTTTTTATTTTCCATTATAATTCTAGACCAAACAACATTTGCGGGGATGGCCTTTTACACCAATCTTAATTTGTATGAAGTTCAGGAACCTATTGTCAAGCAGTAAATTCCTTTCACAGATAGGAAATGTAAAGGCTTCATTTAAGAAAAGATAAGTAGTCTCTTTCTGAGGGTAATCCACATGCAAAAGTAAAAAGCACATAAAAAAACAATTGTACTATAGAAAATCAGATTCAACCAGTTATGTCTTATTTTGCTTGCACACTTATCTAAAAGACATAGGGTATTCACCATACATTTCTCTTGACAAAGCAAATATGTGATTTCATTTGTTTTTATTGTATATCGCAGAAGTGAAATTGTTGTTACATAATGATGCACTAAGAAAATAATATATACAAAAAATGCAAAGAAAATGTTTAAAATTTAACATGCAACCTACTGTGTTGTGCCGAAAGGAATCAAGATTAATTGGGACAATAAATAAAAATAAAATTTTGATGATTGTACTTAAAAGTGAATAGGATATGAAAAATGTGGACAATGATGGTGCTGAAATTGAAAACCCTGATTCTGATGATATTACTGTTTTATGTCATTCAAGATAAAGAGCACATACAATTTTATATACATTGAAAATGAAGATTTAAAACTAGTAAACTAAAAATGTAAACACTGTAAGATTTTTCCTTAAACAATAATTCACATACTCACTTACAAAAAAGGTTGAAGCATTTTTTATTCAAACTCTATTTTATTTAATAGACATAACAGTAAATTAATATTTACAAGTACAAGAATATATACACTATTTCATAGAAAATAAGGAATGTTTCATAGAATATACAAGTACAAGAATATATCATCATCATCATATCCTTAATTACCTATTGCAATATCCTTAAATTGTTCAATCTTTGGTATGAATTGTTGGTAGAAAAAATTAGGATTACTTGGACGCTTCTTCCATTCATTTTGTATCACATATGTTTGTGAAGACAAAAAAGTTAATAAAATATTAATGCATGTAACTCACAATTATTTAAATAAGCAACTTTGTTAAACTTTATTATTTTTAAATAGTTTCCATTTTTATGTTGAACATGTAACAAGGCAAAATAAGCTCAAAATTTCAATTTTTTTAGTAGCTCTACCAACATCCACAATAAATGCTTTACTGTATCAGCATATTCATTCACATAAGCTCAATAACTGATATTCATTCAAATATAAGAAGAAATAAGTATGACAAACATAAGAAAAATATAGAATGATAACACAATCATGGAGAATCTCTGATAATAAGATGTTCTCCATTATATTGCTTCAATTGATATATATTAATAACAAAAGTCTTCAAAATGGAAATGATATATGATGATGATAATTTAAAACTAGGCCTTGGTTTCCTATTTATATAGGAAGCAACAAGATACAAGCCTTTTACAAAAAGAAACGACCTTTCATAACTACTTCTTTTACTAACAACTATTTAATTAGCATAATTAAGGAAATAAAAAGACTTAAGAAATTTTGACATATGGTTCCATTATTCAACTTAGAAGACCCATGATCATTGATTTGAAAAAGTCTTCCTCTCCATGATGAATGTCCAAATGCTCTTGCCTCAGTGTCCTATTCTTCTGAAACCAAATACTTTTCCTCCCACTGAAACATTGTAAAATTTGATGGCCACTTATATTCTTGGATCTTTTGCATGTTTGCAAGATGAGTTTCCATCGACTATGTAGTAATGCCTTTATATCATTGACAAACTTTAGGTATCCCACATCAAGAAAAATCAACCCATCCATGATCTGATTTAGCCTGGGAAGACTAGTATCATTATCCTCATGTATATGAGTAACGCACTTATGAACAACTTGACTGAATTCTTTCTTCCACTTATCCAAGTCTTTCAACTAATCACCATCTCTCACAATTTCAGATATATACCAATGTTTCTAGGTATGGAATAAATCCATTCGTTTTACAATATTTTTATCAAACCCTTGTACATACTGAAATTCATTAGTAATCATCTTCATGATTTGTTCAGTTGGATTTAATATTGTGGGTGCATCATGAATTCTTTGTAGAACTTTGCATAACTTAGCCAAAGTGTGGTGAATAGGCTGCCACCTTTTGAACAAAGGATATAATACAATCATATGCATCTTTATTTGATCCATTGCCTACTGAAGTGTTTTATAACTATCACGCACATTCTCCAATTCATCCATAACTGATTTTATCCTATGCTTAAGATTATTTTCCATACCTTCACAAATTCATCTTTTCACTTCATCCTGGGTTTGATTGCTGACCTTCTTTACATCATCCACTTCTTTCTCTGGAATTTTTACCTATTCTACTTAAATGTTCTTCACAATATCCATTGGAGCAATAGGAGGCCTGTATAACACCATCTCCTTGCTTTGTGAGGTTCTAGATCCTCTTAATTTTTCTTTCAATTTGACATTCTCCATGAACATTTTATTAACTTCATCATTTAGGAACCTTTGTTCTTTTTCATACTCGAATCTATCTTCTAATCCCTTAATAGTTGCTCGAGTGAACATGGATGAATGCATGGTAATTGTGGCTGCCTCCAAAGGGGTAGTATCTTGTATTGTCCTTACCATCGTTGCCCCTTTCATCCCTTGAATTACATCCAATAATTTTGGCTTCTTTGTATTTTTCTGTTTGATCCATATGGTGAAGGTTTCAATCTTTGGGTTATACCCAGTTCCACTCACACCTTCATCGGAGTCAAATTCTGCAACTAGCATTGGATCTTCTTGAGCCCACACTTGATCAAGCAATTTTTTTTTTCTTTAATTCCAAGCCAGGGAAAATGAGCATATTGATCTTCAAGACCATTTCTCTAGCCTTTTGGGGGCTAATGTCAATGTTATCAACTCTTAATTCCTGAAAAGTACGTGCTGCCATTTAAATTTTCTCCGATTCTTCAATTCCTGCTTTAGTTGATTCCATCCTCTCTTGAAATTCTTTTATCTTCATCTTCATCCAGAAATCCTTAAACTCAGGAGTCTTAATGAATTCATCATCTTCTATGAATATCCTAGTTGTAATTTCCCTTTCATCTTCATGTACCTCTGTACTTGTTTTTTTGTACATCACCCATCCTTTCTGTTGGCACTCTCAAATTTTTCAAATTTGAGGTGCCCATTTCGAGAATTTTGCTTCTGCACTCTCAGAAGTGCACTTGAGGGGTTAGTTTGAATGACTCACTTTGGAGAATTAGAACTTGAGGCATGTTGATTTCCAAGCAAAACCCATTTGCAGACGTATTTGATTGACATATGTGAGCGTGTGTGTCAATTTTCAGCTTCCCATGATCAGTTTAGTCAAGGTTTTGAAAAGTGAAGTTGGAGGGTTTTTGCATTGTTCTGCTGTTTGCAGATTTGTCAGTTTGCGAAATAGCCTCTTGTTTGAGCTTGGATTTCGCAACCAATTGACTATTATGTCAAAATGAATGCTATTCTATATTCTCCATACCTAAATGATCTCGGGTGTCAATTTTTAGAGCCTAATGATTTAATTTGCTATTTTTAGCAGATCGAAACCAAATACAGATTGTTCAATTTTGCAGTTGCATTCCTGACAGCCTTTTTGAGTGGTCAATTTCGATCGTTAATATCTTTCGATCGGTGATGTTTCGTGCAAATTCCTTTTGCACACATGCTCAAGGTATCTTAATGTTCCACTATGTCTAATGGTAGCTCTCTAGGAGTTGATTTGTTATTTTTACAAATGGGCAGTTGGATGAATTTCAATTGGTTTAGAACGACTGCTGTTTCAGAAAGTTTTAATTGGGAAACTTCGCCGATTAATATCTAGTTCCTTGTGATCTGTTTCTTCGATCCATCTTTTGCATTGTATTGATGGATCAAATGACTATGTGCTTGCAAGTTTTTGAGGTCTCACGAGGTCGTTTGCCCAATTTTCATGATCGGTTCCTGAGGCAACCTGGCCTATTTTGCACTTTTTCCAAAAGTGACAAAACAATTTTCGTCGGCAACCCAGTTTACCATTTCACTTCAATTGCATCCAAATGTTGTCCTGGGATGATTTTGAGTTTGAAACTTGTTTGAAAACGAATTTTTTTTTAATCGAGCCCATGAAAGACCCGACACTTGTCACATAGCTTGAGGATAGCTTGTTCCTGGAGCTGTTTGCAAATCGTGGATGTGTAAAAAGTGGTGCATCTAAAGGTATGAAGGATGGAGTTTGGATGTCTTTGAGACTCAATCTATTCTACGAGGGTCTCATAATTGATTCAGTTTTAGATGAAGTGGCAACTATGGCTTGAGGTAAAGGTGGTGAAGATCATGCTAACATACTCTCATTTGGATTGCCAACGAAATCATGGATTTTGTTAATCTGATGCAAATTAATTTTTTCCCCATAATTGGATGGTGTGACATTCTCACAAGAAAGGGGTGACAAAGTGGTAACGGAATGAAATAAGGATAGAAAATGCCCTTTTCTGATTTTCCTTTGAACACATTTGTAAGTAAAACCAGAGTAATGAGGGGATATGTAGGCAAATGCATAATCCAGTTTATGCTTCTGGATATAAAACTCAAGTGAGAATTGTGACAAAGAAATGCAACTATCAGGTGAATGTAGGTTTGAAGCATGAATTGGCTCTGTTCGGCCTGAGGAATGGTGGACATTGTGAATTGATGAAAGACCAGAGGGTGGGCGCTGCAAATAAGATGATGGAAGGAGATTTCCAAACACATGCCACCAGAGGAAACCCACGAGCAGTGGAGAAAGTGAGGGGCTCGAACCAGATGTTGGTGGGATGCACCTGTTGCAAGAAACAACACAGGAGGCTCAAGCACTAGCTAATGACCACCATACACAGTGAGAATCCCGCGTAGAAGAGGACCCCCACGCGCGGGAAGACCATGGACTGGGAGAAGCCCATGTCAAGGGGAGCCCACGCCTGGCACCAATGGAGGCTCACGCGCCAGTGAGGAGGAACTCGTGCCCAAACACGGAGGAGTAGGTAAAGGGGAGCCCACAGTGGAGAAGGCGTAGCCAATGGAGAACCAGTGCATAGAAGACAAAGCCCATGCCAAACACAGCACGAAGCCCGCAAGGAAATGCAAGGAGAAGCCCATGACCTATAGCATAAGGAGCAGGTGGGAAATGGAGCAGAGGAAGCCGCCATGAGTGAAGTTGCAGAGCTCGAGCACAAAGCAAGCAAAAATTAGGGCAGAGCAAAAAACAAACTAAATGGCTGAAGTAGATCCGACGGTGGAGGATGGAGGGCCGGTGCAACCAGATCACAGCCGTCGCCCGCGATATCGTGATCGGGAGTTGATCACGGGATAACCATCGCAGGATTGCAGGGAGAATGGGAGCAAATCAAAACATTTAATTTTTAATGTCTTCCTAAGTTCGGCCAAGATATTTGGTGGGCGCCCCCAATTTAATATCAATATCGTGATCGGGGGTTGCTCACAAGATTAGCATCGTGGGATGGCAGGGAGTAGTAAACAATATAAAACATTTAAAATTAAATGATTTCCTAAGTCTCGGCAAAATATTAAATGGAACCCTCCAATGTTTAATATTAAAATTGCATTTCCATGAGAAGGAAATGGGGGGGTGGGGCCCGATTCTCCTCGGTAAAAGCATTTAATTGAAACATGAACAAACTTCAAAAGCACGGGGGAAAGTTAATTATAAGTTTTTATTTTGATTTTTATGTGAAAATGCACAGGCTGGGCAGATGTTTTTAAAAAAAATCAAATGAAACTTTTTTACTATGCTGGGTGAAATATCAAGTGGTGATTATTTTGCTGCTGGGTAAAATGTTTTGAATACTTTTCATAGAAATAAAATGTAATATTTTATTCACTGAAGGGAAAAAAATAAAGTAAAAGACAACAGTGAATAAAATACAGCCACAGTAAAATGTAGCAAAGAGGTGAAAACAAAAAATAGAGCAAAAAATGGTTTTTCACAGGAAGAGAGTTTTCTTTCTGCTGCAGATAATGAGTGAAGAGTGAAGAGTGGACACATGGCATTTTGTGTTGAAGAATGAATTGTACACATGTTGTTTTTGAAATAGAATCAAGTTTGTTGCAGGGAAGTGGAGAGAATATTCTGTAGATCACTATTCAATGGTGGAGATGTTTCCAGATGGTTGTTGTTGCTCGAATTTAGGGTTTCTTCTGGAGTCTCTTCTCCTCTTCTTATTATCTTCTTTTGTCATTGTAAAAAAGTTAGAAAAAAGTGAAAAAGTTAGAAGCAAGTAACCTAGCCGAAAGTCTGGTGTGGAGCTGCATAAAAAATGTAAAATCTGTAGTTACAAAGACAATACAAGTGGGTTTTGTGTCATTTTTCTATAGGATTTGGGTTTTATTAGGATTTAGTGTTTCATAACAGTACTGGCATTTGAGTTTAACTGACAAATCCAGGCTCATGTCTCTCCTTTGTGCAAGTGTATTCGAATTTTGAATGAAGTATTCAAGGGTTATTTTGTTCTTCTCACTGTTGTGGTGTGTGCAATTCTGGTTTTAGCTTTGATTCAAGGAATTAATTAAACTGCTTAAATGAGATTGTAGATTGATATGTTTTGTACAAGGATTGGGTAAGAAGTATTGAGCTGAGGTACAAATTGGTGATACTGTAAGGCAGTATGATCAAAGATATGTTATGCTATGTGTTAAAATCTGCTATGAACCATTAGGTGTTGATGAATTTGACTCCTCCAATGGATATGGCACTGGTCTAATTTGCATTTGTTCTTTGTGATGCAGTGTTTTGTTTGTCTTCACCTAGGGCTTGCTACCACCAAATTTTAAACATAATGATTATCCTTCACCCAACAACTGTGTTGTAACTTATCTCACACTCCAAGTGGTTGATATTACTGATGAACAACCAATTCATTTCAGTCTTATCCCATTTTGTTGAGCTATTAAGTGAGATTATCTATTATTTTGAAGTTAATGACTGTTTATGATTTTTGTTGCAGAAGTTATAAACTCATTAACAGGGATCACCCTCCCGGGTCTTGTAGAGCCCAAAGTGTAGGAGGTTATTGAATATTAAAATCCTTGTCAGTTGGTCCAGGTCCTCTGAGCTGCCCTTGATTGGAAATTTGGCAATTCCATAAGTAGAATAGGAGACAAACCTGGTTTACATAAAAAAAAATACCAACACTTTCCTCATGTTTATGGGCACTGGTCTCAAGGATGGGCTGATCAACTTCAATATCACCTATCAATGACTGCAGTACTATAGCCACTTCCTCAGTATTTCCCACCTCTTCAGTATCCTCATAAGGTACTAACTGTTCAATGCTTCCCATTTTCTATCTTTTGGGAGGTAACTGCTCCATGGGAGGCTCAAAGGTTTCACTTGGGGTATGCTCTGCAGTTGCACCACCATCATGTTCTTTGAGATATGCTTCCTTCTTTCTATACAAATCTTCAAATCTACCAATTATAAATTCTATCCTCTTGATGGGGTGCTTTTCCTCAACAAAGTATCCTAGGAAATCCTTGGACCTCTGCTTCGTCCTTTCTTCAAGCTTCTTCATATATTCCCATTTTTTCCTTCTATTAAATACATCATTATAAGTAATGCAGTTCCTTATGACATCTTCTTCAAAATCCACTTGGTGTGGCACTATCATTTTGGTAAGAAGATTCCACCTTATGTTGTTCATATGATTTTCAGGGTCAAAGGCTCTTTCTTTTCCAGATTTCAATGCATATCTTTTCTTCAAATAATATTGTAACTCCTCTAGTGTGTCTGAGCATACATTCCAATCTTCACACTTGGTTTGGTTTGGTAGGAAAGTTCCTTTCTTTTTCTTGTGCATTACATATTTCTCCATCCACATCATTTGCCACATAATTTCAAGAAATGCTAATTTGAGGGGCACAAATTTTGGCAGTATGTGTGGAGAAACAAGGCATACATAATCTATTATTATTGTAACTTCCAAGAGGAAGAACCAATCTCCAAAATTGTGTGTATGACCCTGCTCTAGTCTTAAAGCCAAAGGTCTCACTAGTTGCAACATTTTGGTTGAAAATCTTGGTATTGCATACCCAAGAACTCAAAGGATTATGTGTACAAAGTCTTCGTAGAATACAACAATGCTTGAATTATTGCACCGATTGTCCCAAATATAGTACCATTTATGGATAGGTGTGGGATTCCCTTGCTCATCTACTATAGCCAAGTCCATTATTTTATTACAATGGTTCCTATTCTGGTATAATACCAGATGACATAGTAGGGAATAGTGTCTGAATGTAATCGGTGCTCTATCCTCTATAACTTGGGAGAATTCATCATCTAACACCTTAACAAGGTATGAAGCAAAGTCATATTCAATATTAGTTTCAGTGTTTTGAATTCTCATGGCCATCATCATTAGGCCTATTGGAATTTTATCTTGAGCATCTATCCCCAACACTTGGCAAAGAGCTAAATATGTATTCACAAAGTAATACTGAAAAATATGTCACATTAAATGGTTCGGTAGTGGTAGTAGAGATGGGGAATATTCTATTACCAATGCCTCTTTTCATACATAGGGGTACCTCATCACTTTTATAAGTATTTTTTAACCTAGCATAATCCTCCTCACTTTTTTGTAGGTTTATCTTGGTTAGAGCCTGCTTGTTTAAGCCAAAATACTCAATGATGGCTTTTCTGGTTACTTCTATCAATACTGTGCTATTTGGAAACCTTACTATTTTGGTATCTGAGTGATAGTGTTTGGCTGGCAGTCTGATAAATTCTACATCAAAAAACACATTTGGGAAAATCAACCTTCCTATATCTAACATCCAAGCATTTGACACTGGAATCTTCTCATTTCTCTTATTGTAAAAATACCAAAATAAGTCCCATCCAGATTTGGAAATGAGGGCATCCCTACAAATTTTTTCGGTGTCCATGAGAAACTTCTTATTACCCTCTTTGGTAGACCTTGTAAGGATATCTAATATGGACTGATGGAGTGGTCTCTTCTTTACTTTAGGTTCTTCATCTTTAATTTTAGGCTGACTTTCTTTTACTTCAGATTGTTTTATTTTAGGATGGAGTGCTTTCTTCTTTACTTTGGGTTCTTCATCTTTAATTTTGGGTCGGCTTTCTTTTACTTCTGCTCATTTTCTTTTAGGAGGCATGTTTCAATTTTCTCTATTATGGCTTCAGCTGACAAAACCTTGAAAGATTTTTTTATATTAACAAAGCTCTTTCAAAGAGTTTTCGTGCACTTACCCGAGTATTTCACACTTGCAAGACTTCTTCTTCTTGTATCCTTAGCTCCTTCCATGTTAATGCACTACAATTGAGTGTGATATTGGGAAAAATCATTTATCTTTGGATGGCATGGTATTCAGTCATATTAGTTTTGGAAACTCTTAATAATTTAATAGCATTTAATTTTGGTAACTGATGTGATTTTTTGCATTTAATGCTATAAATTGTAATGATGCCACGATTACCGTACTATCACCATCTCTTATTATACCAGCTATGGTATGGCGGTGTTTTTACCTTCCCTTCTATTGTTTACTGCACTACTGCCTTGCTCAAGGCTTCTTGCTGCAGAGTTGCGGTGTATAATGCTCTAACGCATATGTTACTCACCTTCCCAATGGTATAGCGGTGTATGCTTTTGATCATTAATTGAAGAGTGTCGATGAGAATCTTATCTTTCTTACCGATATTTCAATGTCTCATCGACATTAGATCTTATGTTCCTCTGATGTTGCTTGTCGGTGTCGATGAGAAAAGTTAATATCTCTTGCCGATATGCCACTGTCTCATTGATATTTTCCTTTGGTGATATTTATTTATATATCGGTGTAACTCTGCCATGTCAGGGAGACTTGTGATTATCATTGTGATATAGCAGTGTTTTTCCCTTCCCTTCTGCTGTTTACCATACTACCGCCTTGCTCAAGGTTTCTTGTTGTGAGATTGCGGTGAACACCACTCTACCGCATATGTTGCTCACCTTCCCTGTGGTATAGCAGTCTATGATTTTGATCATTAATTGAAGAGTGTCGATGAGACAATCTTATTTGTCTTACTGATATCTCAATGTCTCATCGACATTACTTCATTATATCCAAGAGTTGTGTTTCGCCGAGCACTTGTAGATATACCTTCTCGATGTGACATAAGTGATTCTCTCCTCGATATGCCCGTATCTTGTTGACATTTCACTATTTTACATCATCGATGAGACATATAATTAAGTCTCTTTGACATAGGGGTGTCTAATCCAATGCTAAACTCGAAGCTAAACTTGAAGCTAAAGTCGGAGCTAAACACAATGCTAAAATCAAAGATGAACTCAGAGCTAAAGGTGGATATCAAGGTGTCACTACACTCAAAGATAATATTGGCACTAAATATGACATTAATTTAGGCGCTAATTAGTGCCTAAATCAGCATCGACTTGTACTGATCAGTGCAATAAATGCCAAAAATTGTGCCATTCTGATAAATAGTGCTAATGTTTTCAAAAAATTGCCAAAAAATACATTAAAATAGTGGGTGGAAGCAAAAAATGGAGCAAATCACAAGGATTTGTTGTAGTGTTAAATGCTTGATGATCTTCATTGGCATGATGTCCCTCGACTGTTATTGTGCGCTTTTCTATCAAATCTTGGACTAAATTTTTCAATCCTTGACAATTATTTGTTCTATGTCCCTTGCATCTATGGTAGTCACAATAATATGATTCATTCCACAATGGTGGTTTGACTCATGACTCATAATATCTTTGAGGTGGTAAAGTGATGGACTTTTTATCCATAAGCTCTTTGAGAACTAACTCAAGAGATTGTCCCAAAGGAGTAAAACTCCATCGATTTGAAAAAAATGTGACTTGGGCAGATTTGAATTTTGAGTGTTGCCAAGATTATTGTTGAAGTTACCATGATTATTGCTATTGTTCTGATTGGAAAAATATCCTTGATTGGTGTTGTTTCCATGATTGGTGTGACTATTTCCTTGATTGGTGTTATTGCATGGGGTACTTGATAGATTGAGGATAGATGGTTTTTCTTTCACATTGTTTGCATCTACCACACCATCATTGACAACATTATTGTTTCTAGTCCAAAATATTGATTTATCATTGTTGTTGTTATGATTGTACAAATTTGGACTATCTTTGTCAAGTTTTATCACTCCTCTCTTGACTAAGGCTCCTTCAATAGTGATTGCATTCTCAATCAACTTCTCAAATGATGGAGGACAATGAAGGTTGAGCCTATAACTCATTTCTTGATCAAGACTGTTAATAAAGATATCCATCTTTCCCTTTTTAGGAACTAGAGGGGAATATCGTGCGAACAATCTTCTCCATCTTTGTAGGAATGTGATGAAGGATTCTCCAGTATTTTTCTTTTATTTGCATAGATAAATCATAGTTATTTGATGTTGAATGTTGTAGGAGTATTGGGATATAAATTTGTTGATCAACTCCTCAAATGTCTTGATGGGTGGAGTGATTTTAGAAAGCCATTCCATTGATTTCCCTCCTAAACTTCATGGGAACAATCTCATAAAGTATGTGTCTTTGTGTTCAAATTCAAGGCTCATGTTTCAAAATTCCCTCATGTGGTCAATAGGATCTATTTTCCCATTATATTTATCAAATTTTGGAATTTCACAATGCTTTGGAAATGAGATCATGTTGAGACTTCTATCAAATGGGTATGGAAAAATATCCTCCAAAGCATACTTCTTAGTTGTGCCCCCTTGTATTTTCTTGATTTTCCCTTGTAGTGCTCTTATTTGTTGGGTAAGAGAACTAAGATTGTTTAAGGGACTTTCAGTCTTTTTTAGGATCTTCTTTAATTCTCTTCATATCACAGTCAGAGGGAAATTTAGCACCTTGATTTTCCAATAAAAGAAAGTATCTTTCTTTATTTCGCTCTAAGATCTTTTCCATGGCTAGGTGAAACTGTGGATCTTGTTCAACTTCTTGAAGCATTTCATTGGTTAATTCATCATTTAAACTATTTCCATGAAACCTATGAAAAGGATTTTCTTCCCTATCACCCATGTCGCAAAGTGGATTCTCTCTTTTGTCTTCTTCTCTTTTTTGGGACTTTGTGATAATAGGCATATGCTTGAATCAATTTTTTAATAATATTAGATCACAAATGGGAGTGCGATTTGTTGATGCCTTAGCTAAATAGAATGATGGATCCTATTGATATGACTTAGGAATTTCTAATTTTCAGATTTGTTTCCCTGGATGAAGGATGATAGATCCTGTTATGGGAGTTAAAATAAAAATTTGAAATTGATTTGAAATTGATGCACTTTAAGATGTTTTGATCATAGTTTGAAAAATGACGGTTTTTGCAAAAATCCTAATGTTTCCAAGTTTTTCTCTATTATAACAATTGATTTGGATGGTTGGAATATTGTATTGATGGTTGTGGAATTTAAGAATGATGAATGGGTTGACTATGATTATGCCTCTGTGAGAGAGCTCTTCATTGATAATAAGTTTGTGAATATAAAGGATCTAAAGAAAAATCATCAGTATGTCCTCTAGAAAAGTCATGATATATATAGATGAAAGTTTGATGTTCAAACAAGACTTTCCTACTTTGATATAAAAAGTGTCTCCTTTTCAAAAGTTTCTTGTAACTAAGTGGCTTCTTTGGTTTCTTGATTCTTTTAGTAAGGGATTTATTGACAAATATTTTTGATTTCCAATCCCTTAACATAAATGTCACAGTTCGATTTGTCAAATTCTTGTGTTTTCTGGATAATCTTATCTGAATTAATATTTTGAAAACACAACATGCAATAGGAAGACAGTTGTTTTTAAGTCCTAGAATCTAAACAATAAGTGTATGTTCTCTGAAATTTCCATGGGTATTTGAAAAAAACAAACTCTTCAAGTAGACTCACTCTTAAAGGTCAAAAAGGTCATTGTAATCATCATATCCCACATCTTAAAATTGCATAGACTCACACAACTATGTCACCCCCTAGAGGGCGTTCGTATTTTTCTTTTCTAGGCGTATAATCAAAGTTAGATTTCTTGATCCCTTGAGAAAATGGTCCTTGGAAATTATATGGTGAGTATCTTGGGGGAAAATTCTTCCCTCCCCTTGCATTGTGAGTATTATAATGTTTGGCTACTGACTTGGTTAGCTTCTACACTAAGGCTCGTAATAAGGGTTTCTGTTCGGTGCGACAAATGATAAACTCCCTCAAGGGACCTCCCAACGTTTAGAATAAAGGCTTTGGGGATGGTTATCTTGCACACTATTGTCGAGTGGATTTTCATCAACAACTCACTTTTGATTATAGTGGGTTGGAATCCTTGGCTTTAGGCACTCCCACTTAGGTCGTTTCTCTAGGGTGAACAATTTTTCCCACAAGAGTAGGCCTGCTAAAGGTTTTAACAAAGCATAAAGTGCATGAAATTAAAAGATGATTTTTGCATTTTGATCACCTAGTTAAGGGGAGAGCATAGGCCTATCACCATCCAATCACAAAAAAAATGTTCAGTTTTAAAGGCCAAATGACAATTTTCTATTCTACGTGAAGATATTGCTTCCCAAAAGACATGATGTTCATTTTAACTGAGATAGCAATGTATGATGACTACCCTAGGATTGGTGTATTTTAATCCAAATGGCTACCCTAGGATTGGTTCATTTTAATCCAAACAACTACCCTAGGATTGGTTCATTTTAATCCAAAAGCAACAATAAAACCACTGGTTGCAGTCGCGTTAGATCCAGACAACAAATTAGATAAATTACAAATACGCTAGAACATAGGTCATATGGACTATAGAAACAATCAAATGTGCTAGAATAGAGGTCATATGCACTAGAGCATAGGTCATATGCACTGGAGAATCTGTCATATGCGCTGGAGAATCTATCATATGTATTGGAGAATCAATCAAATGTGCTAGAGAATCAGTCAAATGCACTAAGGAGATCTTCAAATGCGCTAGAACGAGTGTTGTATGTGCTAATCCACATCTCCAGTCGTGACCTACCATAAAACCTACAATAAAATATTAAAAATGGGGCAAGATCCCCATGGTGGGCGCAAAAGATGTATGTTATTATTGAGGGTTGCTTATATTAGAGAGATAGGGTTGGTGTGATGTTGAGGTGTGTTGATGAAGAGCAGGTAGCGTTGATTCTAAAAGAAATGCATGGAGAAGTTTGTGGAGGCCATTACACAACCAAGAAAACTGTCCATAAGATCTTGAGGTTTGGATATTGGTGGCCTTCTCTCTTTTCTGACACACATAAAATGGTAAAGAAGTGTGATTCTTGCCAAAGGTTTTCTGGTAAGTTAAAATTTTCTAGTGCTTTTCCCCTTAGAACATAGAATATTGAAGCTCCTTTTCAGTAGTGGGGCATATATTTTATTGGTGAGTTTAATGAGAAATCTAATGGTGGTCATAGTTGGACACTTGTTACCATAGACTACTTCACTAAGTGGGTGGAGGCAAGTCCTACAAGGAAGGAAACTAGTAAAGTTTTCATTAGTTTCATTATGGATAATATACTGATCAGATTTAGTACTCCTACAAAGTTAATCATGGAAAATGCTATGTTCAAATATGAAGAATTTACTGATTTTTGTAGTAGCAATGGGATTTCCATGTCATACTCTTCCCCTTATCAGCCACAAGGGAATGGAAAAGATGAGTCCAAAAAAAAAAGCCTCATGAAAATCATGAAGAGATTCATAGAGAGAAATAAAAAGGCATGGGACTCAAAGTTGAAGTTAGCATTATGGGTTGATAGAACTACCATAAAGAAGGCCACAAAGAAGTCTCCTTATGAACTTGTGTATGGGCGAGATGCAAGAATACCAATGAATAATTTATTTCCAGTATATAAGTTCCTTCAAGAATATGACAAAGATATTGATGATAGCATGACTAGTAGGATTAATCAATTGACAGAATTGGATGAATCAAGAAGAGTAGTACAAGATATTAATATAAATAAGTAGTTATAGGTCAAATACCTATTTGAAAAGAAAGCTACAGAGATAAAATTTTCTCCAAGGGACTTTGTTTTGATATGGAATGCAATAAATTAGGATAGGGGCAAACATAGTAAGTTTGAGGCCCTTTGGATAGGCTCCCATGTCATTTGCGGTAATCATGGTGAAGATTCCTATTGTTTGCAAAATCTAAATGGTGAAATTTTGGAAATTCTAGTGCATGTACGATTCCTCAAACCCTACTTTTCATAAGTAGGGAATATCCATGCACATTGTAATATAGTTTTCCATTCTGGTCATTGCTGTTTTGGGTTTTTAGGTGGTCCTCTCTCCCAAAAATGTCTGAATTCTTGCTCAGTTCCTCCTAAATAGATGTCCCCAACTAGAGCCATTGGTGGAACCTACAAAATCCATGGCCATTTTGTCAAAATTTTGAGTCTCTCGAGCACTAGGGTTTGTGTTTCATGCATTAGGGTTCTATCTTAGGGATTAAAACCCCTCAAAGCCCTCACTATTTGCATAAAACCTCCTAAAACTCTAGTTTTGTTCTATTTTTTCATTGAAATTTTGTGCTTGGTTAACCTTGGGTTGTTTAAGTTATAACCTTATGTCATCATTCAAAATTTTCCTAGCTACGACCCCTCTTAATTTTTGGCCCCTTTTCTAGGTCCGTGCTTGAAATATTTTGTCCTCTAATGTTTTATTTTCCTAGGCAATGACCACCTTTTAAGAACAAATTTTGAACACGTGCCAATTTGTCATCGTTAAAACCCTTGGATTGCGCATCACTAAAAGTCTTGCTGCATGTCTTCCCACTTCTGTGATGAGTGATGAGTTCATCTCCTAAGTGATGAGGCAACATGTGTTTCTGGTGGGCCCGGTGCTTGGCCCACTAGATGGTTTCAACAATCCAAATTCAAATGGAGGAAATCGATACTGATTTTTTAAACTACCATTGGACCTGAGCATGGACATTCATCTCAGATATGATGGCCAAAATTTAAACTGCAATGGATCACTTTTTGAATCTTTATGGGTAATGGCAAACAGTAATGGTGCAACAACATTTGAGCTACTAGATTGATCCAAGATGGCAATAGATCAGATTTTCACTTCTCCCAAGCCAGAATTCAATGCTCATCGGTGCCACTCACCTATTGATGTGTTGCATAGGATAAATGTTGATGTTAGGGTATGTTTTTCCTGAATGTAACTACATATTTATTGAGAGTGACATGTCTAAATTCATGAACAACTCTACTAGAGTGTGCTTAGGGTGTCAGGATCATTGATGGTTGGTGGTTGCTCCATTTTGAGGGAAATTTTCAATGTTTGTAACTTGATCAATGATGACTCTAGATTTTTGCCTAGTTAGGGGGGTAGAATCTTTTTTTATTTTCTAATTACCAAAGAATTTGATATTATATGCTGACACTTTTATCTAGTTTCTACCAGTCATGAGACATTTGGGACTAATTTCATTTATGCTAGTTTTAATGACATTTACCTATTATGTGGTCCATCTATATTTATCTTTCATGTGATTGATGAATGTTATTTAAGCTGGTTATGATTATGCAATTATTATGTGTACTGACATTACTCTACAAACATGATTGAAATGCTAAGTTGAGAAATGCAACCACTAGCCGGTCAAGTTGAGGAGTCGTGTGAAGGTCAACTGAGGATGACGGTGGAGTATTCTCGTGTCAGCCGCATGTAACCACCTTGTGGGTATGTGTAGGATCATGATGGGCCAAAAAGTGGTGATATCTAAGTTATATGATGACCCATGTGGCTGATGACTTTTTTTTTACCCAAAATTGATGAAATGAAAAGGGTTTTTAAAGGAGATTCATAGCTTTCCACCAATATAAATTATGCTTTACTTTGAATTTAATAAATAATTATTATTCATTTTCTATTTGAATTATGACTAAAGTCCTGATTGATAGGCTGATTGAAAAACATCTGTAACTTTCAAATGGTATCACATTTTTTGAATCCAAAATATGTGTCACATTCTATGCTTTGCATACTATAGGATTAAAAAAACAATCTTTGAATTTCATGAAGTTTTGACCAAGTTAAGGTGGTTAGACATACTAGTTTTTATATTTTTTAAAATTTGTAATAAAAAAATCATAATTAATTATTTACTTGGAAAAAAATTACAAAAAATATGCATCACATCCACACATGAGTCCCCTACTCATATCTAAAATATTATAAAAAAATATTATCATTTTATTGTGGTTAGGGTGGTCAGACAGACACCTACTTCTTATTTTTTCCCTGAAATTTAAGTACTACTGCATTGAAATTTCAAAATTTCAGCAAATAGATTTTTGATTTTTTAAACAAACATAGTAGTTTAGAAACTACATTAAATTTTCTACAGATTCTATTTTTACATATTTTTGAAATAATATAGATAACTTATTCAAATTTTTATGTCAAGTTGCCTAACTCTGATTTTCTGAATTTTATTGCCACTTAAGGGCTTGTTTTTTCCATGATGATCTTGCACATACCCTTGTACCAATCTTTAATGGCATTGATCTTTGTGGGTGCTAATGCAGTGATCGAGTCCATGTTTGGGCATGCATGTCCAAGTGGATTCCCCTGCATGCGTAACCACCCTTTCCACTTTCTTCTCGCTTTCCCTAAATGGAATCCTCTTAGTTAGTGGGAGTTGATGGCCCTGTTTAGTTGGTTTACATAAGGCTCAAATCCTCTTTCCTCGAGCTAGTGAGTTAGTGATTCGATCACCAAGCTCTTGTACAAGTTGATAATCAACCATACTTTTGTAATTGCATTTTCTGATGAATGAAATAAGATTATGAGTTAAGTATCTAAGTTTGCATTAGTTCAGATGACACTCATCCAAGGGGGCCCACTTGGTGAGTAATATTTTCCTTTAGTTTAGTTAGATCAGTGTTAGTTTCTATTCAATACATAGTTAAGATTCTGGCATTGACTATTAGTGGAGCCACGAGAATTCCATTCTGTGACTGTTCCTGTAGCCAAAGCAGGCAGAGTAGTTTCCTGTTGGATGCTTAGATTTTCCTTCCTTTTATGCATAATTATTTTAGATTTGCTTGAGTGATGTTCAATATTCGCTTTGTTTCCTTTCATGCAATTTACTTTCAACATTAAGTCTTTCTTAGTTATAGAATGAAGATGACCAATTTGAAATTCCTAGTGCACATACTGTGCTAACCCATTTCAAGTTCACATCCTGAGGTTGACAATTTAAATGTACCTTCATGATGGCTAAGATGGTTATTCAGGTTAGATTTCCAATCTCTGAATCATGGCTGTAAGATCTTAGCTATAATGCCCCCTCCTACTAATCCAAGTGCAAATTTACCTAAACCTACCCAGTTACTAGCCCAACCCACACCCAACCCAAATAATAAGCCATAACAACAACCTGTATATTCTGCTGATCCGAATCAATTTCCTGCATATGCTTTGAGTTTAAGTGACATACATATATGTTTAGGAACAACTTTGTCAGCTCCTTCCACCCCCATTATCACTGATCTCCCTGTGGATGAGCAAGAAGAATTTGTGAGTGATCCCGTTCAGCCTTGTGCAACTAAAACTCCTGAACCAGCTCTAGCAAAGTAGACATCACAAGAACCACCATTCCCTTAGAGATTAGAAGCTGCCAAGTAAAAATAAGACAAGGAGGAAACTACTTTTGATATCCTAGATCAACTAAAACATACATGTCTAGATACCCCTATTCCAGGCCATAGAATATTTCCCTATCTATGGCAAAGTAATCAAGGAAGCATGCTTCAAGAAATCGGGCAGGAAAAAGGACCCCACTATAGTCCATGTAGTAGGGAAAATTGCTGACATCATGCTTGGAAAAGTAACTATTCCCAAGTACAATGATATAGGTAGCCCTGTAGTTGAAGTTGTCATAAATGGGATGAATATAAAGAATTATTTGATTGACTTGGGTGCAACAATCAATGTGATGAATATATAAATCCTGCAACAACTGAATATTGCAAACATGAGGTCCACTCCTACAGTCTTGTAACTTGCTGATAGTTCCACTGTTAAGCCTAATGGCATAGTAGAAGACCTTATGGTGATCCTAGACTCTTGGGAGTATCCAACCAAATTCATGGTTCTTTCCCCTAAAGCTACACTAGGAGGGTATCCACTTATCCTTGGTTGGCCATGGTTAGCAATGATAGACACTTATATTGGATATCGGTAAGGTGACATGACTATTTTTGATGGCACACACACTAAAAAGCTTGTTCTGTATCCTCCTGCTTAGCCATCCCATAATGAAGAAAATTATGTATGGCCACATATTGGTGAGGAACCCGAAGAATTCAACTCTATAGCGCATCTCATGATGCTTAGAAGAAGTCCTTTCCCACAACTTCAAGATGAAGATGAGGTATTATCTAGTATGATTCAGAACTAGTGTCAGATAGAGGGAACATCACCCACTCATGTGTCTGGTTCTGTAGACATCGAACAAACACTTCTGTTAGTTCGGCATGATCTTCCCGCAACACCTCTTCCAGCAGACAAACTTCCCGCAACCACTCTTCCTGCAGCTACTATCTCTAAACACAGACTTCCTACAACCACTCTTCTGACAGACAAAATTCCTGCAGCAACAGGTATGTTTCACATAATGTTACCGCCTAAACTTAAGATACCTTGTATTAATGAAGTAGCTATGATAGAGCTAGTTACACAAGTATAGGTGTCTGAAGGACGATATCTAAACATCAATAGTAAATTGAAAGAGGGACAACAATTGATATTGGTGAAATTGCTGTAAGCATATCAAAAAGAATTTATCTAGGATTATCATGACATGAAGGGATTAGATCCAAAACTCAACACTCATAGAATATATATTAAAGATGAGTGTACACCCATCAGACAACCACAATGGAGAATCAACCCTGCCTTGAGAGAAATTGTCAAAACAAAACTGCAAAAACTACTAGATGCAGGATTTATCTACCCTATTTCAGATAACCAACGGGTGTCTCCATTGGTGATTGTGCCCAAAAAGGGATGGAAATGGTGAGTTTGTGTTGACTATAGGGAACTCAATGCTACCACTAAGAAAGATAATTTTCCCTTGACTTTTTTAGATCAAGTCCTAGACTCTCTTGTAGGAAAATAGTACTTCTCTTTTCTTGATGGATTCAATGGATACAATTAGATTCAAATTGCACCAAAAGACCAAGAGAAGACTACATTTACATTTTCTTGGGGGACATATGCCTATTATATACTTTCCTTTGGGTTATGCAACACACCTGCCACTTTTCAAAGAGTAGTCATCAGTATATTCTCAGATATCTCCTTTGACTGCATGGAGATTTATATGGATGATTTTACTACCTATGGTGCCACCTTTGATGAAGCATTGGATAATTTGAAGAAATATCTACAGAGATGTGAAGACCAAAACTATCATTAAATAGTGAAAAGTGATTCATGATGATGCAGGAAGGTGTAGTTCTTGGCCACTACATTTTCCATCTTGGAATTCAAGTTGATCCTGCAAAAAATGAGGTAATAAATAATCTGCTTATACCTGCAAAACAAAATGATGTTAGGAGTGTCTTAGGACATGTAGGATACTATAGAAATTTCATCAAAGATTTTAGCTAAATAGCAACTCCACTGTATAGTCTTCTAACTAAAGATGTTGAGTTTCAATGGATAGAAAGCTATGATAAAACATTTTTTGATTTAAAGACAACTCTAACTCATGCTCCTATACTTAAGGGACCAAATTGGGACATCCCTTTCCACATCCATACTGATGCCTTAGATTATGCAATAGGAGAAGTCCTAGGACAAAAAGTAGAATCTATTGAAAATGCCATTAGTTTTTTCATTAAAAACTTGCAGGGAGCTAAATTCAATTACACAGTCACAGAGAAAGAGATGCTAGTAGTAATTTATGCCTTGAATAAATTCAAACACTATATAACAGGTTATCATATTTTTGTGCACAATAATCATGCAGCCATTAGATACCTCATGAAAAAATCCCTTATCTCAGGAAGATTAGCCAGATGGTTGTTATTAATGCAAGAATTTGACATAACTATTGTAGACAAACCAAGGAAGGAAAATGTGGTTGTAGATTTCCTTTCAAGGATGACCACATAAGAAGATAATCAAGCCATAGATGAATCCTTTCCTGATGAGAATCTATTCTCCATTAGTGTGCAGATGCCTTGGTATGCTAACATAGCCAATTACCTTGTGACAGGGAGAGTTCCTCCTCACTTCTTCCCAATAGAGAGAAGAGTTTTGATTAAAAAATCATTCTCTTTTTCATGGATAGTTGGATGCCTATTTATATAGGACCAAATCACGTTATGAGAAGGTGTGTGAGGGAAGATGAGACCTATGAAATTATGCATGCATGCCATGATGAACCTTGTGGAGGCCACTTTGCAACAAAAAGGACAACAATGAAAATGTTGAACACATGATACTATTGGCCTACATTACACAAAGATGCAAGAAGATATATAAGGAGATGTGATAAGTGCCAAAGGATGGGCAGGCCCAAAAAGTTAGATGAGATGCCACTCTGTCCACAAGTGGTAGTCACTCCATTTGACAAGTGGGGTTTGGATTTTGTAGGACCCATTGATCCTCCATCCAATGGTAAGTCCTATATTCTAGTGTGCACTGATTATGTAACAATGTGGGTACAAGTCAAATCCATGAAGCATGCACGAGACAACAAGGGTGCAAAATTTCTTTATGAATAATTTTTCACAAGATATGGAGTGCCAAGAGAAATAGTGACTGATCAAGGCACTCAATTTACATTAGCCCTTGTTACAATATTAGTTAATGAATATAACATCAGGCACAAGAAATCCACTCCTTATCACCCTCAAGCAAATGGACAAGTCGAGGTGACAAACAAAGAGATTGAAGCCATCATCACCAAAACAGTGCATATTCATAGAAAGGACCGACCAAATAGATTATCATAAGCAATTTGGGCTTACAAGACCACCTGGAAGACAACTATAGGCTTCACGCCATTTGAGTTGCTATATGGAAAAACAACCATGATGCCTATAGAATTTGAGCACAAGACTCTCATAACTTCTATGGAGTTGGGGATGGACATTTCCAAGGCACAAAAAGAATGGATTATGCAGCTGAATGAATTGGACGAGATGAGGAAATCTGCATTGCACCATACTGAACTTGTGCAAAATCAAAGAGTCAAATGGCATGATAGATTTATCAAAGAGAAGAAATTTCAGCTAGGTGACTAGGCATTACTTTATGATTCATGGTACAAGGATAATGCAAGAAAATTGCAGACAAGGTGGCTAGGGCCATATGAAGTTGCAAAGGTATTTCCCAATGGATCTATGCAACTGATGACTATTGACCCTATGAAATTCAAATTATTGGTGAATGGAAACTGTCTTAGATTATATCACATGCCAACTTCAAAGGAAGTGTTCCTGCAACAATTTATCCAACACAAACTGCTCGAGCACAATTCTTGTAGCCGAAGGAAGTGGACGTAGTGTCCCTCCTTCCAAGTAAATGAGGTACACACTTGTCATAATAAATATTTCTACATTTTTAGAAATCCATTTCTTCACCCATCCGCCCATCTGTCCATCCTTACCACCTTTCTCTCTCTTCTATCTTTTCATTTCACCTCGCACCATTCCACCTCATTGTCATTAATTGCTCAATTATTGCTCAACAATGCAAGCGGTACTTTCTCCCCAAACATTGCAATGAATTCTCTCCAATCATGTTTGTACACATTCAGGTACGTGCACATTAATTACATTCTTAATTATCCTTTATAGTGTTTCATTTAATCACTGTACGATAATATGGACGTTCACATAATTTTATTTAATCCGCCATCACATCAATATTTCCATCTCGTATGTGTGGACACATGTCCAAATTTAGGTTGAGGAGAGGGGTGAGAAAGATGCATAAATATGACCACATGCTGATACATTATTGTCTACATCAACAAATCTTGTTGAGCTGATTCAAAATTTAAAATGAAAGATGGCTCGCATGTGTGATGTGACACTAAACTTCAGCCACCATTTCTTCTCATTATGATTCCCTTTTATTACCATTTCTTGCCATTTATTAACTCTGTCATAATTTTGAAATGCAAATGGTAATTGCTAAAAACAAAGTGAAGGAAATTCAATGAACAATTCACCCAGTAAGCAAACATGAAATAATTTGAGAATTACAGAGGTAATTTTGCAGAGTGACAAGCTGAGTATAGATAATGGGAGGTGGAATCATTTGGAATGAGCCCTCAACTCATGATTCTTTGTTATAGGACGCAACGTGCTTAACCAAATTTCAGAATTGTGGTTGTTTAGATTATTTTCTAAAGTTGAATGGTTTTGACGAGGGTATTGCATTGGAGTTTGCTTAGATATTTTCAAATGACAAGTCCATAGTGAAAGGACTGGAGGTCATAGCGACTGAAGAAAGAATTACGGAAGTCTCAGTGTTGCTAGCTGATGATGAACCTTACCCTATTTCTAAAGATTCCAGGACAGCCAGGTCTATATTCACATTACATGGTGACCCTCCACTCACAATTGAAAAACAAGGTGCTAAAAGACTCTCTCTACTTGAGCCATGGAAGCAGGTAGCCGTACACATCATCAGATATATCACCTGCGAAGGTTGACTGTTGAACTTGCATTCAGTGCACTTCAAATTGTTGAGCCATATGAGGCACGAGAGGAAGATGAACATGCCTAATGTCCTATACAACCTTCTCTCCATTATGGAAGCAAAAACTCGAAAAGGTAGGGAAAAAATTGTATCCCACCATTGTCTCATTAAATTGTTGGTTATAAGATCTCTACTTGAATAAACACCTAGAATGGTTTGGGATGATTTTGTGAACACTGAGTAGTATAGACCTAAGCCGTCTTAGCCTAGAGTTTCACCTCAAACACATAGGTCTAGCAAAAAATTGAGCACAACCGAAGGCACCCCTAGTGCTTTGACCTTTGGTGGTGGTGTGGATTCCCCCATTAAAGAAAATACTATAAATATTAGTTCCTCTAATAATAAGAATGAAAAAGAAAATTCTTCATCAGATTCTGATGATGATGATGTTCCACTGAAAACTGTAATAAAAACAAGAGCACAAAATAGGGAGACAAAAGCAAGGAAAAGAAAAAACCAATATGTGCAAAAAGAGGCACCAAGCTCTAAGAAAAGGAAGGCTGGCACTGTTCATCTTGTAGCCAAAGAGAAATGAAAAAGCCCTCTCAAGAAATTGTGCGACAACACAGATGCTCGAATGGAGCAGGAGAATGCACAAGAAGAAGATATATTCGAAGAGGCAACAAAAATGACCCTGGTGGATCTTGCTGCCATTGTAGAAGTTGAGACTCAAGAACATAAAGAAAGTTAGGAGTTCCTACAACAAAGTCAGGAAATGGATCAAGAGTTCCTACAACCACCACCAGAAGAAGAACAAGAGGCCCTTAGCAAAATGAGGAAAGAGGAATCATACCTCAACAACCTGAATCAGTGGTACCTCCTGAATCTATGCAGATAGTTCTCTATGGGAAGCAACCATCTACAAAAATCCTGGTAGGAATCCATAACCCTCTTGATTTTTCAGTGCATACAACTATTTTAAATTTATGGGAAGAAATACAGAGAAGAGAGGAGGAAAGGAAAGAGGAGAAGGAATAGTTGAAAAAGGAAATCCAAGAGAGGGATGAGATGATCAAAGAAAAGAATGAGGAAATTGTCTTTCTGAAGGAAAGAGTAAGCAACATTGCAACTCTGGTGCCACAAATTTTGGAATGCAGAACCCCTCCAAGGGTTTATGCTTTGCACTTGAAGGAGAAATACCTTTCCTTTAGAATGTCAAGAATAATCTTAGGTTTGAACCCCTCCATTGAAAATCCTACCAAATTTTTCAATGCCTATAGGATTGCTTCCCCTGAAATGAAAAATCTGTTATGTGATTTTTATCTACACAACTTTGCTGTCCCAAAATACCAAGACTGGAACCCATTGCCTTATGTTGGAGACATACAATTGAGAACATATATGTCCTAGTTACAGAATGAGATCAGTTGGGGTGAACAATACAATGCTTACAAGAAGAAGGAACCCAATATTCCCCTAACCATCAGGGCTGAATCAAAGAATCCCAAAGAGATTTATACAGATTAGAATAGATTGATCTTTAGGCCAAGCAATGGGAAAAAAATTATGCCTTGGATTGAAGTTGTTTATAGTGAGTATGAGGTAAAGACTGCAGAAAAAGAAGATACTATGAGGGGATATCTATCCCAGAGATGGAATCTATTGACTGATGAGATAAAATAGGCTCAACCACATTCTGTCCAAAACTATGATGCTGCACTGAAAAGTATTCAAAGATACATCCAGCTTGGGAGAACCAAGGGGCGAAAATGGCTTCCCCTGACTTTTTAGCAGCCTACCCTCCTATGGCCTGTGCCTAATTTTAGATTCTATAGGTATGACATTGCAGAGGAACAAAAAAGGTGGAGGAGACTTGATAAGTTGGGAGGATTTTACTGGAATCCCGATTCACCCCCGACAAACACCGACATTGGACAACTATCAGTCGTAGACTTTAGGGCCTTAACAAAGAAGAAGCGTAACTCTTCCCCTGTTGGAGGAACATCAAAATGTTAGGTTGGGGGGAGTGATGAGTCTAGATTTTGGGCTAGTTAGGGGGGTAGAATCTCTTGTTATTTTCTAAAATTACCACAAAATTTGATATTATATGTTGACACTTTTATATAGTTTCTATTAGTCATGAGACATTTGGGTCTAATTTCATTTCTGCTAGTTTTAATGACATTTACCTATTATGTGGACCATCTATATTTATCTTACATGTGATTGATGAATGTTCTTTAAGGTGGTTATTATTATGGAATTATTATGTGTACCGACATTACTCAACATACATGACTGAAATGCTAAGTTGAGAAATGCAGCCGCCAACCTGTTAGGTTGAGGAGTCATTCGAAGGTCAACTGAGGACGATGGTGAAAAATTCTCTTGTCAGCTACATGTAACCACCTTGTACCAATCTTTAATGGCATTGAGAATTGTGGGCATTATTGTAGTGGTCGAGTCCATGTTTGGGCATGCATGTCCAAACAGATTCCCCTGCATGCGTAACTGCCCTTTCAACTTTATTCTCGCTTTCCCTAAATGAAATCCTCTTGGTTAGTGGGAGTTGATGGCCTTGTTTAGTTGGTTTAAATAAGGCTCAAATTCTCCTTCCTTGAGCTAGTGAGTTAGTGAGTCGATTGCCGAGTTCTTGTACAAGCTGATAATCAACCATACTTTTGTAATTGTATTTTCTAATGAATGAAATAAGATTATGAGTTGAGTATCTAAGTTTTCATTAGTTTAGAGGATACTCATCCAAGGGGGCCCACTTGGTGAGTAATCTATGCCATTAGTTTAGCTATATTAATGTTATTTTCTATTCAATACTTAGTTAAGATTCTGACATTGACTGTTCCTACAACCACTAGAATTCCATTTTGTGACTATTCCTGCAGCCAAAGCGGGCAGAGTAGTTTCCTATTGGATGCTTAGATTTTCCTTCCTATTATGCATAATCAGTTTAGATTTTCTTGAGTAATGTTCAACGTTCAATTTGTTTCCTTTCATGCAATTTACTTTCAGCATTAAGTCTTTCTTAGTTATAGAACGAAGATGACTACTTTGAAATTCCTAGTGCACATACTGTGCCAACCCATTTCAAGTTCACGTCCTTGGGTTGACAATTTAAATGTACCTTCATGATGGTTAAGATGGCTATTCAGGTCAGATGTCCAATATCTAAATTATGGCTATAAGAGCTTAGTTATTAAAATCATTGTAGGAGGTTGAGAATCAAGTTCCTTTTCTGTAACCCTAGTTAGGGTGAGGGTTTAGATTTCAAATTGAAATGAGTTATACCTACACTATAACAATAATTTTTGTACATTTTGTTTGGGTTCCACTCTATGAATTTTGTAAGTCTTTGTCTTAGTCTATATAGTGTTTTATTTTCCTACACTTAGAAAGGAGATGTTGTAATGTTTTTCTCTGTAATAACAATAGATGACCTAAATATTCATTGCCTTTTTCTCTTAATATTTATATCAATTCTATCTTTCTCTCCACTTTTGTACTGATTGCCTTTGAACCAATATAATCAAGGATTATTTTTGGTTCTCAAATCACATTTTTAATCTTGAATGTCTAATTTTTTAGTTTCTATTCAAGAAGCAGAGTAATTTCTTTCAATTCATATGTTAAGGTTGTGATGATGCAATAAGGATTTCAAAGAAGTTTGATAGAATTGTTCTTTTGTTGGTTTCTTTCTACAAGGCAATAAGTTTATTAGAAGCCAGTCTGGGTTTATTGTAGGAGTGTTACTTCATTTCTAGACTTCATGTGGATAAGGCACTGGTCGATCTATGCTCATAAGCCTAAGTATGAGGTGGATCCAATTCTAAAATCAAAACCAAAACCTTTTAATTTCCTGCACTTACTTTTATGTTTATTTCCATACTACCCAAAGTTATTGAAGATATAGAAGGTTGTGTAGATGATTTAGCCCATCAAAGGCCTTCAACCATTGTAGTATGATGATCTGCTAAAATATATAGGGATACCCACCTTGGTCCTATAGAGCCTAAAGTGCAGAGGAGAAACTTTCCAATCATTTCCTATTCATTGGCCACTAACCTAGGTTGTCTAAGCATAAGGAGTAGCTAACCTTTAGGAGATGCTAGACCATCAGTTGGAAACACCAACAAGTTCTACATGAGAGGAATTTATAACAATATTTCTCATTAATGATATTGATGCTTTTCTAAATAATCATGTTGTTTCTCCTTGTTGTTTGTATGGTTTTGGTTTGGTTTTCACAAGAGAGTATTACTTCTATTCACATTATTTAGAAAGTTTAAGGCATCCAAAAGATTATAAGAACTAGGGGATATTAACCATCCTCAATCAAATTTCAAGTCCTTCAAGAGGATATGATATAATTTTTTTTCTCGGGTTTAAATGCCACACAAGGTTTATCAAGTTTGGTAGTTAAAATTGGTTTCACATTTTATTCCATATTTACCTTATGACTCACACTTCACTAATATATACATTATTCTAGACCCAAATAAATTCCAAAGCTCCTAGTGTTGTAACTATCACTCTGATACCAAATGTAATGCACATAATTTTTCGCTAAGAAAAACTGACTATTTTTTTTTAAATATTGCATAAGTACTCATCTTTCCCAAGTTCTCATGCATCAACCTGAATTAAGGCCCTAACCATGGTTGATTCCAGGCAATTATGTGTTGCAAAATCCTAACTCAAGTGTGGATGTTATCTTGAAGGATTTTTCCATACAATTGTGACTAGGGGGTCTACTTACAGCGTCAAATTTCATCCTCTCTTAGGGTTGATCTAGTTACCTAAATTTTGCCTTGGTCAAGATGTCACTTTTAAGGATAAGACTAAGGCCAAGGGGAAATTTATTTTTAAGTACTTTTAGGATCAACTAAGGCTAAATTTAGATTAAACAAGGGTGGGTATTCATTAAGACCTAAGGATTTTGAAATCCCATTATTGGGTTGTGATCCCTTTGTATGAGTTAAACATACACAATTAGATACATTCTCATTTATTTATTTATTGGTGCTTAGATGTGGATGGGTGCCCTTATCTTCCCAATTATGCAACTTGAAACATTTACCTCATATGATTAGTTAGTTTACATTTCACTCCATTGATTGAATTTGTACTTATTTCATAAAATATAACATACATTTGAACAACAATCATCCTTACTCTAATATTTAATTAAGGATATTAAAAATTTATTTTGATATTAGTATAATTCTTAACATTTAACTCTTTATTGTTAGTATTGCATATTCTTGACTATATATTATAATTAATATAGACACTCATGCTAGTACATATACTAATTCCCATATTTATTTGTTATATTAATCTCAATTCCACATTGATTTGTATACTTGTAGTGTAGGAAAATGCATACCCTTGCATTTTCACACTTGTATGGGCCTTCCTTGCTTTGTTTATCCTTATTTATGTCTTGTCCTATTTTGCATCCACAAGCCTAATAAATTATATCATTTTATGGCTAATCCCAACAAACATCAAAGGATAAATGATAATTGAATAATTTTGGATGTGTCCCTAATTTTTGGGTCGGGACAAAGACGTCACCTAGGAAATATTTGTCCCCCAAAGGTCTTGGGAGCCTCTTTTCAAATGTGCCTTAAATGGGCCCCTTTTTGGAGTTTGTGCCCCAAGTTCCAAGCTTTGGGACTAAGACACCACCTAGGGCATCTTAGTCCCCCTTAAGTTATTTTTGCAATTTATTTTCAAATCTTTGCGGGATTTAGCCTCCTTAAATTAATGAATTCATATGTCAAATTGTTGTGGTGTAATTTTAGGATATTAAGCATAGATAAGTATAAATACAAGGTTATTTCACTCATTTCTCACCTAGCAACTTGAGTATTCATTCATAATAGAAAATTGGAGTTCACAAGAGCATTCAAGAGAAATTCATCAAGAATTTGGAGTCATCATAAAGATTCAAGCATCATGTCAAAGATATTCTTGCATCATGTGTGTTTTTGAGATAACATTTGTGATGTAGGTTTTTGATTCAAACAAGCAATTCAAGTCAAGATCTATCAAGAATTTAAGCATTTCAATATCTGATGGCATATGGATAAGGAGTTTGGCTTGTAGGTGTTTTCATTGATGGCAACCCAAGTCATGCAACTCAAGTCTTGCATCTGAATGTGCGACACTATTTTGGCTCCTACCAATAGAACAAAGCAAAGAATAGGGGATCAATTTAAAGGCATAAAATTTGATTCATTCATCCCATCGGACAAATATTTTGGGTTATGAATCTTTGAGGAAGGTTTGTAGAGGCTTGTAGTATCTTATTTTTGATGCACACTCATTGGTAAGCGATCTAGGAGGTACGATGCACTAATCTTTTTATTATCTATGCTAGAAGGTCAACCCGAAAAAGATGGAATTCGCGGATGTATAAGATATAATCAATTATAAGTCTCAATGTTGGATTAAGTGTTATTTGGGTCCTCTCTTTATCTTAACCAACTTTAGAGGATGCGCATAAAGTTTTTATAGTGGATCTGGTTGACAAGTTAAAATATCTTAATACTGTATGAAGCCGATTGTTGAATGAATTAGTCTTTGATTGCGGATATATATGAGATTTTTTTTATCACTCATGGATATATATGTGATGTAAAATATTAAGAAGTGCGAATTGTGAGTTCTAGCAGAGCAATCATGCAAATTTGATCATAAGTGATGCAAAGAGTAGTAAAAAGCAGAACAGGGCAGAGCGAAGTAGAAAGTCAAAAAGTTGATCCATAATAAAATTCATGAGCTTCATAGAAACTGTTACCTATTATGGTTAGATGCTATCATCTCAGTTCACCCTTCAGATGGTTTTAACCTAAATTTTGTAGGCAGTAAGCCTTTCTCTTTTGAGCAATGAGCTCTAGGCAGTGTGCCTGAATGCAAGTGCATTCCTTTTGTAAACACTATATTTTGAGTACTCAAATTATGGATTAGTCTCCACCTTGGTTTTCCCCTAACAGGGTTTCCATGCAAAAATCTACGTGTCACGATGTTATGGATGTTTAATTTTAATGCATACATCTTTTCTTTAATGCAATGATAAAATGGTTTCATGTTTTGAATGGATGAAGTTTGAATATTGTTGAACACTGATTCACCCCCCTCTCAGTGTTCCCTCGAGTCCAACAATTGGTATCAGAGCTAGTTCCTCTGGAGAAGTTTTGCAGATTGAGGTGGATCTTGGAATGTGATGGACTCTGGTAGGCTTCAACAACAACTTATGGTAACTCTTGATGACCTTGATCAGTCTAAAGCAAAAGTTCAAGAATTGAAAGAAAATATTAGAGATGCTGAGAAATTCATTCAGTCATTGAAGGATCAGATTGTCAAATCTAGGGTGAAGAGAAAAGATCTTGATGATTAGATACAACGGAAGGAAAACAAAGATATGGATGATGCTCACCTGAATCAAACCCTGAAAGAGATAACCGAAGAATGTGAAAAGCTTGCCAGAGATAATACTAACCTAAAACATGAGATTAAATCTATGATGATGAAGATAAATAAAGAGATAGAGGAAAGGAAGAAAAGTGAAGAAAATCTTTCTTAGACCCTAAAAGAGAAATCTGATGAATGCAATAGAATAAGTGGAGAATTCACTTAGTTGGAAAGTGAATTGAAAAGAACTAGAAACAATGAAGAAGAACTTGGTAAGCAAATTACTACTCTTAGGAGTGATCTTGTAATTGAAAATGAATTCAAAGAAAAGTTTAAGATCAGTTTAGTAAAGGTTGATGAGTTAACTCAAGGACAAAAGAGTGGAAATAATAAGAGAGGTCTTGGATATGAAAAAGGGAGAAAGTTCTAGATCAGCACAAAAGAGTTTTAGATAGAACAAAAATGGAAGGTATCTGGTAAGACAACCTAATGCACAAAAAAATGATGTTTATTGTTCTTCCTGTAATAAGTTCGGTCATATGGTTGCCTAGTGTAGAAGTAATTTGAGGTCAAAAGATTCATCATTCTCTGGTCAGAGTTTCAATTGCAAAAAGCATGGTAATAAATCAATTGAATGCAAAAATATATCAAGTCACTCTATTGTTAGAAGGAATGTTGAATGTTATGCATGCGAGAAGTTAGGGCATATTGCTAATCAATGTAGATTGAGAAGAAACCAATGGAATGGACAAAGAAACATTGTGTGCTATAATTGCAACAAGTACGATCATATTGCTAGATTATGCAGAAACAAGAACACAGAAAAAAGAGGTCTGGTATACAAAGAGAGGAAAATAGAGAAAAATGATAAAGGAAAAGAAAAGAAAACTATGGATGATATCAGAGATCAGATGAAGAAGACATGGGTAAAGCAAAATGATTATGATGTTGGAAATGGTTGTGCACCAGAACCTGCTTCAGGTAATTCTTTTAGAAATTGAATTGAGGCCATTGGACCATGGGGAGTATTACTAGAAAATCTTTCCTCCCCTATCTATAGATGGTATTGAAATGGAGAAAATAGTCATGAAGGTGCACTCTCAGTGTACAAAAGTTTTGATGTTTTAAGAAAAGGAAATTCAGAAAATTTGTTGCTACACAGAAGATTTTTCTCTCGTCGTCTGAGAAAATAGAGTCTCCGGAAAATTTTGGGCAAGTACATTTACTGCACATGTGCAAGCTATAAAATTCAAGTCTGAGCCATCATTTTTCACTTTGCATTATTGAAGAGAAGAAGGAGAGCACTTGACAAGTGGATTTCAAAGCAACAAAATTGAATTCATCGATAAATTTATCAGGTACTCCAAATCACTCTCGAATTATTCATATAATTTGGTGTGTAGTTGTGAACCCTAAAAATAAAAAACGAATCGAGAAAATTAAAGGTTCAATCACATTGGATGAATACAATAGTGAAAAGATCAAATCTATGAGGAATCTATTGTTTCTTGATGAATTAATATAATTGAGCAGATCCAAACTTGGAAATTTGGATATGTGGAATGAGTTTCCGTACTTTGAGGATGCATAATTCGTAAAATACTTGCTGGGCAGATTGCATGGTGATGTTTTAACTTTGGAAATACACTACACAATCTCAAAGGAGGTAATTGAGAAATTAACTAGATTTTGCAAAGTCGGCAATGTTCCTAGGAATAAATCTATCTGGAACAAGGAGGTCGAAACCCTAACCAGGATAATCGAAGATCAAGGAGCTCTGCTGATAGCAACAATCAAGAATCTTGTTACAGAGTACAATTCACATGGAATAACATATAAAATATTTTACTGAAATTGAGAAGGAGCTACATCGGCTAGCGCAGTATACATTGCTCATAAAATGATAATTGAAGGTCATGAATTTTACCTATGCGGATTGTTAAAAGATCAGATGATGGAGAATGTTCAATTGACAAAAGGAGTCAAGGTATCCATTCAATTTTGGCACTCTAATTATATGTCTGGTTATGTAATTTCTAAATTCATTGTCAAAAATTGACAATGTGGCATGGACATCAGATAAACTGGTATGCACCCAAATTTACTTTTATTCTAAGAGTCTATTTGACTAAGATTCAAAATTTGAAAGTTTCAGTAAGATTGTGCTTGTGAAAAGTGGATCGGTCATTATTTCCCCTCTGGAAAGGACAATGGAAGTTGGTTCCTCTTCTGATAGAACCAATAAAGGACATAAAAGAGGATAGGAGATTATTGAATACAACCCTCCAAAAAGAAAAATTCCCAAGATTGAAGGAAAAGGAAATTGTGGACATTCCAGATGAAGAATCTGACAAAGAACCTGAGAATCAATTGGAAAAAGATTCCAATATTGTAAAAGGTAGTGAGGAAGAAGAAGATCTGTCAAAAGAAAAGCTACAACAACTTATCCAAAGTATAGGTGGTATGCAAAATGTTGCAAGGTTATGGTCAGTCAGACCATATTACGATCAAGACTTAATTTTAGAAGTTCTGAATGCTCATATTGAGCATTGTAAGATAAGATTGGAAATTCTAAAGGATATTCTACCTGAAGAGATGATTGAGTGTAGAAGAGAATCAATGGGCTCTGAAGACAAAGGCATAGAAGAAGGTGAAATCATCTCTCACCTGAAGGAACAATTCAGACTATCCCTTGCTAAGCTTAAGAAGAAAATGAATGAGCTGAGGAAGTGCATAAACTCAACCATAGGAATCTACAAATATTGTGTCTGTTGGCCCCATGCAGTCAACAATTACAAGGAGAAGTTGGATTAGATTGAGACATAACTGAATGACATTGGCAAAAACTTTGACATGTCTCAGGATCCAGATGGCATTATCAGAAGGAGAATCCGAGAATTGCAAACCACACAAATAAAAATTCAACTTTCCAAGAATGTTCTTGTGGACACCTTTTGGAAGGTAAAAGACTTAGTTGAGTGCAGGCTAGAGTAGTTGGTGGAAATTTTGAAAAATGGTGAAAATTTGGAAGAAGCAATCATAATTCCCGAATCTCTTATTGAGATTATCAACAAGGCTTCCAAGAACAATAGCTTGATTATCAACATTGGAATTGCAATTGATGGTTGGGATAAGTTTCTTCCAAAAGTGAAGAAAAACAATAAGTTAATCTTCTAAAGATATCAACAAAGTGTTTCCAAGTTTTTGTAATTTTGTTTAAAGGAGAAGAACTATAAGCATATATATACTAAATTTATAAATAATTGATGATTTTGAACATGTGTTTTGTCACTTTTTGTCAAAATTTTTGGCATATGGCATCTATGATTTTTCATTGATGTCAAAGGGGGAGAGAATGCAGTGAAAAATGCCTTATGAATCTCAGGGGGAGAAAGTGCACAAAGTAGTTTGGCAATATACCTGAATGATTCTGACACTTAGTCATTTTTCACTAAGTGTTGTCATCAATGCCAAAGGGGGAGATTGTTGGCATATGGCTAAGGATTTTGGCTTGTAGGTGTTGTCATTGATGGCAACCCAAGTCACGCAACTCAAGTCTTGCATTTGAATGTGCATCTGAATGTCCAACAAGATCTACATTCAAGCTAGCCATCTCACACAAGTTTGTAGATTTCATAACAAGGTTTTGGTGAGTTGTAACATAACACTTTTTTCATTCATCATTTCTCTCCTTTATTTCATTTTATTTCAAGGTTTAATTACCAATAAGGGGTTTGAACAAGGCAAAACCCATTTACTAACAATCAACAAGTGTTTCCTCTCTTGTGTGTTTGTGTTTGCAGATTTAGGTTGAAGATCATTTGAAGTGAAAAGTTGTAAAGTTGCATTGCAATTTTTTCATCCTCATGGAAACTCACTTATAGGCCAGATCTGGAAGTGTCAAGACCTAAGATCTGAGAAGAAGGAAGTGCATACATTGAGCCTCAGGATCACATTAAGAGATTTCAGAAATTCAAAATGAGACTAAGAAAATAGTAAGGGTGTCTTAGTCCTCCCAAGGGTATTTTTTAGAGATTATTTTATATTCTGTTCCAACATCCAAAGATTCCACATTTCCCCTAAAAAATAGTAGCGAGACTAGGACAATAGTAAGGGTGTCATAGTCCTCCCTAGCACATTTTGACAACATTTTTGCATTTCCAGAATCCTCATCACATTTCCAGACTTCCTAGGTACACAATCCCTAACTTGTTATTTAATTTCATCATTTGCATTCATGATTTGACTTGCATTACTAGGTTTTGTGAGTTGAATGTTAAGTTGTCTTTTCAAATATTTTGCTTGGTGGTGAACCCTTCGAAGCCTCAAATAACCCCTCCTAGGTATTCCTTGTTGAGAATTGACTTGCCTTTGGGTTGATAGTCAATCCGATTTGGGATCCTAGGACATTCTTGAGTGATAATTGGAGAATAGTGGTGTTCAATGACCTAGGCCATAAAAAAATTCCTAGGTTTCCTTGAATGAACCATCCCCCCATAAGGACAAATCAAGGATTAGGGATTCCTTTCTTGCATATTGAGTCCCTTTTCCTCCAAATCACATTTTTCCAATGGTTCATTTTGGTGAACCCAACATTTTTGAACATTCATTTTCTGACTTGGAGTTCACTAAGGCTCTAGATTTAGGTTGCATCCATTCTTGCATTGCGTCTTGCATTAGTGAAAGTACATCTAGGGTTTATCACATTTGTATTAGTGAAAGTGCATATAGGTTTCATTTTTGCTTTCTTGCATCATCTTATCTCATTGAAAAATTGAAAAGTGCATTTCCAATTATCCTAATTGCATTTAGGAACATTGTTATTGCATTCAAAAATTGAAAAATTGCATTCAACCTTGCATTCAATTTCTTGTCATTAGTCACTTTTTCTTGCATTCATTTGCACATTTTTCTGTATCTAAACATTAGGTCCTTGGGTAGGCAACTTGGAAACACTGTTATCAATCCATATTTTGTTGTTTTTCTAAAAAAAACTCTATTGGGACTAAAATGCCCTTACTAGCATCTTAGTCTCTCTATGGTTTTTTTCCTTAGAATCCTACCTAGTTTTCTTGCTTTTTGTTCTAGTTTTTTTAACCTCAGAATTCCTCCAACAAGATGAAGATGACCTTGTTGGTGTCTTAGTCCCTATTGACTTTCAAGTTCCACTTTTCAGGGTTTAAATTTACTTTTTTGTGCTTCTGTTTGTCGCAATTAGTTATCTGTTTTAGTGGGTTGACCTTTTGTTTCATGCATTTTACTAAATATAGCTTAAAGTGGTTCATTTCATGCATTGCTTCATTCCCAATTTGTGTTCACAACATTTCCTTGCATAGTGTAATCAGTAAATTACCTTGTTTGAAATCTGAAAATTATATTTATACATTCCATTTTGGGCCTTTACATTGCATTTTGAGTTTGCATAGATTACTAATTCAAAAATGTTAGTATCTATCCTTTCCAAAATTTCAAAGAAAAAGTTAGTAAACAAGCATGTTAGTCATTCATTCAATGCATTCCCTAGTTATGAGAGTCTCTTAGTGCAAGAGAGTGAAAATGGTGATGCTTTCCTTAAACCTACACCCCCTCTTATCTCCCCTATTTGTGGGAATGATATGATAGAAGAGAACACAATCGTAGATAACCATGGTGATCATGATTGTTCTTCTCCCGATACCTCTCCTATTAGTGATGAAGGTATCTTGGTGAAAGAAGATACAATCATTGAGAAACAAGGAGGTCTTGTTTGTCCTTCTCCTCGTCCCCCTTGGGAAGATATTTTGGAACAAGAAAATGAGATCATAGACACATTCCTAAATATTACCTTACCTAGTATCCATTCATCCCTTTCTTATGAGAATTTCCTAGTGAAAGAGGATGAAAACATAGATAAACATGACAATCACATTTATTCCTCTCCTAGTTGTGAAGATACTTTGATTAATGAAATTCATGAGAGTCTTAGATGTCTCTCATCCCCTAGAGAAAAGCTTATTGAACAAGACATTCCAACCATTGATAACTACCTTGCATGCAATGAAGTCATTTTATAAGAACCAACCTTTGAATGTCCTAAACAGGTGGTTTGTAGTCTCCTAAAAACTCTCCCCCTTGGGAAGATATCATGGTGCAATAAAATGTGAACATTGACACATATCCTTAAACACTAGTAATGAGACTTCCTTAGATGAAGATGATGAAGTGACATTAGAATCCTCTTCACTAAGACATCATGAAAATAGGGACAAGTTTATTGAGGTTATGACAACACGAATTGGATCTCCTTTAATGATCAAGCCTTCTAAGTCACCTCCCATTAGTGACCCACATAAAAAGAAAATTAGGGATTTCCTGAAATCTTTAATGCAACCTAACAACAATAATGTTTTGTAGCAACCGAAATGTAACACAGTTGCTCAAACATATATGCAACCACAAATCACTCCCACTCCATTAGCTTTTCCTCAACATAATGTGCCTAGTATTGAAGACCTTAAAAATATTCCTGCTAATATATCTCTATGGAAATTCATTCAACTATCACCTACATACAACTGTCTATTTCAAGAAATATTGCAAATAAAGCAAGAAGAGATCCAATATTACATGAAATCGAATAATGTAACACCTTCCTTTGATCATATGCAAGTCACACAATTGGAAATCAAATTACCTAAACATGAATTACCCTCACTTGAGATTCAAAACATTAATGAAGCCTTGATGATAAAGGTGATCATTAATGAAACCACAGTTAGGAACACTCTCATAGAAAATAGAGTGGCTATTAATGTTTGTAGCATGGACCTCCTAGACAAAATTGGCATGGACAAGAGGTTTATTCAACTTAATGATGCTCATATTCATGACTTTGACAATATTAATAAGCAACCCTTAGGAATGACCACATTACATATTAAGGTCGGACCTATAGTGTTTCCTACCCCTATCCATATTATGCCAAGACCCCTTTCATACATCTTTCTCCTAGGGAGACCATGCATTCATGCTATGAAAGGAGTTCCATACACTCTCCACTGTACAATTAAATTTGAATACAACAACAAGATATGCATGGTTGAAGTAGATGAACGAAGCTATGAATCATATGATCACAACACTTCCAATCCCCCTAATACTTTCATTCCAAAATAAAAATTTGAACATAGACAAGTTGATCCTAATTTCCTTACACCTACAACAAAAATATTTAGTGATAATTAGGGCCCGTTAGATTTTACGCCTCTTTTCAATAAAGAATCCAAAATATCATCCTCAAAGTTTAAAGAGCCATATACAAATGATTCATTTTCAGACACAAGTTCTAGTGATGATTGGGGATCATTAGACTTTGTACCCTCCTTTATGGGAGAGTGCAATATCTCACAATTTAAACCAAAAAACCTTGTGTTTCATTTTTTCAACTTGATCATATGTTAAAAAAATTACCCCATGGTGGTGATGGGGGATATTCAACTCCCATTCCTCATGAGAAGATAAGGCATAAGTATAACAAACCTAAAAAGGATTTTTGTTCTCATGAAGAAACCAATCCTTCTCAGAAACATAACCCTCCTTCATTTGAATTAAAATATTGTTATGGTATTGGATACAATCTCCCTCCTACACATGGATACAATGAACACATGAAGCAAACCAACATACCATACTCTTTCAAGAAAGATCTAGGTTTACCTCCCTTATCTCCTTTTTCATCTAAAGCCTTATTAGTTAGTGTGTGTATGGCATCTTGAAAAAACAAAGGAACATTTTGTACTATTGATCAAGAGGGTACCTTGTCGAAACTCCTCCAAGATCGTTTGATATCCCTCCCTCCAAGAATATGAAAGAAATTTTACTACAATAATTCATTTTGTGCATAAAATAGAGTTCATGGTCATGCTACTAATGAATGTAAGGATTTAAGTGATAAAATTCAACATCTTAAGGAGTGTGGTGCTCTTCCTTGTGTGGAAGCACCTAATTCCTCCAATTGATACTAATTTTTTTACCAAGCATATTTCTCATCAATCATTTCGGCTCATCCTTATCTTGCACTAAGTGGGGGCAAGGGGTTAGGTAGCCTTATCCTCGTATGCCACCAGTAATTTCCTCTTTTGGCTAGTTGATCACCTTTCATGTATATGAAAGAGAAAGCTTGGGCTGTGGATGACATGCCTTAAGTTGGATCACATGTGATGTACTGAGTTATACATTTCGAGGGAAATCCCTTCCCTTCTCATAGCGTAGCTTATTAGAAACATATGACTTGGCATAGGGATTTTTGAGTAAGCTCTGATGCCTCCTTCTAATTTAAAGCAATTGCTCATAGTAATGGTGTTATCAATCACTTTAATGTGGGGGCATACATCGACACTCATGTTTCATTGTGTGATTTTCTTTCTTCTTGCAATGTGTCCTTTTCTTGGTGGTGTCATTGGGTTTGATTTCCTTCGAGAGTGTGATATTTCATTGAATTTTCCTCTCTTGGAGAGATTAAGCACAATGTTCCCTAAGACAAGACCTTTCACAAAATAAGGGAAATCCCTTTGAACATCCCTCTCTCTTGTTGCATTGCATTTTTTAACCTTATTAAAGTCATGGAAGTATGGCTTTGATATAATTCCTTGGGGCTCACCTAGTGAACAACTAGCTTCACTAGCCCTTGTGAGAATGCAATTTTCTTTGTCCTTATCATAGTCATGGAGGTATGACTTTGGTATGGATTTCTTGGGGCTGACCTAGTGGACAACTAGCTTCACTAGCCCTTGTGAGCATGCATTTTTGTTTACATAGTGGATAGTGTGTTCCAATTGTAATTTTTTTTGGACAAAAAACTTAGATCCGGTCCACAACGCGTTGGACGACCAATCGAAGCTTGATCTGTTGCATTTTTATTTGTACTTTTTCTTTTTTTCTATCTTTGATGGTGTATGGTTGCAATCTGGTTATGGCTTCATATATCATCTACAAGTGTGTTCCTTTGTGCCTATGTTGGTCTATTATAGGATCTTGATCTTGGGGGCTTGGCCACCCTCTTGGTTATTATCATTATATATTACTAAATTTTTTACATTTGAACCCCTCTTGATTGTGTGGTTGGCTACTTTAGTGTGAGTTTGAAGCAAGTTCATACTCTTACTAAAGTGGGGGCTAAATGTAGTGTAGGAAAATGCATTCCCTTGCATTTTTACACTTGTATGGGCCCACCTTGCTTTGTTTATCCTTATTTATGTCTTAATTGGTCCTATTTTGTATCCACAAGCCTAATAAATTATATCTTTTTATGGCTAATCCTGACAAACATCAAAGGATAAATGATAATTTAATAATTCTGGTTGTGTGTCCCTGATTTTTGGGTCAAGACTAAGATGCCACCTAGGGCGTATTTTTCCCCCAAAGGTCTTGGGACCCTCTTTTAAAATGTGCCTTAAATGGGACCCTTTTGGAGTCTATGCGCCAAGTTTCAAGCCTTGGGACTAAGACGCCAACTAGGGTGTCTTAGTCCCCCTTAAGTTATTTTGAGGATTTAATTTTAAATCTTGGCAAGATTTAGCCTCCTTTAATTAATGAATTCATATGTTAGCTTGTTGTGGTGTAATTTTGGAATATTAAGCATAGATAAGTATAAATACAAGGTTCTTTCACTCTTTTCTCACCTAACAACTTGAGTATTCATTCATAATAGAAAATTGGAATTCACAAGAGCATTCAAGAGAAATTCATCAAGATTCAAGCATCATGTCAAAGATATTCTTGCATCATATGTGTTTTTGAGCTAACATTTGTCATGTAGGGTTTTGATCCAAGCAAGCAATTCAAGTCAAGATCTATCAAGAATTCAAGCATTTCAAGATCTACATTCAAGTTAGCCATCTCACACAAGTTTGCATATTTCATAACAACCTGGGTTTGGTGAGTTGCAATAGAGAACTTTGTTCATTCATCATTTCCCTCCTTTATTTCATTTTTTTTCAAGGTTTAATTACCAACAAGGGATTTGACCAAGGCAAACCCCCATTTACTAACAATCAACAAGTTTTCTCTCTCTTGTGTGTTAATGTTTTTAGATTTAGGTTGAAGATCATTTGAAGTGAAAATTTGTAAAGTTGCAAAGTTGTATTGCAAAGTTTTCATCCTCACAAAAACTCACCTATAGGCCAAATCTGAAAGTTTTAGGACCTAAGATCTGAGAAGAAGGAAGTGCGAAAATTGAGCCTCAGAGTCACATTCAAATATTTTAGAAATTCAAAATGGGACTAAGACAACAGTAAGGAAATCTTAGTCATCCCAAGGGTATTTTGTAGAGATTATTTTAGATTATGTTCTGACATCTAAAGATTTCGTATTTCCCCCAAAAAACAATAGTGAGACTAAGACAACAATAAGGGAATATTAGTCCTCCCTGAAACATTTTGATAGCATTTTTTCATTTCCAGAATCCTTATCACATCTCCAAACTTCCCAGGTACACATACCCTAACTTGTTGTTTCTTAATTTCATCATTTGCATTCATGATTTGACTTGCATTACTAGGTTTTGTGAGTTGAATGCTAAGATGTCTTTTCCAAGCTTTTGCTTGGTGGTGAAACCTTTAAATCCTAAAAGAACCCCTCCTAGGTCTTCCTTGTTGAGAATTGACTCACCTTTGGGTTGACTTTCAATCCGATTTGGGCTCCTAGGACATTCTTGAGTGATAATTGGAGAATAGTGGTGTTCTATGACCTACACAATAAAACAACATCCTAGGTTTCCTTGAATGAACCATCACCCCATAAGGACAAATCAAGGATTAGGGATTCCTTTCTTGTATAGTGAGTCTCTTTTCCTCCAAATCACATTCGTCCAATGGTTCAATAATAATGTTAAATTTTCTAATGATATCAATATTGGTATTAGTACCTACATTTTAATTTATTTATAATACTCCCATATCAAAGTTAGTGTTATTTTACTGCCATACCACTATAAGGATTGTGGCATCGGATACCCATGAGGCTGAAGTCACTCTATGGTCTGAGATATATAGTCAAATGCATTCAAATATATGGGAGAATTTCCTTTTTTTTTCATTTCACCTTTTCCTTCTGGTGGAACCTACAAAATCCATGGCCATTTTGTCAAAATTTTGAGTTTCCTGAGGACTAGGGTTCACTTTTCATGCACTAGGGTTTTGTATTAGGGTTTAAAATCCATCAAGAATTCATTGTTTTCTAAAACCCTCCTCAAGTCTTAGTTCAATCCTATTTTGTCATTAGAATCTTGCACTTGCTTAGCCTTGTCCCTTTAAGTTACAACCTTATGTCATTAGCTTGTCGTTTGGCTAGCCGTGACCCCTTCTAATATTTTTCCATTTCCCTAGGTCACAAGCCTAAATATTTTTCATCCCCTAAGTCCTTTTACCTAAGGTGACCACCTTTTAAGTCATGACTTATATGCATGTGTGTATTTGCCCTTTAAATATGTAGGTGGGCTCTTGATTGAATGGAAAATGATAAAGTGATATCGTTGAATGAATCTCAACCACTGCCCACTAGCACTGCGGGAATAGAATATTGTTTTTGAAAAAGCAGCGGGGTGAGTAGGATTCTACCGTGTGGCATGCACATGGAATGGGTCCCGTGATCTTCAAGCTTGGTGACGGTGGTGGGCCCCTAGATTGACAATCCCTATTTGGTGACTTGGTTGCATCTTGATCACTCCCCACTCGATCTTAATATTCATTAAAATATTTTAGCGAGGTGATCAGGTTGGTGACATGTGTCTTTGGTGGGACCTAGATGGGAGGGTAGATGATGTAATTGATGTTGAGGTGTAGCCAGGTGGCACTGCCTAATTGGTTGACTCACATCATTTTTGTGAGTCATGCAATGTTGATGATGATCGAGCAACCCAAATTTAAAGTGGTCTAAATATGATGGTCAAGTTTTAAAGTTATGAGTAGTGAGCGATAGGAATTGGATCTTGGCACAAGTAGGACAAATTAATGACTGGTGCATCTATTCCTTAGCTACCAGATCAACTCCATACGACTTTAGATCACATTCTTTTGCTTCTTCCAAGGTCGAAGTGATTGTTGAGTGGCACCATTTATTTCCTAAAGTATTTTAGTGGTTACACTCTTTGTCAGGGTATGTTCTTCCTATTTTAATTGTGGATTTCCTAGGAGTGCCATGCCTATTTTCAAAATTCCATCAATGCTAGAGTGTGCTCGAGGTGTCAAGGGAATTCATGTCTCATTGTTGCATCATTTTGGGGGGAAATCCTCGATGGACTATCGTTTGATCTGGGTGCTTTGGTCTGAAACCCTAGTTTGGTTAGGGTTTTCAATTTCAAATTAAAATCTTAGTTATGCTTGCACTATAAAGACAAGTTTTTTACATTTTGTTTTGGTTCCATTCTCTCTGAATTTTTGTAAGTCTTTGGTCTTAGTCTATATAGTGTTTTTGTCTTACACCTAGGAAGGAAATGTTGTAATGTTTGCTCTGTAATAACAATAGATTACCCAAATGTTCATTGCATTCTGCTCTTAAATACTGTATCGACTCTATCATCCTCTTTGGTTTTGTACTCACTATCTTTGAATCAATATAATTAAGGATTTTTTTTTGGTTCTCAATCACATTTTATGATCCTGAATGTTTGATTTGTTAGTTTCTGTTCAAGGAGTAGTGTAATTTATTTCAATTCATATGTTAAGGTAGTGATGATGCAATAGGGATTTCAAAGAAGTTTGATAGTTTTGTTCTTTTGTTGGTTTCTTGCTGTAAGGTAGCAAGTTTATAAGAAGCAAATTTGGGTCTATTGTAGGAGTGTTACTTCATTTCTAGACTCCGTGTGGATAAGGCACTGGCCAGTCTATGTTCATAAGCCTAAGTCTGAGGTAGATCCAATTTCAATTCAAAAGAGAACCTTCTAATTTCATGTATTTTCTTTTATGTTTATTTCCATACTACCATAAGATATTCAAGACAAAGGAGAGTTGTGTACAAATGATTTAGCCCATTAAAGGCTTTCCACCACTGTAGTATGATGATCTGCCTTAATGTATACGTATACCCACCTTGGTCCTGTAGAGCCTAAAGTGTAGAGGAGAGGCTTGCCAATCAGTCATCTCCTATTCATTGGACATTGACCTAGGGTCTCTGAGTATAAGAAGTAGCTAACCTTTAGGAGATGTTAGACCATCATCTAGAAACACCAACACCTTCCATCGATTGACAAGACAAAATGAGACTTGGTTGTTCCTCAAAACTAGACAAGGGAAGATATAAAACTTCTTATGAATGGTCATAGTGAGTTGCATTTTTGTTACCTATAGTGGGCATAAAGCATCTCTTTGGGTCTCAAACTTCATGGTATTCACCTAATGACAGGTACAATCTAATGATTTATTTATTTTCATTTTACATGTGTTCATACATAATTACATTATGATTATGATTATTTAATATGAAATATCAAAACAATGAAACATGTTTTGTAGCATCCATTTTATGGAACCTCAACCCCTCCCTTAGGGGGAACAAGAGCTCCCATAGGGGTTTGCAAACTACTCTATGGGTCTTGGCCCATAGGGGGCCATGACCCTCTTGGGAGCCCTACTCCCAAAAAAGAAGAAAAATAGTGAAACGGTAGGTGGAAACTTGTCCGCCGCTTTCCCCAATTTTTTTTGTTTTGTTTATTATTTAAAAATTTATATGTTTTTTCTTCTGCTACCTCTTTTTGCTTATTTTCATACATACTATGTGTGTCTAATTTTATAAAAATATTACACACACTTTTTATATGTTTGATTTTACTATATCTTTAATTCATAAAGAATGTGCCTCCATAAATACAAGTTATTTCTTATTTTCATACAGACTATGTGCATCTACTTTGACAGATATATTACACACTGTTATATGTTCCATTTTAAGATATATTTAATTCATAAAGAATGCGCCTCTATAAATATGGGTTAATACAAACTAACAAAATGCCTAAATTTCATTCATTCCAACCATGAAAAAAAGAGCATTTTTTATATAAATTTTATTTTATTTAAATTGTTAAATTTATTTATATTCTTTGCAATAGAACATAAAATTTTAAATAACTTCTAAAACAAACATATATATTAAAATTCTCTCTATTTCTGATTTCATAAAATTTAAAATTCATATCTACACTATTATGAATGTACATATTTTCCTTTCGAAAGAAGAAAAATATACTCTTCACATATATAATATTATATATGTATATACATAAACACACACATCTATATATAAAACATGCTTGAAGTGTATAAGGTATACTAATGCATTGTAGAAGGAAATAATTTTTTTTAAATATCACGAAGTGTATATATGCTTTATATAAACAAGAGTGTAATATATGTTATTATATATTCCTTCTTAATATATATTTATGGTAAATGTATATTTTGCACATAATGGGGTATATATGTTAACTCCATTGCTTTGAATATGACTTATGAGGGTGAAACCTTAATGATAGGATTAATTTATTATACTATTATATTATTTTCTATTTGATAGCCTTATGGAAGGAAAGGTAAAACATGTAAAATTTTTCTTAGTTATTTCCATCAATACATAAATCCAAAATGATACATGTTGGATACCTCATTAATGTTACACAAAATTTTGCATAGAAATAATGGCTAAAATTTTCCTTTTAAGGTTACTTTCTTCATGATTTCCCTAGCCTATTACAATAATGAAAATAACTAGTCATTCTCATAACTCGATTTGCCTCTCCAAATATTCTCACACCCACACAATAACACAAAAGTTTACCATGGCCATGATATTTTCACCTCCCAACCATTGACCTACTCATAGGTCACCCTCGAGCTAGGAGGTCTCTTAAAGAATTAGGTTACATACAAGCTCATACAAAATTTTGTGAGCAAAATAAATATACCCAAATTCAAAATAAATCTCATATTCAACTTTTAACATTTTTTCCCATCCCAAACCCAAAACACAATCTCTTAAATAAATAAAACCCAAAATCCCATATTTCTCATACATATAAACTAGGGATGCTCTACCCATAAGGGTGAGTTCATCCCTACCATCCCTTCCCACATTCACAATATGAACCAACAATAAACACATACATTTCAAGAAGGAAACATTACCCATAAATCTTAAAACTCATTCACATACCTTACAAAAATAAATCAAGAAGCCAAGAAGACCTACCTCCTTGAGCTTCTTAAAAAAATGTAGAGAATAGGTTGAAATCATCTTCAACTCCAACTCTTTCTTCAAATATTTTTCCTAAACCAAGCCAAGAAATCTTCAAAATCTCCAAGTAGAATCTTCTCCTCTAAATCCCAAAAAAAATTAGAAGCAAAGAAAAAAATCCCCTTTTTTTCATTCTCAATGAGAGTAAAATAGAAAATCCTAATTTGAATTCCATGAATGAGGGAGTGAAACTTTCAAGCACACTATCCCACAAGTGCTCACATAGGTGATAGACCTTTTTGTGAGATGGGGAGTGTACTTGAGAAATCTTCCCATGGTCTCTTACAAAGGAGGCTCACACATGTGAGTCCTTTCGTGTGCTTCCCCAAATTCACAAGTGAACTTAGGGGAATGAGGATGAGACAAGACAATTCATTTATTTCTCATCCCAAGACCTGATTTTTGTCACTCCTCTTAATGGACCATTAAGAGGGTTCAAATCAAGGTCTTTGACCAAGTTTAGGGTGTAAAAAACCCCATAGCCATAGGTACTTACCCTAGGGCACCCGAAACTAAGAAAAAAATTAAAAAATAAGCTTTTAAAAGCCGTAAAAAATTAAATAAAAATCAAAGACACACATTCATTAAAACATTACAAATTAAAACCATCACAAACACATTCATAATTAAAATTACAAATTAAACACATTACAAACGAGACTATAACCCCCATATGGGCTATGGTCTTGGTTTGACGTGATTTAATCACATAGGGTTCTCGAGAGATATCTGATTCCATAGGCCATATAGTTGTACCTGCACACTCAATAACACATGTCAATATGTTCAATAATCATCATAATTGAAGCAAAGTAATTAAAAAATCACACATATGTATATTCATAACTTAATTTTAATAAAAAAATCATTCCCATTCTTAGCTTCTATCAATCCATTAATTCATAATTAAACCTAATATTCAAGGTTCACAATTTATTGATTACTAAAGAAATACTTTGACATTTAATTCATATAAGATGAATGTAAACAACATTAATTAATTCTAACAAATTATCTAATTGTTCTAGATTACCATTTCATTGCACTTTATCTAATTTTGCATTCTCAATTTTACCTTTTTATATATGAAATTGTTAAGCATAAAATGATGAAACATATCTAGCTATCATACTTTATAACCCAAATTAAAATATACTAAATAGCCATATGTTTCAACCAATTAAGCAAAACAACAAGTGATATATTCGTTTTGATCCTCATAAAGTCAAACAACATCAATTTAGCCCAATTTCACATTTATATATTCTAGGTTACCATTTCATTGCAAATAATCTAATGTCACACTATCCATTTCACTCTTAGACCCACATAACTGTATTAATCCTATAACCATCATTAATGTATTTCACTATTCTAACTTATTTAATTATCTTAATCATACGAAGAGTCTTAAAGTAACAAGTTGCCTATATTGAACTAACGTCATGGTGAGGTCTATCCCATATTAGTCTTTATTAGTGTTTTATGAATCACAATCCATTTCAATCATAATACTAATACACTTTGGTTAACCAGATATTTTCTTATTTTTTGACAACACTGCACACTTAGTTTATCTTCGATTTACATGATACCTTGAGCTAGTTTAGAGATACATCAAAAAATCCTTGAGCTAGGTGACCATATTGGTTTATAAAATGTGCACTACGATATAAGATTTATCAATATCTTATTATGACAATTTCGTGAAACATTATTAAACTCTTTTTCTACTTGAACATATTCACATCTTGGTGATTAGATCAAGATGGATAATTCCTAAAGGTTTTACCTCTATAGCCCATGATATCTCATCATGCCAATCATAGTTACTCCTTTTAATGTTTTCATTCTATCTAACAATCTATTAGTGTATTACACCAGAGAGATTAGGGTTATATTAGTCGAATTTAAGGCAAAGCCTTACATAATATTAGAGGTTATTATTGCACAAATAGTTTTCGTTGCACCAAAAGATTGACTTGTTAGTTCCTGATACAATCACTAGAGATAATGAATCCACGAGAGGTAGTTGATCCATCACAAACCCAAGCACTACATTGCACAACACAAGGAGGCCAAGGGTACACACCTTGCAATGATTCCTAGCGCCTAGCACAAGCGAGGGGTTTGAACCTGTGACCCAAGCTCTGATACCAATGTTTACACAGATGGTTGCCGTTGAACCAAAATATCAACCTACTAATGCTTGATACAACCACCAGAGATAATGAATCCATAAGAGGCGGTTAAGCCATGTCACGAACCCAGCTGCGCTGCACAACACAAGGAGACTAAGGGTGCACACCTTACAACAATTATCACTTAGAAACACTATTAAATGCTCATCTTGATTTACAAATATTTTTAAGACAAGATAGTTTATATAATACAGTTCACACTAAAAGCATGTAAGATGTAATCCTTTGAAAAATAGGTTAGCAAGAACCAATGATTCTATAATGGATTTAATGATGAGTTGGAAAGACCCCTTATCTTTGTGCATCAATATTGAAAGAACACATCTTTCTTTAGTAGTAGCATGATGGAGCCTAATGAAATAACAAATGATTTTTTTGACAAATTTAATAATTTTGAGGAAAATTTGGGGACTTTTCTTTGCATGGGGTAGAGATAGGTTTTTTATGGCCTATGTTCAAACAATTTTTAAATATGATAAAGATGATCTTTAGGGGTATTAGGGTAGATAGTGATGTTGTCTAGATAGATACAAATATATTTATTAATTATTCTCTTGGACATGCCATCCATGACTTTTTAGAAGTTAACACTTGCATTGGTTGGGATAAAAGGAATCTATTAGTAAGTGAAGGTATCCCATTTAGAGGTGAATTTTATCTAACCACACTACTTGTCCCTCAACCACACTTAGTCTAATTTGAAAAAATCATCTAGCAATGAAATAATCTCTAAGTACTAAATTTGATTCATGGAGAATAATATAATGATATTTGAGTGATGCTCTATTGAGGTGATAGAAATCCACACACAAGAAAATTGCATCAAGCTATTTTTCTAGTAGCTAGCAAGTTTGAGACCCAAGTAGAGTGTTTGATTATAAATATTTTATTATCTTCAATAATCTTAGTAATATATTTTTACATTATAAATTTGATGATTAGTGTAGACACTTGAAAATGTCTTGAATGATATCACACACTTGAATCCTATATACTAACACCATTTCATCCTAAAACCCATCCTCTTTTTACTTAATTGATAAAATTAGCTTAGATATTTAATTAATTGCATCCTTTTCATCTATTATTCTAAATAATCTAATTAGGTTAATTCCTCCCCCTTTCATGCTAACCTTTTGTCCTATTAAATTGGATAAATCAAAATACTCAATTTTAACACTCTAAGTCCTCTCATTTAAATTAAATAATCTTAATTATTTAATTAAATGTGATTTTGATCTCTTTTCACTAAATAAGTTAATTATTTAATGGATATCCTAAATTCCTCTAATTCACATGATTGAAACTTTGTTTTAATTATCAAATTACTAATTAATCCTAATCCTCCCACTTCCAAGGGAGTATTCTAAGAGAAAATTTCTCCTTTGCACATTCCTCCAAAAAGGGAATATTCTCATGGAATATTCTTTCCCCTTTGCACATTAAAATTTGGTTTTAATTAACTAAATGCTAATTTTCCTGAAAAAGGGAATATTCTCATAGAATATTCTTTCCCTTTGCACTCATTTGAAAAAAGAAATATTCCTTTTTTGAAACAAACTTTCAACAAAACTTGTGCAAGTTTTGAAAGTGTGTTTCTTTGGACCAATGTAAGCCCTTGATTAAATATCATCTTGCATCCTCAACCCTTGATGGCAATCCATGATCCATGCCTCTATCTTCCTTCCATCTTGACCATTGATTGACTCTTTCAATCTTGACCATCGGTTTCTTTTGCCTATTCTATAAATAGACCTTGCATGTATTGAATAGGGATCCATATTTTTAATAGAAAACTTATGCTATTGAAAATCACTCGCATCCATACTTAGCATATTTAAAAATTTTAGTTTAAATCTTGATCATATTAGCTTAGAGCATCCATTAATGGCTTTCATGGTAACTTAGTTGCATCCATTTAACATATTTTGAAACTAGGGTTTTAATCTTTCAAATCTCTTGCATACATTTAGAATAGCTTTGCATACACTTACATCGATCATCTTAGCTTTTACCATGTTAAAATAGATTTCATCATGTTTTACAACACATCGCACATCAGTTTCATCAATTTTCTTTAATAAAATTGATTGAAACAAGATCATTATCCAAGAGATTGGGAAAGGGTCTCCAATCCACATCAATGTGACACCACTCACCCAATAGGATAAATTTAAATGTCTTAGAGTATATTGTTATCAAGCTTTCATGTTTTAGAATGATAGTTTTAATGGCTTCTTCATTTTTATTGATATTGAATATATTATTGGGATTGATGCTTAGTGGATTAAATATGCCTCAAATCCATATGGATCAGGTGTAGCTAACCTATACTATGTCATTGGTCACAATTAGGTTCACCATTCTCTTCTTCTAATATATTGAATGTGAACGAGGGTCCATCTTGATGTCAATGTTGAATACAATCTCTTTCATATACATTCAAATTCTCATATGATCATGTCAAAATGCATTCAAATTGTTGAGGAAGAAATAAAAATGAATTATTAAAGATAAGGGTCACTTCCTTACTCATCAAAATATTTCTTTAGGAAATATCTCATAATCCTAATAAAGCTCAATCTTGGCTTGTGTTCTAGAACCCACTACCTTAGCTCATGAAGATGACATATGAGGGATACCATATTATTTAAATGTGTTTAAGGGTGTCTCACTAGTATCTCCAAGATGACCTATGTAAAATTTATTGCACATAATGCAATGATGAGGAAAATAAACATGTGTGGAAAAGGAGGTCTAGTAATCTCAATTGATCCACTATGACCATCAATATCATGTAGTTGTGTTGGATGATAATTTTATGTAAGTAAATTCTTAGTCAAAGAGTGTATGGAAGAGAGGCTTTGATTTGTTTGGGACTTAGTAAATAGTAAGTATAGGATTAACTATATAGTTAGTTGTTTTATTATCATCCCATTCAAAAATTAGTAATTATACATAATTAAAATTTGATACATTAAATAAGAACTAAAAACATAAATTTAAATGTTGTTTTCAAATATAGAAACAAACCTAAAATTTAGTGTAATGAAGTGATTTTTTCAAGACTTGAATATTGTGAATGCTCATCTCAACAACATAACATTAATGATTTTTAAATAATTAATAAATAGAGTTTATTTGCATGAATATTCATGGTTATGAAAATAATGAGTGAAAGGATGAATTTATATACTTTCAAAAGATTGGATGAATTTTGGAGGTTTGATGAATGATCAAGAGTTAAATCTGCCAGTTGTGGAGTTAATTTGTAAAGATAGATTAGTGAACTAAAATTAGTAAAGGAAATTTTCATTTGAAAATAATGAGAGAATAAAAACAAATTTATTAATTCATTAACTAGATGAAATAACAAAGAAATTACTAATTTGAAGAATAAATTAATGAAGAGGATACAAGAGGATAATTTTAAAATTTTAAATTATTTTAATGGATAATAAGCTCATGTTGATTAAATAATTAATAAAAATATAATTAATGATAATAAATAATTAATGAAATAATAATAGTAATTATTTAGTTTCTATATTTTCCCCTCTTTGAGACAATGTTTGAAGTGATATTGTTTAAATAAAATGAAAGTAGTTAAGAAGAAAAATTAGAAGAGATGGAGGAAGTGTTGAGATGCCCTAGTCAAGTCAAAAATGTAATAGAATACTAGCTAGTGGAATGAATGATTCCCCCTCAAGAGATTATCTATTCAAAAATTACACAAGTGAGATCTCAAAAGAAATACAAAAAGAAGTTTAGATAGAAGATGGAAAATGATGGAAGACAAATAAAAGAGATAAAATAAAATATGGATGCAAGAAGCATGATTATGAATGAAATGATGATGAGTTATGACAACATGAGGAAAATAACATTTGTTTCATATAACAATGGATATTATGCACTAGGTTATATAAGACAAAGGTGATAATGTATCCAATGCATGGATTGACTCAAAAAGTAAAGGTCACTTGCAGACATATTCTATTAGACACCATGATATGGTAGACCATTATTTTGTTGTGGAAATATACTTCAAGGATCATAAAAAATGGAAACTAATAAAAATAAACACAAAAAATCATACATAATGATGTAAATAAAAATATGATTTTAACACTATTCAAGCTGAAAATTGATTGATTGGTGAATGATGATGACAATAATGTTTTTGATGTATGAAGGATACATCCCAAAAATGAGATGAGGATTGGGAGTGACATATCTTGATGAAATTGTGACTAGAATGGATCAAGGTTTACTTAAAGGTTGGAATTAAAACCAAGGGATGTTTTGGATGATGCACTAGATTGCATAGAGAGATTTCATGAATTAGTCTTGTTGAACATTTAAATGGACTAATTTTGAAATTGGATAGATTAGGGGATGTTTAAATTATTTAGGATTGAAAGGTTGGAACTAATGAAAAGGAAGAACCAAGTCTAGCAATGAGTGAATAAATAAGGATTTATTGCGATTGAAATTTTGAAACCGATGATAAGGGAGAACCAAGTATTTTGATGAGGATGAAATAATGGATTTTTTTGGTAAAGTATGGGAGGATGTTCAAGTGGTGTATAAGATGCACGAGGGTATTAGATGAATAATTTAAGATATGATCTCCAAGGATTATGCCATATGGGAATAACATGTTTTCTTTAAGATTAGGGTTGAATCTAGTGCTATATAGGCAATTCCATGACTATGGATGGTGCATGACCAAATTATGGGCATGAAAATATTTTTCCAAAGCATGTTTTAAGTTTGTGCCCTTATCCCTATTAAGATAGAGGTAGGGAGGGAGGATGGATACAAATGATATAGGATAAAAAATAGGAAATGAAGTGTGATATCATAAACAAAAGGTATGATGGATGAGACAAATTTACTGAAGTTTAATGGTGTGCATATAGATAACTAATTTTACATAAGTCACCTACTTACTAGGTTTTCATCATGGTACTTGTTCAAAGTTCCATCAAAATGAATTTTGTTTATCTTTATTTTTTTTCTCTTTTTTATTGTCAAACATGGTGTTTGCTTGCCAATTTTTTATTATGGTGATTTGCCCAAGACACCATATCAATGGTTTTCAATAGAGGGTAATTATTCTCTTTACAATTTAAATTTATTTTTAATTTTTTGATGCTTTTGAATGACAATTATTATAAAAAATATTATTAACTATTCTAGTCCACTTGATGGTGTTGATGTAGATTCTTGTTTCATGATATGCTAGTTGCACGACTTGTATGGAGGATCTACCATGTTAATATTATGACACTTGTAAAAAACTAGCGTTCATATTATTATGATCCTTGTTGATATTGGGGTTAACTTTATCTAAATATACACATCATGATATAGTTCCATTAGAGTCCTCACGATAAAGTCTTTCTTCTAGGACATGTTGGATTTGTGAGTTAGGAATATTATATTTTAGGTAAGATGTTGGATTTTAATGGGGGGTGGTAGATGCAGATGGATTATATTTAGAAATTTAACTATAAGGATTTTTATTTTCCAAACTTGGGATGGTAGGCATAATGAAATTTGGATTTTGGATTGGTAATCTCTTAGGACCAATACATATATATGCCTTGTATAGTGGGATTGATGATGATTTTTAATGAGATAGCTATATAATATATGCAGTGCATGGCTTTTAATTAATTACTTTCTTTTGACATTTTTCTTTGATTAGAGGTACCACTTCACCATGCCTTGGATAATAGATCACCTTGTTTGTTTCCTTTTAATTTTTATATTTATTAACTTTTGAAATTTAATTTTGAACTTTTATTTGTAAGAATTTTATTTTTGTTGGTTCCAATTGGTAGGTTTAAGGATTTGTGAATGATGGATTATAGTGTGAATGGAGTGCTAGTAGAAACCTTATCGTAAGGACTACACATGGCCCCTATTGTTATGTTTAAATTGGATGATTTTTTTTATAATATTGGTGAGATACCACTAAAATGATTATATTTATTGATTCATGAATAGTGGATACCTCAATATCTAGGATTTGTGGAAAAAAGCACTATCTCTAAAATTCCTTGTTCATGCAAACCTAACCATTTCCCTTGATATTTCATGATTTAATAGATTGTGTTTGTAATTAAAAATTTTCATTTTGGAAACAAGACGATAACCTATTTTTGTGTAATTGAAAACCATCAATGTTTTATACTTTTCCTTTTATGAGAAGCATACTTTGACAAATGTGGATAATCCTAGTTGATAATATGTTGTTTGACATTCTTCTTGTTCATGTTAGTTGTTGATCATTTAACATTTTGATGTGATCCATTTTATTTGTTTGATCATGAATGCGTCAAACAGATGTAAGTTTCTCATCTTAGGCAATGAAAGTTATTAAAGTATAAATGTGATCAAATTAAATTTTGTGATCATGGATGTGTAAGAAAAGAAGTAACTAGAAGAGAGAAGGAAAAGTTACAAGTTCCACATATATGAGTGTTGAAGAGAGTATGATTAATTGGAGTGAGATTTAGTCATGTCCTATTTAGGAATAAGATTTTTTTTGGAAGGAGCACATAGAAATCCAAAGCTTGAGAAGATTAGGGTGTGTTACATCTTGCAATTTTTTTGAGAAAATGTATGAGACCAAAATACTATAAGGGTTATATATATCATTGATACTTAATATATTTGATATACATTCCTACCATGCACTAAAGGTGTAGACACATAACTAATATAAGTGATTTATTAGATAAAGGAGATACTAGAAAATAAATAATAGGATATCACACAAATTTTGGCTATGTGATTAGGCAAGGAGACTTGATGGAACAAGTATAAATAGTATTATTCAATGGAAGGGTAAAGGGCCCGAGGATGACTTGTGGACTCATAAATCTAAATTAAGTTATTTGGGTGGTTAAATAATTTTTTTTGCATACCCTTAGTAGTGAGCACTTGGCTTAGTCTTATGTAGGCAGATAATTGGGTTAAATTACACAACACAAATAACTTTAGTGCCAAATCTTCGCCAATTGGCGAATTCCAGGAATCAGGCAAATCGAATTTGGTGAATTCTAGGTATCCAGCAAGGTGTTCAAATCGCTCAGATTTCACGAACTATTGGTCCAATGCATGTCCATTCGCCAATGGTTTGTTTTTATGAGGCATGTTTAGGAAATAAATTTTCCATAACAGACTACGCGTTTCCAATGGATCAATCAATATTTTCGCTTGGAATCTCGGGGAGCATGTCATAAAACACCAACATATTCGCCAATACTATTAAAACAACATTATATGAGGACCCATTTTGCCAGTTAAAATTTACAAATAGTTGCTTGTGAAGATCCATTCGCTAATTAAAATTTATAAATAGTTGCTTATGAGGACCTATTTCGCCTTGAAAATTACAAGGTATCATTGTATAAGCATGTGGAATTCGCCAAATTTTTAACATACCATTTAAAAATCCCATGGAATTCACCAAATATGGATTGATATAAATACAATTGAAATTGTTATTTGTTCTTACACATTTTGTTCGGTTTTGAGGTTCTACTTCTTGATTCAGAAGTAAGCAAAACTTGAAAACGTAGACTCAAATGTGAGTGATAATTTCTTCATATTGTTATTAGTTTAGTTATAATAATAAGATTTATTTATCTGTTTTCCATTCTTGCTTCAGTCTTAAACATGATTTTGAGTAGGGTATGGGATCTATATTCTTTGTTGGTTTGTCCTTCTTAAACAAGAAGACATTTTTTTCTAGCTTTTATTCGAAGTGAGATATCAATATGTCGAGGAACAATTGCAAGGGTAAGACTCCTGAGGGTAATGAAGAGACTAGGAGGCCATCAAAATGCCCAAAACGTGGAGGTACTATACAGTCTTATTTTGGAATTAGAAAGCTTCTAATCCATCAGATCAAGGTGGAGCTACACCATCGAATCTTCCACCAAATATTATTGAAGATGGCAATGACAATACCTCACCGCCACAGGAAGGTCAAGGTGAGACTGAGATTGTAATTGTGTTAAATCAAAATGTATCAAATGAGGATGGCAATACCATATAAGATGTTCCAAGGGATACGTTGGATAGCCAGAATGAGATAATTGACTTGGATGAGGATGATGTTGGTAGCAAGAAAATAAAAGGCAAAGCAAAATTGGGGCATGGGTGGGAAATGACAAGGAATTTTCAAATTGGTTGGTTGTCGAAGTACCCATTCCTTGAAGCAGTGGGTGTATAAAAAAAAATGATATTGAAAGGGCAACATAGGTCAAATGTAAGATTTGTAGTTGGAAATGTGGAAGAGACAAGATGATGCAGCTAAAGCTTGACACTATAGAAAAGCATATCGACACAGTTTACGAAAAACAAATCATAGACGGAACGGAACAATCAGTCATACGATGGAAATCAAAGGAAGAATGTCTTCATGTTAAGTATGCCGCAAATTATGGAGAGAATAACCATAGAATGTCAAAGATTAAAAAATGTGAAGGTACACTTGAGGCTCATTTTGGAAAAAGCCATGGCAGCAACAAATCTGTCAAAAACTATTCAGATGAGTGTTGTTTTTCATATTTTGTCCAGGGGGCATCTTATGATAGACTACCCAAAATATTTTGATTTATTATCTTATTTGAGTGTTACCCACTTTCCATTCTCACATTGGTTAGTAAACGTTGGATGGGAATGTGCGAACTGTCTTGTTGCAGTGGAAAAATAAGATTTAAAGGAGAAATTAAAAGAGTCAAATTTCATTGCATTATCTTTAGATGAAGTTTTTTTGATAGACAATACTTCTTGGGTTTGTATGCATTTGTATATTTTAGAACAACATGTTCACCAAGCTCATCTTCTTTGTGTTCATAAAATGAAGGACAATTCAACATCGTAAAATCTATTTGAACTAGTCAAGAAATATTTGAATGAAATTGCAGGTATGGATGAGTTGACAATTGCCAAAAAGTTGGTGTGTATAGGAGCTGATGGAGGTGTAGTGATGCAAGGTCAAAGGAGTGGTCTTTGCACAAATTTACAAACTACTTGTGCACCATACATGCTTGACATTCACTGCATGGCCCACATAATGAATTTAGCATTCAAAATTGTAAGCAAGTTTCCTATAGTATCAAAAGTTGAAAATCTAGTTCACGAGATCCACGCATACTTCTGCCAAAGTCCCAAACGTTTCCTTGAATTTGAACATTTTGTTGAGGGAATAACACCTGGAAACAAGCTTCTCAAGGATGTCGATACTAGATGGATCTCTCTGCATGGACCAACGCAACGAGTTCTTTCAAAATAACAATCCTTGATTGGAGTGATGTATGAGCATCACAACACAGTAGATAAAGCTCCTGACCTCTTACATAGGTTAAGCGATGTAGAGACACTCTTGAATTTAGCTAGTCTTCTCCCCATGCTGGATGAGATGAACAATCTTGTGAAGAAAGACCAAGACAAAAATATGTATATTTATGAATATGCCAATCTACGTAAACTTACATGCTTGGCCCTCGATCATCTATATCTAGATCTAACACAAGAATACACAAATTATTTGATGTGGTAGAAAATTACTGATTTGAATAATCCTGATAATTATTTACAGTTTAATGCAAGTGGGAACTTATTTATTTGTGTACGTGGATATAAGATACCAATGTACCATTGTAAGACAACCAGGTGCTCTAGAAAAGAAGTACCTATTAACAAGGAAGATTTTAACAGAATTGTTAAATCTATTAGTGATAATTTGAAGGAAATTGCAAAATCTCTTTCCTCAGAGATTCATGAAAGATTCCCTTGATATGAAATACTTGAAGCCATGGGTATTGTGTATCCTCAATTTTGGGTAAATCGAGATAACCCAAAATATTTTCATGATGAAGTAAAAATATTGATCGAACAATTTTCAGAAAAGGTAATATACAATGAACAAATAATAGAAGGAATTTTAGATGAAAATAAGTTTAGAAAGCAATGTTGGAGTTTTGCAACAACTATGAGGGAGCAGTTTAAATCCATGGGCAAGGAGAAGGCCTTTGAACCGAGATCAATAAAAGAGGTTTGGACAAGCTTAGGTTAGAGTGAAATATTGCATGTTTCAATGTCAGAATATTTCAAACTTGCTAATTTATGTCAAACAATGATATTGGGGTCGGTGGAGGATGAGAGAGTTTTTAGTACATTGGGGTTTTTGAAAATAAAGTTAAGAAAAAAACTAGACAAGAATTTGGAAAATTGCTTGAGGATGAAAGGAACTGCATATAATGTCAAAAAATTTCCTTTTGAAAGGGAACTCACAATTTGGAGGTCCACATGTGAAAGAAGAGGGACCGAGTTGTGCAACACAGGCTCTCCAATTCTAATAGCTGCCGGTACTGGTGGTAGTGGCAGTGGGACTGAGCTTGGGACATATGACAATGATATTGAAATTGACACAAATCAAACAATGAATGTTGAATTTGAGACACAGGCCGAAGAAAGTGCAGAGCAGTCTCAAAATCAAGATGACTCTTTTACTTTATCTAAAGATGAGCATCGATTTGAGGACCCTGACTCCGTTTGGGAAATGGAAGATAATTAGCAAGTTTTAGGTATTTTTATTACACTTCATGAATCAGTTTCCATTGTTCCAAAGTCCAAATTGTAGTTGATGTTTGATGATATTTTATATTGTATTCAATGAACATTGAAATTGTGAATCATTGCACTTCATGATATCTTATTTTATATTGCACTCAAGCACTGCATGTCAGCATGAATCATATTCCAAACTGTAGTTGATGATTTTTTATACTGTATTCAAATAAATTGTGAATCATTGCACTTCAAGTTCATAATATATTATTTTATATTACACTCTAAGTCTCCATGATATTTTATATTATATTGCACTTCATGAATCATAATACATATGCCAAAGTCAAACTGTAGTAACGTAGTTGATGATATTTTATAAATTATATAAAATTCAATACCATCGGCCTAACAATGCTTCATCGACGGAACCCCCATCACAATCCCGCCGATGGCTTGATAAAAAAAGCTCACAAGTCACAACCTAGTATCGGTGTAACAATAATCTATCGGGATGACTCCTAAGGTGCTCTCCCAATATACCGATAGAGTCAAATCGTCAACAAAAGTAACCATGAATTATAATTTATGACCATGGGCATGAATTATCTTATTTGATCAATAATCACAAAAATATACCACTTTGATTTTATGAACAATGCAAATTGTAGAAATTTGTGTGACAAGATCCATATTATAGCCTACATTCACATTGCATCCATAAATATTAAAAAAAAATTGAAATTTCGTAGTGACGTAGTCCTTCCCCCATTCCTAACAAAATTCAATACCATTGGCCTAACAATGCTTCATCGGCGGAACCCCCATCACAATCCCGTTGATGGCCCAAAAAAAATAGCTCACAACCTAGTATCAATGTAACAATACTCTATCGGGCTGACTCCTAAGGTGCTCTCCCAATATATCGATAGAGTCAAGTTGTCAAAAAAAGTAACCATGAATTATAACCATGGCCCATGGACATGAATTATCGAATGCATAAAGTATATCGAGGGAACTATGGTGCATCGGGGAAACATTATCCGGCTTCCCATCGATAGAACGAAGGATAGGTGTCCATCGGTGGAGAGGGTGGCTATCGATATAAGATTGATGTGACATCTTGGGGCATCATGCAGCTGTGCTGCGGTGCATTTATGAGCCAGAATTGAAGTGAATTATATCACAAGTTGATCACATAGTTGTTACAAAATCTTGGAAGATTTTGCTTAGGGCAGAAGCAGGAAGGCAAAAACTTGGATTTCTGAGGCAACAAAGACCAGTGGACTGTGGAGGCAACTCGGCGAGACTCATGTAAGTACTTCACTTTCAGACCTAGCTGAGAAGCTATTTTACTCAAAAGCTTAAGATTTAAATAATGGAAGAGAGTACAGACAAACCCAAAGCTAAAAAATAGAAAACCGAAAAGCCTAAGAGACTCCTAAATGAAGACCTGATAGATCAATGTCCTGGGTCAGGGCCGAGACCCAAGAGGAGTGCTTAAATGAATCCTTCCATGGATCGATTATGGGACAAACAAAAGAGCTTAGGGGATATTTGGACACCGCAACGAGGGTACGACCTCTTCATGTACCATTACAAAAAACAATTTAGGTTTCAAACAGTCTGCAATCCATGGAGGTTGAACTTGGGAAGACTTGTGGTGCCCAATGTGTTTGTGAACACATAGCTAATTAAAGCTCTTGCTATCAGATATGACCCCAAGAAAAGAACTATTCAGTCACATGGCGGGGGTGACATGCTTGTTATTTCTAGGGATCTCATTTATAATGTATTTCAGTTAGAGTGTTCACTCAATTTATCATTGATGATCAAAGATCTCTTGAAAAAATATCGCCACATGGATACTAGCTATAAGAGATGGAAATTACCGTTGCATAGGCCCAAGGATGAAGGAGGCCAACTCAGGAGGTTCTCTAGTAGTGAAAACCCTGATTTCCATGAAGATTTGTTTGAAGAGTATTTTTGATACACCTATTATTCAACTGGTCAGGTTTTGGGAGTAGAGGTTCTGCCTCTCATGTCGATTGCCCCAATGGTCTTAGCTGCAGACATACAGAGCAAGGATGCCAAGCCATTTGATTATGCTAGCTACTTGGCCAATGCCCTACATCGAAGGCTCAAAAAGATTAAAAATAATAGTGATAATATTAATTTTGAACACTATTCTTTGCTTATGCATTCGCTATTGTACGAGGTACAAGTCAGAGGGGTCTGAAGTGAAGAATTAAGGATAAAAGATACAGACGAAAATGGAGATTTTAAACCTGTACAAATGTGGACTTCATTGTGGGACAACTAATTTGGTAGGTCTCATTACCTTTATTTTGAAGAATTTTTTGTAAAACCATTGATGAAGTTGTTGGGGTATCCGTGCAACTATAACCTATCCCCAAAAGTACAAAGATTTCTAAGACCAAAGGAAAATGACCAGAGAAATAAAGTGAATAATAACTAGGGAGACTGGTATGCTTTCCTTGATTGTACAAAGATAAGGGTTTATGGGTTCAGATGGGCTCCACACTTGATGCCACGAGTAGTTCCTGACCGAATTTCTTTTTTAGAAATTGTGAGGCAATTGGCAAAATCTGATTCCAAACACCTCAAAGGACATAGCAAACAATCAATTATGCCCAACACCTTATGTTTTGGAGACTTTACAGTGGTTTCCAATGAAGGATATGGAGAAATTGATGGTAAATTAGCACAGTACAACCTACCTCTAGGTGATGTAAGGAAACAATTTGATGCAGAAGGGTTTATTCACAAGGCGAGATTATCGTAGGGGCTATCAGGGTATGAACATTTGTTCTCAATCGAAGATGTCATAAGAAACCATGATGAGGCTTCCACCAAGGAAAGAATGGCCGCATATAAAAAGATTATGCTTGCAGAGGAATGGAAGAGGAAAAATGTCCCATCTTATTCAAAGGCATTTGGTGAGATACAAGATCCTTTAACAAGAATTGAGCAACTCATCGCTCATGTCAATGAACTGGTAAAGGATGTTCCCCCAATTTTTTTTTATGCACCTCATGCAACCTATTCAGGAGTACAAGTTGAAGACATAAAGACCTTGGATTAGATACCTTCACAACCTACTCCCGAGGTATGTTTTTCTATAGATATTGATATAAGTGAAGAAGAGCAGGGTGATGAAGAGGATGAGTAGGTCAAAAAAATTAGTGCTCCTATGATTGCATAGTATGATCCCCCTCAAGAGAAAAATATTGTAAGATTTGAGGCATCGAATGAACTATCTGATGATGTGAGGGTCATGGCTGGACAATAGTTTATTTCTAATTGTGATTTTGTTAAATCTTTTGAATTTAATTCATTTGTTTATGAATATAAAGGTAGAAAAATGAGATAACAAATATAGGATATCACTCCTGAACATGAGGCAACCACTCTGGAGGAATTGAAAAGGGAGGTAGAAAAGGAAATGGAGTCCATCACTCCTGAAAGAGGTAGGGAATTGCTTCAAGAAGCTGGAGTGTTGCTCCTTCCAGGGTGGGATATTAGCTCTGCAATTGTATTTGATAACTTCAAAAAAAGAGGGGATACAACAATGAACTTAATAGAAGAAGCAAGTGACAAAATGTATTCAGGATCTGGGTACAACCCAGATGAAGCCACCTTGCTTATTTGGTCACTGTATCCCCATGATAAAAGATCTACTATAATTATTAATCCAAACCAAGTGTTTGGGCATCTCTTGGTTCACTGAGTAGTGGATACCAGCCCTATGGAGACAACAAAAATGAACATAAATGTGGCAAAAATTACCAAAGCACAGATCGATAAACTGATTAAGGAAAATGACAAACTGAAGAAGGAGCTAGCAAATCAGAGAGAAAAAACATCTTCTTCCTCCACATTAGATTTGTACTCCCCATGGCTTGAAAAAGATAAGAGAGTGCTTGATGCATTGGCTGATGCAGCCTACTGGAAGAATTGCCATCTGAAATCCCAGGGGAAATACAAAGAATTGGAGAAAGAAGTGAAAACCATCAAATATAACACTGTATCTAAAATGATAAAAGAAAGGTTCAATAAAATGATGAAATGTGCTATTGATTATTGAGAAGTATTAAAAAAAACACGCATTGCATTGGTGGAGAATGAACAATTGCAACCTAGAATGATGGAGAAAAAAAGGGAACTCCTAGATAAGAATGTCATGGAAGGACAAATATTGCTGACATATAACAAGTTGGTAGAATCACATAATGGATATCATAATAGGCTTAGGGAAGATTTCAACTGCTTTGATTCAGTCCCACTCCCGACACTTCATTTTGGCATTGGAAATCTGCGAGAATATGATGATTGGAAGGAAGAGCTTGTTGGACTTCTCACTGCTGTGTTGCAAGAAATAAGTGACGAGGTTATGGTTTTACAAAACACTCATAAGTAACTCAAAAAAATAATGTCTATGGAATATGATATGAAAGAGGTGATCTCTAATGTGGACACCTATTCTGAACAGGAGTACATCCATCACCTCTCTGTAGTCAATATGTTTATTAGCCAAATTGTAGATGTGTTAGAATCAGATCCAATGCGACAGCCATTAGATTCAGAGGAAGAACGCCAGCCGACAACATGATGAGTGCCCTATCATGGAGTAGAAGCCTTGAAGAGATCTTAGGTGGTTAGTGGTCATGGGCTTCTGCTTGGAGATTAACGGATTGGTGCATTCACCTACGATATTGTTTTATTTATAATTTGAGTTATGTTTAGTTGTCAAACGTCATGAATTTTTGCAAGGGGTTTGTAGCTTGTTGCCTCTCATATATAAGAGAGATCAAGACCCCAATAGGAGATAAATGAATCATCACATAATTTTTAATTAGACTTTAGAGTAGAAAATAGTAAGAAGATAGATAATAGATTGCACCAATTCGCCCATCCATCTCATATCATAAATTTTTTTTATAATGCATGTCATTTTAACTTTGAAGATCAATACAATGGAGAAGGTTACACATATTTACTGATTTTCTTTCAAGTGTGCAACTATTGTGGACTCATATGCTTATAAGTTATTAACTTATTTGGCTGTCTCCAAAATGGTTGTTTATGTTATTCAAATTGAGTGTGTGGAAGTAAAATTAATTTGTCAGTACATTGAATTTGAATTCTTTAGGAATAGGGGCTGTGACCATGGGATTTTATATTTATTTATGGACATGATCATTGATCAAGTAGTCCTGTGGGCCACAAAATGGATCTTGTCACACAAATCTCCGCAATTTGTGCTAATCATAAAATCAAATGTAGTGTATTTTTGCAGTGTGTGGGTGAGGTGTAAGTTGGTGGATACTGATTAGGATTTTTAGTCAAAACATAACAGAAGCTAATAGTTCAACATCCATAACTTAGAAGCTCTACCAAGAAGTAAATATAATGAGCTAATAGTTCAACATCCATAACTTGGAAATGAAAGCTCTACCAAGAAGTAAATGCAATGAGCTAACAGTTCATCACTAGTTCAAATGATAAAATAAATAATACAAAATCCAGATAATTGAACATCATCACATTACTCAAGTTTGAATTTGAGATTTTTACTTGAATTTCACATGAAGGAGTACATATTGGCATCGGCAATGCAAAATATTGCCAATGCCCAAAGACAAGTTTGCACAGAGCTGAGTTGGAACTTCGAAACTCATATTATCAAAGATTGAAAATAATAAATCAAGTCACTGTATCAACTTTTCTAGCAACTTCCACTCTTCAGGTGGTGGAATTTTCATTTGCTCTAACTGATGTTGTTTGACTTGAAGTTTTGTTAACATTTCATGATTGTAATTGGAAATGGAACCTATCTTGAATTCTTCAGTCAATTTTGCATTCAAGGTTATCAGTGTTCTGATGGAACCCAAATAGTTCACATCTTGGTTCTGATGAAACTAGTCCAAATTAATCTTCCTTGCACCTTCCATCTTCTTTCTGAAACCATCCTTTCCAATGAATTGCTCATTTGTGTCAAAAGCCTCTGGAAAACCAAGCTCTGTGAAGTTCCTTACCTTTTCATCCACCACCTTCATCTTGACTGCAACCAAATGCAAATATTCATTTGTTCCACACATTCTCAAACACTGTTCAATGATAGATGACAACTTCATTGAGGTTTCAATCCGATTAGTAATCCCTTTTGATTTTAGATCATTGCCACTGGCTTTGTAGACTATTTGTAGAACTTCATTTGCAGATTTCTCTAATTCCAGCACCTTTTTGTTGTCCACTAAATACTTGTTGAGCTTCTTATAATGTTGTCTGATAGAATCAATCATTGAAACATGTCACACAAATGATCAAACCTCTGCATTATTTCATCCCAGATCTTTTGTTTCATATGCCTCACTGTATTTCTACAAAATGCAGATAACTTATTTTGAGAAGACATAATTTCTTCTTTTGCTTCCGTCAGCTCTGTCTCCAATCTTTCATTTGTTTTTCTCTGTTTCTCCAATTTTTGTTCCCATTGTGCATTTCCATTTGCAATGCTTACTCTTAATTTTTCTGAAGTAGATTTTTCCTCATCATATTTCTTGTTGCTCTCATCTAGCCTTCACTTCAGGTCATTCACTTCTCTCTCATTTGATTTATCCTCTTTGCTTATTGATGTAGAGGTAGATTTTATTATTATTTTTTCTAATTCATTGCTCTTGTTATCTGTTGCTTTCCTCTTTGCTTTCTCACTTGCTAGGTCTACCTATAAATTTTCTATTTGGGTTTGCAACCTTTTCTTCTCTCCATCTTGCTTTAGCAATGGCATGTACACCAATTCATTGTTCTTCTTTGATACATTAATTTTGCTAGTATTTTTTAGGCCAAAAAAATCCAATTGAAAATTGGTTACCTGGTATTCAGATCAATCCATTTGATTTGTTGGTTTGTTTTGAACTGTGGAAACAACAATTGTGTAATCCATGATTTATTTGTGTCAAATGTGGGTAATACCATGGTTGTTGCAGTCTCTGAAGTTACAGCAGACGCACTCTCCATCAGTTGCTTCTTTTCTTTTTTATTCAAGTCTGATTTCTTTTTAAACTCTCCAATGAAATCATAACCTGGGGAGGCAGGAACAATGGAATGCTTGAATGGTGAAGGAATATGTGTACTTGTAGTTGCTAATGATGTCACACCCACACTAACTGGATTTGTGGGAGTGTCTAGAAATAACTCCTTTGTGGTACTAGTGGATCCACTGATAGTGTGACTTGGACCTGTCAAAATCCTTTGCCTCTTTTGATTGCCTTGATCACGTGTTGTTTCTGTGGTATCTTTTATTGTTTTCCTCTTAGTATTGTGTGTTGTTTCTCGTTGTAGCACATGTTGACCACTACTAGTACTACTACCCATACCATCGCCACCAATGGCACTCCTAGTTGCACTAAGCTGTCCACCAAGGGCATGTCCTAGTTGTGATTGTATCTGACCATGAGGATGAGGACTAGAAGCTCTAAAAAATTGAGTTTGACTTGTATGCCCTTGGTCTAATTTTTCACCTCCACGCCCAAGGCTAGATTTATCACCTGTTTTTCTATGCTCAACACTTGGTATTGTCTAATGGCCTTGTCCTTTGGACCCCAAAGGACCACCTTCATAACCAATTTTTTCAAGTATGGCTGCTCTTGAAGTATATGTTGAAGCATATTCTTCTTTTGTAGCCTCACTTAAACTAGGTTTGTAATTGGCATGGGTTTGTTCTTCTTCTTCCCTATAAATATCATCATCATATTGATCACTTCCTTTGCTTCCACGTTCATCAGGATTCTCTATATTCCACAATTTGCTAAACTCTTTATCTTCTTCGTTAGCATCATACTCTGCAAGAGCTCTTGGATCACCTAGGTCCTTCCTCATAGACCATAAGGTAGTAATTTTAGATCGTGACCAATTTTTATCTATAACTTCCTTCTCTAGAGAGCCTGGAATTTTTACTCTACTTTATGGTTTATCACTTTTTTCATAAAAAATGTTGTATGTCCTGATTGTCTTTCGGTGCAATGCCATAATTTTTGCTAACAATTTTTCAAAAGAAATACCATTCTCAACAACACTTTTCTCTATTGCTATTTTGACCTCATCCCAAGAATCCTTGTTTCTCAAGTTTTCAAGCAAGGGTTTACTTTGATGTTGAATTCTATTTACAACATTCCTATTGGCCACAATCATTGATTTAATGATGTCACATGGATCATACTGCCAGTGATAGATAGCATCAAATGCAAAAAAATTCAAAAGATTATGTGCCACACTAAATGATTTTCTCTCAAATGTGAACCCTCCACATGAAAAAGGTAAAGAAGGAAATAAGGTCTTCTTTTGCTGACTGAGAAAGTGTAGTTCATCAGCACTCTGCACTTGCCTTACATATTCCAATGCAAAAACCCTTTCTGTCACATGTATTGGAAGTTTGTATGGCTGTACTCCCGATCCATAAAATCTTAGCACAATATATTCTTCCATTAAGTACCAATTAGCCAATTGTATTTCTTTTCCTAGTTGCATGCAGTTTCTACATGACATAGGCAATCTAGGCATTGGAGTATTTGTAATTGCTTGATGCAATGGAGCGAAAAAGTAGTCTACAAAATGACTGTAGTTCCTTCGAGAATCATGCATCCTTATCTCAGTGGTCCATTCATATACTAGAGCCATTTTTTTTTCATCTGCATTACTATAGGGCTGAATCTGAAGCTTGTTGGTCTAAAACATTCCTCTAAATTTGAATAGAAAAAGATAGCACAAGTAAGTTGTGAACCTAAATGTCTTCGTGGAACCTGCTTTAATCATTCAAAAATGTTTATGCATGGATTCTACAATGTGCTGAGTATAATTATATTTGACATCTTCATCAACATAATGGATATTATATATCATTTCAAGGAGGCTTGCACCCCTTTCCAAATTGCTATCCAGACCGAGGCAAAATGCTAGCATGGAAATAGTATTCTAAACCCACGGTTTAAAATATCCAAATTATAAGGAGGATTATGATCACCATTCAATTTGTTTCTATCCATAACTATTGAATTTAAGAAATCATTTTTCAACCTTTCTTCCACTGCTTCATAATCACTAGCAAGCTTTTCTAGGTGAATGTGGTGGTTTCCAAATTCTTCAGTTGTAAAGCCTAACACTTTTCCAAGTTCTTCTACATTAATGGATAACAATTCTTCTTGGTTATCTTTATTAACAATTTCTCTTTTCTTATCATCATAATTTTTGGCACAGACCATGATAAATTCTGGGCAAGGGAAAACTTCATGTAACATCATGCGCCCTAATCTAGTTACCCATGATGCATTGATACTATCAACTTTCTTTTGCTTTGTAGCCTTATTCTGAGATGTAAATCTAAGTTATGAGGTATGCCTACCATAGATTTCAAGATCATAAATATCATGGTACCCATCGGTGAAACCTAGGGTTTTAAGCAATTCTACATAATGTATTTTTTTATCGGACATTGCTCTAAGTCTAGTGGTACTGGTGGTAGACATGCTTATACAAATCTGAAGTTGTGAAATTTGAATTCCCTAATAAGTAATACCTATTATTCCTCCTTAATTTTAACGAATTCTTGAGTCTCTAAACCCAAACTTCAAACTTTGACAAAATAAGAATTTAAGAAATGTCAAACGATGAAATGTAGCCGCAAGAATTCTTTCACTTACCTAGATTCTGAGTCCCGACTCTTGAAAACTGGAATGGCGTTGTTGGAAGTGGAACCATGGAATCCAAAATAGGGTGGTGCACTGCAATGAGCAATTTAAAGAGTATAGACTTTAAAAATCACTGTACAATTTCATAGTGCAAATTATTTTAAATGCTTTTTTTTCTCGTAATTGGAACGTTAAACTGAATGACACGTCTTAGGTGTTAGGTCTACAAGTCTACAAGACTACAAGTTGCAAATTCTTAACCGTTGATCTTTCTAAATCTAACGGTTATAGGGTTATTCGAGAGGTTTAAGTTGGGAAGGCCATCACCCTATGCATTTGATTACAGAATGCAACTACAACCATACATCAAATATTCATCCAACAGTTGAAACTTGAGAATAATTTATGAATTATGATATTAAGTTTAAAAATAAACATTAATTACTTGATAGTTTGAGTTGACACTTAGAAATTAGCAGTACAAAGTGCTTTAAATGCTTTGTTTCTCGAAATTGGAACATTAAAGACAAAAGTGAATGACATGTCTTAGGTCTACAAGTTGCAAATTCTTAATCTTAACCGTTGATCTTTCTAAATCTAATGGTTATAGGGTGATTCCAAAGGTTTTAGTTGGGAAGCCCATTGCTTTGTGCATTTCATTACGGAATGCAACTACAACCATACATCAAATGTTCATCCAATGGTTGAAACTTGAGTAATTTATGAATTATGATATTCACTTTAAAAATAAACATTAATCACTTGACAGTTTGAGTTGACACTTAGAAGTACAAAGTGCTTTAAATGCTTTGATTCTCGAAATCAAAACATTAAAGACTAAAGTGAATGAAACGTCTCAGGTCTATAAGTTGAAAATTCTTAATCTTAACCATTGATCTTTCTAAATCTAACAGTTATAGGGTGATTCCAGAGGTTTAAGTTGGGAAGCCCATTGCTTTGTGCATTTCATTACGGAATGCAACTACAACCATACATCAAATGTTCATCAAACGGTTGAAACTTGAGTAATTTATGAATTATGATATTAACTTTAAAAATAAACATTAATCACTTGACAGTCTGAGTTGACACTTAGCAATTAGCAGTACAAAGTGCTTTAAATGCTTTGTTTCTCGAGATTAGAACATTAAAGTGAATGACACGTCTTAGGTTTACAAGTTGCAAATTCTTAATCTTAACCGTTGATCTTTCTAAATCTAACGGTTATAGGGTGATTTTGAAGGTTTAAGTTGGGAAGCCCATCGCTCTATGCATTTAATTATGAAATGCAACTACAACCATACATCAAATGTTCATCCAACGGTTGAAACTTGGGTAATTTATTCAATATTAACTTAAAAAAATAAACATGACACATGTTTTTTAAAGTCAATACCATAGGCATCGGCCTAACAATGCTTTATCGGTGGAACCCCCATCACAACCCCGTCGATGGCCCAAAGGAAGACTCATAACTCATAAGGTGCGCTCCCCGATATACCGATAGAGTCAACAAAAGTAAGCACATCACTATAACACATAAACATCGGTGGAATGAATGATTGCATTCCCCTGATGGCCCGATATAACCATGAATTATCAAGTGCATATTGCATAGAGTATATTACTTAATTTCTCAAAAGAAAAAAACTGATTTGAATATATTAAATTATTAATAGACACTGAAGTTCCGAACTTAGAAAACAACTCTTTACTCTTAAGTGTAAATGAATAACGAAGATTCAAGGAATCAAGAATAACACAACACAACCATTTATTTTATTGCAACTGAATTTCAATGTCACATTATTACATATCTTTTTATAGACGAGTAGCACTGTAGCTCCTGTTTTGTATAAATAACATATGTCAGTGTGTCACTTTAGTACTTTACATAGACACAATTTAATAATTTATTCCAAGTTGTTGCTCATTACAATGGATTACAAATTGATTCCAATTTCCAAGCTTTGTTGCTGAAAACTTACTACACATGTAACTCTAAAAATAAATGCATGATTCCAAGCTTCTGCTGGTGATAACGTAATACAAATGTGGCTCTAAAAATAAATTCATGATTCCAAGCTTCTACTAGTGGATTTGCCAACCATGTTGGGGAAAGGGGGTTATAATCAGTCCTAGGGAAATGGGAGTCATGAAGATACAAAATGTACTTATCCCCTTTGAGAACCAGAGCCATCCTGGGGAAATGGGAGCTGTTAGAATACAAGAGGAGAAGCAAATATGCTCCCATATTTTACCTGCATCCTCGATGCATTGGGATAGCACTTATCTCCATTAGAGCTCCTCATCCTGGTTCAAAACCCGTTTGAAAATTCAGGTTAACCAAATCAACTTCTTTCCAATTCCACCCATTTTGAACTTGAAGGAAATTCATCTTTTATTGATTAATCTGTAACTACATAACTGTAGGTAGGAGAATTTACAGTATCCCCAATACTGCATCATATTCTTCGTGAATCCTTATTAACCCTAGAAAATAAAAACCCTTATGGCACTATCTACTAATCACTGAATCACTATCCCTATTTATGGGCCACCAGTGCCACTACTAGCCTATATAATTAAAATGTTTAATTTGATTGACGTCTGGCTAGGTTCCAACTTGAACTGTACCTCAAGCTGATAAGCTGTCAAAATCACTCAAAGTTCAAATGATATGAAATCATTACAAATATTGTTTCATTAAATCTATGAGTTGTCCAAGAAATTGTTTTCAATGTTCATATCACATATGGCATTAATCGTCGCCACTGCCTGCACTAGCAATACGACAACCACACTTTCTTCAAAAAGAATGATAATTTAAATTAAATGAAATGTACAATGTTGAGACATTGAAAAGACAGAATGAGTGATGAGCGATGAGCCTTTATCTCACCACATTTCTGCATCTAACGGTTATAGTGTTATTATGGAGGTTTCAAATCACAAGTCTAGTGCTTCAAAGATTTACTTCTGGAATGCAACTATAGTCGTCCATCGAACATTCAACAAACGGCCCCTATGATTTTTCGTTGGCATATATGTTTATTTTTCCACTAGATTTTTTTACTATTTTGAGATTCTTTTTAATTCGCCAATGAAAATATATTTTTTTCTTTGAAAAAAGGTTTTAATCGCGAAAGGAAAAAAAATTCTGGTTTGAAAAACTGTTTTATTTGCCAATGAAAAATATTTTATTCTATTTAAAAAATTTGCAATTCGCTAAGATTTTCCACGAACTTCTAGGGATTATAAAAGATTCGCCAATTGGGATTTTTTTTTCCCCGTAAAATGAAAAAATTGCCAATAAAATTAATATTTTTCATCGGGAAGTATATTGGATTTGCCAGGATTTTACACTAGGGTTTCTTAAAGTTTTCCCTATTCCACAACCCCCAAAAATGTGTAGTTCCCATGTGTATTCTTAACTTATGTGCACTCAATCTTGTGAATAGAGTAGTGTAAGGTATAATTTTCTCATAAATGAGTGTAAAAGAGAGAAGGAATACTTGGGTAAACCCACAAAAGTGATTTACAATTCGAGTGAGGAAGGAAAAGTTGCAAAAAATGACCCCATGCAAAAGAAATTGCTTTTTGGGGTTCGACCAAACTATTTGGCTTGAGAAAACCCATTAAATGTTGGCTCCTCATTTCCCATTAAAAAAAATCAAAGAAAATGGTTAAGGAAAGGGGGTTCACTAGAACCCCTAGGGGTTCGCTCAAACCCCCCTTTTCCCCCTTTCTCCTCCTCAAGCACCAAAAAAGTCTAGAATTTTGCGCTTCGAAGCTTGGGTTGAGGATGAAGATGGAGGAGACTTCATAGACCCAACTAGATGATGGTAGTCCTCAAAAAAACTATCCAACAAATATAATTTTAATATGTTTTGGTTTTATTATGTATTTATTTTTTTAGTTTTATTAAACATTGGTTTTTCACCAAAAATAAAGCTCTTTATTTTGCACATGTGGAAAAATAGCAAATTATCAATTTTTTATTTTTGAAAAATATGAGTGCACTAGATATTGAAGTCCTTGATCCAACAAAGTTATTTTGAATTTCGATAAATACAAAAATATTTATGTTGTATATGTCTGCCTATGTCTGAATTGTAATTGGTTTGACTTTGAAACTTGATTAAGGAAAAAATATTCAATAAAACACTATGAGACCAATTGGAAGCACTAGATATTATAGTTACAAATCTAAATTTGAAAAAAGGATAATTTTATCCTTCATGGAAAAAAAGATGTTGTATACGGTGAGCATCACTCCTTAAAATTGTTGTTTACTGAAAAAAACTAGTTTTTGAAGGAGATGGAAAAAGAAGTGCAATCTGATTCCAAAGTTTTTTTCTAAAAAATATATTTAGAATCTACAGACAAAATGACACAAATCACTATTTTTCATCATCTTCAAATTCCCCATGGTTTAGCAGCTGTAGGTGCCCAAAAGTGAAGATTTACTTAGAAAAAAATATTTCAATGTCCAGTTTGGCCAAAAATTGTAAACCAGTATTGTGGGATCACCCACCTATAGGGTGATTTATTCATGAAAAATTTATGGAGCGATTCCCACACTTGATTAGAGAAGGGAGATATTAGAAAAGTGAGAAGAAATTGCATAAATATTGGATATGTTCTTAAGAAAGAAGATTTGCTAGAGTGAGTACAAACAATATTTTATTTATAGAAGGGTAAAGGGAATATGCATTACTCATTTCTTAATGAAGCTTAAGTAAGATGAATTGGGTGTTTGCATGGTTTTTATTTTGGGAACCTACCTATATTTTTTTTACCAAGGGTGTTGGATGTAAAAAAATCCTTGGGTTGGTGCAATCTTGAATCACCCAAAACGGATGTGTAGTTCACATATGTAGGATTAAATTATGTGCATCTTTTTCTATTTTAGTTTATCTTGTATTAGATTTACTATATTCACCAATTTTTGTTTTTTGGCCTTCACATCATTTATTCCAATGCATATCTAGCATAGTCACTAGCTTGTGATCTTGATAGGCTATCACAATTATAAATAGCCCACTTTTTGTGATCTTTCTAGATAATTCAACCAATGTTAACCTATTAAGGATTTGGTCATTTTATCATAATCCTTATATTTGATGATAGTGGTTTAATTTTTTGTATGACTTGATATATTGGGTATTAAAATAATATCACCATAGAATTTATTATAAAATGGTTAGTTTTGTTCTTAGTGTAGATAGCATATTAACTTCGTTTGAGTATATTTTAATGACATGGACCTTTTGTGACCCTTCACATCCATATAGACCAACTCAATGGTATAATTTTTGGTAGTGTCATGGTCATTTATAAGGGCTCCTAATTTTTATGGTTCAATTCTAGTAGATTTTGGGTAGAGCTAAGAAAATTTGCTTATAGTTGTAAATTATTTTCACATAGATTTAGGGTTGGGTAGCATAATGTTTAACTAGGTTTCACATATTGGTGGACCTTGTATTCTTTCTATTTGTATTCTATTATGTTTTGATTTCCATTGTTTTTGAAAAATTAAGCAGCATTTGCAGGGTGTTGTACCCTTCACAAGGGGCCCAAGGGCCAAAAGAGAAAAAACATATTTCAAAACAGACTTTGAACTATACAACAACTAGCAATAGCTGATAGACAGTTGTAGAAACCAAAGAAATTAAGCAGCACCAGACATAGAGGGGTCCAGGCTGGCTCCATGAGCCTGAGTCCGAGGAGCTGACACAGATTTCTTCTTCCGGAGAACGACCGACCAAGGAGGCTTGGAAGTAGGAAGCAAAGAGAATGGAGAGAGGAGCGACTCCTCCACAGCCACCATAGGACCACCAAACAATGAGGGAGTTGGCAGTAAGGCAGTGGAGGAGGAAACAACCAACGAAACAGAAGTAACCCTAATTATTTTTCTTTGTTTTGGTGCTTGTGTACTTGTTTGAGGATTATTTGTTTGATCCCCAACCAATCACTACACTGATAAGGGACATTTATTACACCATTATAATTTATTGTGGATGTAGATGTGTAGCTAACTTATAGCTAGCATATAAATATTAATAAATTTATGTCTCATATAGGTAGTTAGGTCCAATTGGGCGACATCTATAACATAAATATAGTATATATAAGATGTAACACTAGCTAGTTTATTATCATCATATTTTGCATTTTATTCTTATTGAAGACTATTAGAAGTAGTTCCCTCAAAGTGACTTACTTTTGGAGGTTTCTCTCTTGATATGTATTATTATCAATTAGTTGTATCGTATTTACTATTATATTCTCTCACATATAAGTTATTTCATTACAAGTGGCACATTAGAGAATGATCTTGGTATCCAATAGGCAAGAAACACGATTTCCTTTTATTTAGGAGGTTAGGTTATAAAGTTCATATCTCTTTTGATTTGGAAAAAACTTCCTAAAATTTGGTAGGTTTATCAAGGACATATTGAAGCTACTATAGTTCAAATTTTATTTTATTTGAAGGAAATTTGTAGAAGTTATTTTGAAATTAGGATTATAACCAAATTCACTCCGAAAGGCATAAATCAACAAAATTTCTAGAGATATTTTTAGAAACTTTATTTCCTAGTAGAGGTAAGTTACACTCAAAATTTCTACTTATTTGAATATATTTTGAATAAGTTAATGTATAAAATATTTTAGAGACATTATGATTGGACTACAAACTAGGGGTTGAGGAAAAAAATCATACACACTAGAAGAAAATCCTAATAAAGAGGACGTGGAGTCAAAACTTGTAATTGAGGGACCTTTTTTTAGGGTTTTCTTTGGTAGATCATAAAGTGATCCAACTTGAGTATAGTTTTCACAACATCCTAGCTAATACAACCAACATCAACCACCAATTGGATGCACTCAAAAGAGACTAAGTCAATTGTGGAACTTGCAACTATTTTTAAAAATCAATCATCAACCATTAATACACAACTCGATGTAATTCCAAATATATCAAAATTATTTCCCTCAAATGGTACCCATTCAAGACTACATAACTAAATTTACAAAAAGTGGAAATGTGTAAAATTTTATGGCAAGGATCCAATGAATTGGCTATCAAGTGGATTAGCTCTTTGATATTTGTCATGTTCCATGTCAACAAAAGATTATAATGACATCATTATATTTGGAACTAGATCAATTTATTCTTTATTATTGGTTATATGTTGAGAATAAAAGAGGGTATGAATTGCTACACGGTGTATTTTTCAATAGGAAATCACATTATTTTATGGTAGTAATCTTATGAACAACTATGTGACCTAGATCACTAGATTAAAGTAAATAGGTGCTAGTAGAAAATACAGACAAGGAGAAGGGGAAGGATAAAGAGTAGGAGGAAAATAAGAAGAAGAGGAAGAGGATGATAAGGAAGAAGTAGGAGAAGAAGAGGAAAAAGGGGAGGAGAAGGAAGATGACGAATAAGTAATGGAATAAGAAGAGTAAGAGGAAGAAGAAGAGGAAGAAGAGAGGAAGAGGAAGAATCCAATAATATCCTACCATGCATTTTACCATTCAAAATAGACTAGTGTCAAGTCATATAACTAGTACTTAGAAACCATCCCCACCCATTGCCTCTTCTTTGAAGGTACACCAAAGGGCTATATGGAAGATCACATGTAGCACTAGGAAGAGGCACTCTCTAGTCTTTAGGAGAAAAAAAGTAGATGAATAAACTAGAATGAATAAACCACCATTCAACTAGTGCCTAGAAGTCATCCACCACCCATCACCTCTTCTTTCACTGTACACCATAACATTAGAGTAGTGTAAAAACACATGTAACGCTAGTAAGAGGAAGTCTCTAGTATCAAGAAGAAAAAGGGAAAGACAAAACAAAATGAAGCAACAAATCAATCAATTCAGGATTTCAACATAGATAGAGCTACAATAGCTTGATGAAGACGGAATAATCATTTTGGAACCTAAGGGAATCCTTCATGCATGAACATAGAGGTTGTAGATAAGAATGATTATTTGAACAATTATAACAATATGATAAGTGAAGACAAGACATGGGAAGTTGAAACATTCCTTCAAAATAATCTAGAGTTTGTTAATATTATAGAAAATGTAAGTTTTAAGAGGAGGGGCATGCTATGCTCTTAATGTACATGGAGATATGTGTACCTAAAATAAAGCTAGTATAACCCTTAATTAAGTTATGCCAACTTGGGTTGCAGCCATGACATAAGTATGGCATACGTAGGATGTAGTGGTTATTTATTATTGTCATATGGTGTATTATGTTCTTATTAAAGACTATTAGAGGTACCCCCTAGCAATAGTTTACTTTTAGAAGTTATCCTCTCAAAATGACTTATTGTTATCAATTATTTATAGAATATTTCCTATTATATTATTCTCTTGAACAAATTATTTTAAATTACAACATTTACAACAAAATTTATAAAAGATATAACATATGTAACAACATATATAGAAGATAAACACTATAAATATAAATAAATAAATATCTTTTGCACCTACAACACTATAAATATAAATAAATAAATATCCTTTGTACTTACTTCACTTGTATTTTGTAAATATTTGTATCACACATACACATAATTTAAGTAAACAATAAATCTTATTTAATTGATACATTATAATTTTGATGTTCATCTAAATAATACTAATCAAAAGTTATTAATAATCACACACATATCCAAAACAATACCCATTAAATCAATATAATTTAAAAGTGAATATCAGGAAGTCAAATCCTTTTAAATAACCATCATGACAACATACCAACTATTTAAAAAACAAGTAACAAATCTATTAATATCAAATTATTAAAATACACTTATATTACATAACTTAATCTTTTAAACAACCATGATGACAACATACCAACTCTTTAAAAAGCAATAACAATTCTACTAATTTTAAATTATTAGAATGCATTTATATTATGCTTAATCTTTTTTGTAAGTGATACACCCCTTTAAAGTACATGGAAAGCACAAGAAAAACACTTAATGGTGAAAACCCTAAACCCAAAAAGATATCTTCTTTATACAAAATTATATTTAGAACAAAGCACTTATAAAGAGATATCCAAATACATATGAATATCTCACAAGTCACAAACGGTAGGCAGAGATGAGCAAGCAAACTCCTCAGAATTCTCTTCTCCTGTCACAAGCAGCAAATTCTCCAACAAATCAATCCCAAGATCTTCCAACTCTACAACTCCTAAATCCATGCTATTATTTCTGCTCCCCATCTCCTCCTCTGCCACTGGTTCTTCCAATGCTCCCACCATCTCACAACCCATTTCATTCAAATCCTTCCTTCCATTACAACCATCCAAGTTTTTATCAGAGCCCGAACCAGAGTAAACACCCACTTCAATCTTCTCCATCAGTCTATTGCGGCGAGGGTAAAGCAGAAGCTTAGAAGACCACCCATAAGTGGTATCTTCCAAAGCACTCGCCACATCTTCAATGGGGAAGTTCAAAGTTGCACGACATCCTCTGATAAGAAGAGCAGCTTTGTCATAAGCCATGGCCGCCTCCTCTGCTGTACTGAAAGTTCCAAGCCATAACCGCCCCCCATTTCTTCCTGGGTCTCTTATTTCAGCCACAAACTTCCCCCATGAACGTCTCCTCACCCCTCTGTAACTCTTTAATGGCGGCTTCTCCCCACACATTAAGTCCAAAGACGTTGCCATCTTTGCCATTCTCACTGGAATGATTATGAAATGAAGGCTCAACAGCCTGTTTATAGAGTGCCTGGAATGCAATCAGATTGTATGATTGATATCTGTAATCCACTGGTTTGTTTATTCAACTCTCCTTTTCATTGTAATTCATGACAAAGAATTAAAGTGCTACGAAAGACACGGCGTAATGCACGCTGTAAGACGGCAACTTAGTTGTACAAATCCTATCACATCCATTGGGAAGTCTGATAAAGCTGCTTCCAGATGTTGTTAACGATCTTTTCCAACTGAAAACGAAATAGCTGGGGCTTTATGACTTCTTTGGCACTACCTACCACCACAAGAACGAGAACTGTTCTGGGCTCCATTATTGTACGACTTGAGATTGCAAATTATCCCCAAGGATGTGGTGCCATGCATACCTAGGGCGACGTTTATCCAGAAGAATCCATGGATGCAAGTTTTAAGAAATGATTAGTGGTTATAATTTAAAAGTATGGGTATTGGATTTAATAAATTGAGTTCTTTATTAGATTTAATAAATTATTTTGGATTTTATCTCTATAGATTGATGTAATTTTTAAAGAAAATGATTTAGGGTTATAATTTAAGAGTTTGGGTATTGGATTTAATAAATTGATAGTTATTTAAATTATCTTATAACTCTTTATTATTGGATTTAGTAAATTATTTTTGGATTTTATCAAAAAAAAATCTATGGATGCACTTTTTAAGTAAATGATTAGTGGTCATGATTTAAAAGTATAGGTATTGGATTTAGTAAATTGATAATTATTTGAATTTTTTAATAGCTTTCTATTATTGGATTTTGTCTATAAGAATTCATGGATGCAATTTTTAAGAAAATAATTAATGGTTATAATTTAAAAGTATGGGTGTTGGATTTAATAAATTGATAATTATTTTAGAAAATGCTCTTATAGTTCTCTATTATTGAATTTAGTAAATTATTTTTGGATTTTATCCCAAAAATCTATGGATGTAATTTTTAAGTAAATGATTAGTGGTTATAATTTCAAAGTATGGGTATTGGATTTAATAAATTGATAATTATTTAAATTCTTTTATAGCTCTCTATTATTGGATTTTGTCTACAAGAATTCATTGATGAAATTTTTAAGAAAATGAAATTTAGTGGTTATAATTTAAAAGTATGGATATTGGATTTAATAAATTGATAATGGTTTTGATGATGGATCATAGATGGAGTGTGATCATAAATGTGATACAAAAATTTCATACAATCTAAGAAATAACAAGATCAACAATATGGATTGTGAGAATATAATATAATTAAACAATTATTTACTTTACAAGTTTATTGATGTATATTGAGGGATCATGGAAAGGGCTTAGATTTTTAATTTTAAAGATAATTTTATGGAATTAAGAAAATATAATTCTAGGTCTTTAGGATGGAAAATGATTGGGCTTTGGGATAGTTTTATAGAATTAAGGGAAAAATGTCTATCATATTAATAAAAATGAATTGGGGGTTTTTAATTGTAATATGTAAGATTTAAGTTCACATGCATACTTTTTCTTAATTTATTATTTTTTATGTTTATGTTAAAAATTTTATGATTAATTTTTTTATATAAATTTAAAAATTATAGATCATATATTTATACATTATTTATATAGTTCAATGTTGAAAGGGAGAATTAAATCTCTTTTACATAAATAGTATAATTTTATTTAAAATTTATCTCAAATTTGAAAGAGTTAAGGATCTAATAACTACACTAAATTAAATTTTTTAGAAACAAAAATTAATAAAATAATGTTACTTGGTTGGAAATACTTTGATAGATAAAAATAGTATAAATATTAGTGATGATCAAACAAATTCTTTGGAATTAGTAAATCTACTTTGTACCTAGGTTACCATGGGTCACTTCCACAACTATGGAGTTATTCTTGTTGAACAAGACAACCGAGAGGGGGGTTGTATCAGTTGTAGGAATTTTAAACTTTAAAACCCTCAACAAAAGTTAGATTTACAAGCATTCATATAACCTTTACTCCGCTAGTGTGATTAATCATTAAATGCATAAACAAAAACTGAAAGTAGTAAAACCATGCACACAATAACACTAGATTTAAGTGGGAAATCCAATGAGGGAAAAACCATGGTGAGAATTAGCTCACAATATAAAGAATTCAAAAATTGAATACAAAGGCTCACTGCTAGAAAGGATCACTACCAAGACATGACACATTGTCCAATGAGGGCTCTATTGAACACCCAAAATACTGAGAGGGGGGGAATTTGTATTCCATTAAACCATTCAGCTATAAACCATCCAATTATTAAAGCATATTTAACTGCAAATAAGAATGAATGCATTGAAAAGAGCATGAAACCATAAGACACATCAACATCAGATTTTTACGTGGAAAACCTAAAATGGGAAAAACCACACTGGGGATTAGCTCACAATATAATATATCTGGATATAGAATATTACAATGGCTCACTACCAGGAAACACTATCCTTGAAGGCTCACAACTTGAGATAATTTACAAAAAAAAGTATGGCTCATTGCCAAGGGATGAACTGGGATAGAATGCACCTTCCTTGTGCTAGAGTTTAGTTTTGGTGAAACAAATAATAAGAAACACTTCTCTACAATTGTATGCAACACATCTGTCTGCTCATTCATACACCTTCACACATTGCAACATTTAGCAATCCTCAATCACTCTGACATTTTTCATTTCATTCACTCACACACCATCTTTTCTATAGTTTTGCTTCTTCTCTCTCTCTCTCTCTCAAATGAGTTCACACATATATATACCATATATGATCAAGTACACCAATTAGGTCGGCCTAATTGGAGTAACCCCATTTCAAATCACAACCAAAATTGTCGACATTAATCTTTGCATGATATTAGTCGATATGGACCTATGATAGATCCATATAACATTCATAGAACATGTTTAATATTCTTAACACCAATTCATAATTAGGCCAGCCAAAGCTAGACCTAAAACAACAAACCTCCAAACGTATATGCAATTCATCAAACATTTAACACAAAAACTTGTTAACACATAGAATTCTCCTTAAGATGACACTGAATGACTTATCTTCAACTCCGCAAAATAAAATAGTTAATCCTGAGAAAATGCATCTAATCTCCCTTATCAATACACTGTATAAAAACTCACTGTAATCTTCATATCAGAATACTATTATTCATATGTTTTATATGCCTTCACATATCATCACAAAACTTTAGTGTAAGATTCATCTTGTAGTCACACTTGCCTATGTACAAAGTCCTGTAGTAGTGATATCTTTCTTTGAGGTGAAATTCATACCAAAAAATTGACATACTGAACCAATATATATGTAGAACATTATTTTACAAACTACTGGTGATAGTATATTTCCATCCATATGGCCTAGTCAATTGAAAAGTTGTCAGTGGATGAAAATGATGTTGAGATAGACTATAATATTAGCTTTTGAAAGCATCTTACAAATTAAGATAATCCAGACCAAAATGTTGGATCAACAAACTTCCATTACTGAAGAAAACACTGATATGTACAAGTATGTACATCACTAAAAAAAATCCAAATTCCATTGTTGAAATCAATGAAAACCTTCCAATTTCCAAAAATCTCCCCCTTTGTCATTGATGGCAACACATGATGTGAAAACCATCAAAATTTTCATTTCTCTCCGGAGCCAAACATTTTTTTCCAAAATTTTTCACAAAATTTTTCACATCCTCCTCTCCCCCTTTGACATCAATGGCAAAGGAATAGAAGATATTGAATGCTTTGAAAATTTTCTTTACATACTTGAATACTCCCCCTAAGGACTACATATAAAACAACATCTGTGATAAATCAATCGGAGGTGGTTGTCCCTTGAATTTTGCATAGAATACCCGCCCAAGAGGTTTTTACTTCATCCCAAAGTTTCTTTTCTTCTAATAATGTTTTGCATAGATAATTAAGATCAACAAGGATTTTCTTTCATTCAATCAGTCATGGTCCAATAACATTTGAGTTCAGAATCCTATCAGCCAAATAAAGAGCATAATAGACAGGTGTACACTTAATCCTAATTAGATCTCTGAGCTTCCCATACTGTTCAATCATCTCTCCTTACTTCTTATGTGATGTAAGATATTATTCATGCAAATTTGTTAATCCATACCAAGTTTGATCAACCAGATCAAGAGCTGGATTAAAGGTGCTAGAAGAAGATTAAATATTTGAGTCTCAATAGTGTCCTCAACAACCTTGAACATTTGAATAGCATCATGCCATGTCCAAAAAAATGAGATTAGAGTTTTGGCCTCTTCCTCACACTTTTGAACCTCTTTAAGTCTCTTAGGTGTAGTGCAATGTGCAGATTTACATCTATCTTCAATTTCCAACAATCCTTTTTCTTTGACCCAAGTGGCCATTTCACTTACTGCTTGACTCTTCAGTTCTTTGAATTTAACAATCCAAGAATTTGTGCTTTCTAATATGGATTGTGAAGAACTGGTAACTTCTTTGGGAACTATTTGAAGATGTGTATTTGTCCTAGCTAGCTGCTTAAGTTTCCTTGGAGCTGGCTCAACCTGAGAAAATAATGCATGAACCTCAGTGACTTTTGTCTTTTCTCTAGAGGCAAGAATTGATTTATCAGAGACCAACTCATAATTTTCAAGAATTTCTTTAACTACCTCAGTGTAAGTTCCAAATCTAGGTCTGTTGGGATCTCGAGGGCTATTAATTAGCAATTCAATATAGCCAGTGGCATAATCCTTTTCAATTTCATACCCCAACTTAGGAATCCTTTATCTTCTTAGTTCAATTTCCTTGATAATGCAGCTATCAGTGGATACCAAAAATGTTATATTATCCTTATACTTTGTAACTATTTCTCTTGGAATTCTCCTTCTTCTATTCATTCTTCTCTAAAAATTTCCAAAGAATGCAACAAGAGCATCTCCTTGTGCATCCGAATCACAAATATTTCTCATTAGTTCTCTAATCTAATGAGCAACTAGTTTTGTATTTATCCAAATAACTTCTCCTATTCTAGGAACTTCTCTCATAAAGTATAAAGTTAGACATAATATCAATGTTCCATATCTAAAAGTGTATTTATTTTTCTTGATACCACTCAAATTTTTCAAAAGTTGTTATTAGAGCAACTCACAAAGATCATATTCTATCCTGTTCTCAACCATTTATACTAGTAAATCAATTGTGGAGGTAGAGACACATTATCACAAAAAATCAGATGTGGAATGACCAAACTTATATACTGGACAACCAAATTAGTAATTTCAATACTTTTGTTCTTTATTAATCCCTTTCCTTTGTCAAGGTTATGTTCAAGAGTAGGTCTAGTGTATGATAACCTAGTAACATCTCTAATTGCTTCTCTGGATATCATATGTGAATTTTCAAGCCATACAAATTGATCGTGAACTATACTAAGTGCCAATCTAATACATCTTTCTTCATTACTAAAGTACAAAAAATTATCCCACACATCCAATTTTATTTCTATAAGTACATTGTATTCTAGTTTCAGGGTAGAGTCATTTCCACTTAATTCTTCTGACCACAGCATGTGAGATTTTCCATAGGTAGGTTCTTCCAATTTTCTATGCATATATATCCCAATGCCTTAATTGTAATAACACCAAGTGGAACTTCTGAAAATGCACCCAAGGGGTCGAGTTCTAGGGTTTTAATAAGATACATTTTAAGTTGTGATTCCGATCTCATTGAATTGTCTACTACTCGAGGAATATCCATCACATTCAACAAAATTCAATGAGCAATTCAAAGGGAATAATATATAGGAACAAAGACTTATCTCTTGCCTGCACACCAATGCCAAACTTCAAATTTCTATAGTATGAAAATGCTTTGGTTTCTTCAAGATTTCTTTGCACACTTCTTCTCTTCCACAAACGCCTTTCATCAAATGTTTTTTCTTTAACATACTTCAATTTATTTCATTGATCTCAAATGCTTTGGTAATAAATGCTTCAAAGCGTAAGTAGATGTCCTTGGAATTTGTGTATACTTCTATCTTTTCAAACTTTGCAAAATTCATTCTTCACACATATGCACCTAAAAATTCCTTTCACATGAAATCTAAATTTGTTACCTTAATAATTTTATTTATATAGTGACATGACATCATATATCGAAAAGTGGATATTAAATTTTCTAATTATTGCTCCCCCTTAGCCACTCCTTTGATTTAATTTCTAATGGGATTGTCTACAGTAGGGGGTGACACAAATAAAATTGATTTTTATGATTCTCCTTTCGTTTTAGATTCTCCTTCCTTTCTCTAGATCCTTTCCATTTCCTTCTTAAATTTTGTTAGATCAATCTTAATGATTGGCTCATATCTCTTTACCAAATAATCACTTTCATATTTCTACTTTTGCAGTCTCTGGAAAAGTGTCACAGTTTGTTGCAATTGTAACGAACAACATTCTTCCATCCAAATTATTCTTTATTCAATCTATATTTTCACTGGTTAGTCTTGTGTCAAAATAAATTGTAGTGATAACCGTAGCCATTAAATGGATAAATTATCTTGTTCAAATTCTGAATTTTGCACTCTATAGCTCTATGTCCAATCCTCTTGCATTTAAAGCATATTTTATTTGAGTCTCAATAGTGTCCTAAGAAAACTTGAACCTTTCAATAGCATTAGGCCATGTCCAACAAAATGAGAATAGACTTCTATCCTCTTCCTCACACTTCTGAACCTTTTTAAGTCTCTCAAGTGCAGTGCAATTTGCATTTTTGCATCTATCTTCAATTTCCAACAATCCTTTTTCTTTGAACCAAGTGACCATTTCACTTATTGCTTGACTCTTCAAATTCTTTGAATTTAACAGTCAATAGATTTGTGCTTTCTAAAATAGACTGTGAAGAATTGATAACTTCTTTAGGAACTATCTGATGATGTGTCTTTTTCCTAGCTAGCTACTTAAGTCTCCTTGGGGCTGGCTCAACCTGAACAACTAATGCATGAACCTTAGTGAATTTTCTCTTTTCTCCAAAGGCAGCCATTGATTTACCATAGACCAACTCAGAATTTTCAAGAACTTCTTTAGCTACCTTTTGTTGTAATTTCTAAATCTAGGTCAGTTGGGATGTCGAGGGCTGTCGATTAGCATTTCAATATAGCCAACAACATAATCCTTTTGAATTTCATACCCCACCTCAGAAATTCATGAGCTTCTCAATTCAACTGCCTTGATAATGCAACTATCAGTGGATACCATAAATGATATATTATCCTTTTACTTTGTAACTATTTCTCTTGGAATTCTCCTTCTTCTATTCATTCTTCTCTAATACTTTCTAAAGAATGAAACAAGGGCATCTCCTTGTGCATCGAAATCACCAATATTTCTCATTAGTTCTCCAACTTGATCAACAATCGATTTGGTATTTAACCAAAAAAATTCTCCTATTCCATGAAATTCTCTCATAAAGTAGAAAGTTAGACATAATATCAATGTTCCATATCTAAAAGTGCATTTCTTTTTCTTGATACCACTCAAAATTTTTAATAGTTGTTGCCAAAGAAACTCACAAAGATCATATTTTGTCCTCTTCTCAACCATTTCTATTGATAAATCAATTGCATAGGTAGAGAGATAATTATCACCAAATGAAACATCAAAAAATATGTGGGGTTTATCAAGGTGAATGGATCAAGATTATAAGCCACTATTTTTTTTCTAGGGATGTTTTACTCAATTATGAGGCCCAAAATTCCAAAATAACAATAAAAAATAAATCCTAACTATTATAGAAATGAAAAGATAAATTTTTATAGATTAGAATGATGTGTACCTTATTGCAAGAAGGTTGTTTTAAGGTCACCAAGGACTCATTTGCCTTTAGTGGTGAATGGGTCCTAGTTAGGGTTTCTAAAAACTAAGATTTGGGTTTTGTTCATTGATGTCTACACTCTTAGATCCTCAGTTGTCAACTCCAAAAAGTTTGTAATAAATTTTGTAGCTTTCTTTTATTGTTCTTTCACTATGAATGACAAATTTGAAAAAATTTCTGCAATCTTATTCTCCACTCAATCTTAAACCTATGAATTTGCAAACACAAATTTGAGGAGAAAAAAAACTTGTTGATTGTTAGTGAATAGGGGTTTGCCTAAGTCAAACCCCTTGTAGATAATAAAACCAAATGATGAAATAATGAAATTGAAGCATGGACATGAAATAATGGAATGGTGATACCTTGGAAGTTGTCTTGGAGTGTAAATCTACAAACTAACATGAAGTGGCCATGAAGAATGTAGATATTGATCTCAAATAAGATGTGTAAAAAGTCTTGCAACTAGATCTTCAATGCTATATCAACTATCTTAGCTCAAAAACATGCTTGAATGCACTATGCATTTTTTTTTAGACTACAGGAATTGGGTAGCACGACCCCTTATAAACTGCAATGCGCTTGATAAAATTTTTAACGTGATCGACGGTGCTGGCGTGATACGCCCTTCAGTACCACAAGGGTGGGGGAGACTAGACCTCATGAAAAAAATCTTGCAACAGGAAAGGTCTATCCAATCGAGCTAGGCTCACTGCCCCAAATGTACTATGTCTTTGACATGATGAAATGACCTTGACTTGTTGTAATAAACTTCTCTAATATGCCTTTGAATGCCTTTGAAATGCTCTTGAAGTGCTCTATAATTCTCTTGCTCTTGATCTCATGAAGTCACACAAATTTTCTAGGAGAAACAATGTGAATTAATCCCATATTTATACTAAATCTAGAGATTAACCTCAAAATTCAAATAATTCAAGCCGACATCAGATCTAGGATTGAAAATCATTAGAATCCTGTCATAATTAAATTAAAAAAGGGTGTCCTATGTGAGGAGGACCTATTCACCACTAAAGGCAAATGGGTCCTAACACAACTTTCTAGGACCATGCTTCGGGGAGATTAAATAACATAAAAAAACCCATTTTAGAAATGCAAAGAAAGGGGTGTCCTATGTGGAGAGGACCCATTCACCTTTAGCACCATTTTCTAGGACCTAAAATTTTCCAAATTAAATGTTATGCCATATCATTATTGGGTGTTAGGATAGATCTTTTGAAAAGTGTAATTACAAGGGCTTGAATTTGAATTAAAGGGGCCAATTGAGCTTAATTAACCACAACTAATTAATGAAACCCCAGATAAGTGTTAAAGTGTAATACACCACTTTACAACACCCTAAATAATGTACAAATTAAGTACATTTTGTTTAAAAGGGCACTAGATTCAATATGAATGTGTACAACACATTACAACATTGAATCAAGGCATTATTAGGTTAATTCAAAATCACTTATTCCCAAATTAAGTGTGGAAAAGGGTTACTTTTTTGGACACTACATTTTTCCCCCACTTTAGTGAGATTTTGATCCCATGAAAAACTCACACTAAAGTAGAAATTAAAGACACTTAAGTATGCAACAATAACAAAGATACATAGTCATACCCTATCAGAGGCCAAAAAAAAATAAAGAAAAACAAAGGATCAAGCACAACTCTTCCAACATTGTCTGTAACATATGTTGCTCACTCTAGGGTAGTGGAACCTCAGTTTTTCCACTAGGTCAGTTATCTCAATGAGGTAGAAAATTAGAGAATTATATTAGCCTCCCATACCATACCGAAGTTATCCTCCCAAAAAATTTGATAAGGCACCACAATGTAATTCTCTTGTATGCTTTTGAATGTCATTTATGTATTTTTTTATTAAAGGGGATTTTTCTTTTTTCATGTAAGGTCTTCTTCTTAGGGAACATTGTGCCTAATGTTTTCAAGAGAGGACAAGTCAAAGAGTATCAGATTGCCAATTATGTGATGCCTCTCGCTTCACATCATGCCACCAAGGGATATCGTATGCTTAGAAATATCACACTCTTGGAGGACATCAAACCCAATGACACCACCAAGAAAAGGACATGTCACAAGAAAAAAAATTGTGCCATGAAATATGCTGAAAGATGTCATCGATGTATGCCCCCACTTTAAAGGGGTTGTTAAAACCATTATTATGATAAATTGCTTTAAAGTAGCCAATGTTTTGTCCTAATACATGAGAGATTTCCTCAGAAAACCCAATGCCAATTCATATGTTTCCAAAATAAAGCTACACCATGAATAGGAAGGAAGGGTTTCCCCCAAAACTACATAATGGATCTATGGACTCGGGGTTTGTATGCCTTTGCTACATTTCTTTTAAGAGATCAAAATTGCCATCATTCCCCAAATACTCATAGAACTTTATGAATGACACAAAGAGAGCGAAAAAAAAAAAAATCCTTTCGGTTCAACATGGAAGAGACCTAAATGTCTCGACGCCTTGCGTCATCCTCAAAAGGAAAACACAAGATAAATGAAAAATGATAAAGCAAATCCTTTTGGGTAAACATGGAAGAGACCTAAAGGTCTCGATGCCTTGTGTCATCCCCAAAAGGAAAACATAAGAAAAATGAAAAGAAAGCTTATGATATAGAGAAGAAAGTAGGTACATATAGAGGAATGCATAAAAAGAGAGAGATACATCAAACAAAACATCACAGGGGATCACATTACACACATACAATCACATAAAGAAACATGAAAAAGCCAAAGACTAATAAGGCACATGCGAATCAACCTAAAGCAGGTTGTTTGCATCCCAATCTCGATCTGTATAAATGAAAGGTGGGAAACTAGCTGAAGGGACATGAGAAAGTGTAAAACTAAGGGAAGCACCAAGTTCAACACTTTTTTTAGCAGATTCATCATTTAAGTTCATAAAATAAGAAAACAATGTATTCAATTCATCATGTACCTCTTCATCAATCTTTGCAATATGAATTTCATCATATAAATTAACCACAATGGGAGGTCAAAGGACAATTTCCATGGAATTTTCTTGTTTATGTTGTGGTGAGGGTATGGGATCATTATGCATTACTTCAAGTAAGTTTGGATTTTGATTTTCTATGTTGTTCTTGTCTTATTGATTTTGTAACCTATGAGAAATAGCACGTCATCTATGCCTACGCTCTCTAGCACTTTGATTTTGTTTCAATCTATTGCCAATTTGTGTTTGTGTAAGAGTGGGTTTGTCCATCACAGGTTCCTTTTGTTCCTTGGGAGGAATAGAAGAAACAGTAGGAGGTTGTTCAACCGCTTTTTCTTTAGGTTTTTATACTTTGACTCTAGGAAGGATGACGAGAGTGTTTTGGTTATCTTGTGGTCTCTTGTAAGAAATGGTAGGGGGTTTCTCTATAGGTTGTTCTTGAATGTTCATAAGTGCTTTCGGCTCAATCATTGCTTCATCAAGGATAGGTGGTTTAGTAATAGTTTGAGGCATGTTTTGAAGTGATAATTTTTCTATTTTATGTGCCTTGAACCTTTGGTACGATTTGAAAAAGAAGTCCTCATGAGGCTTAATAGATTCCATAGGCTCGGGCCAAAATAAATCTAATTAAAAATTCCCTCGGCCTGATGCAAGATTAAATCCACTATGTTGCACAGTAAAGATATCATTGAAAAAATTTAAAATGTAGACACTTATGCACAATCGAAGGGATGAAATTCATGGTGCAAATCCATGGATAGCCTAAATTCACATGAAATTGGTCTGATTGGGGGAAGATGGTGAATGAGACTTTTAATGTTTTTGGTCCAAATTTTAAAGGGATATCTATCGAGCCCATCATAGGACAAGCAAAATAATTATGCGTCTTGATCCATGATTTCGGTTTATCATATGTATCTTGGTATAGTTCATGCACAAATAGGAATTCTTTAGTGATCACATTCTCTCCATAGTTGGGATCAAATAATATCCCATTAGTGGGCTTATCATTGATTCAACTAGATATGTAAAGAGGACCATCAGGTGCATGTTTGAGTATGTTGTTTTGTGAGAAATAAATATTAAGAGGAGTTTTAGTTGAGCCCTTATGAGGTCTAACTTTTGTAAACCCTATCATTTTAATTAGTTGCTCTTCATTGATATCTTGTGTATTTTCATCATCTGTGTCAACATTCATCACATAATTCTTTTTTTCGCTAGCTTTGACAAATGAAATAGTATGCTTAGGCATGCGATTGGTAAATATTTGTAAATTTTGGTTAGGAGGGGCTACAAACTTATTACCTTGATCATTCACACCTCTAATTTGTAAATGATTAGAATGAATAAGGTCTTGCACAAGATGTTTAAGATGCTTACAATATTTTTTACCATGTCCATTTTGTTGATGATAATGACAATAAGCATTTTGTTAAAAGTCTTTGGGAAATGGTATATTAGGATCAAACTCTCTAACAGGAGGTAAGGTAAGCATGTTCTTCTCAATAAGCTACAACATGATATTATGAAGGGTATCGTGTAAATGGGTGAACTCTCTATCCCTATCCCCAAAAGAATTTGTCATTTTTATAGTAACCACTTGGTTATTAGTTTGTTGACTTGGTTGAGGGGAATTTAGTTGTAAAAAGCCCTTATTTTGCTTCTTGAAAGGTTGATAACTATTTTTAGTTGTGGATTTAGTATTTTTCGGGATGACTAGGGGGATTTTTCACATCACGACTGCAAGTTGAATTTTTATAATCATTAAGGGTTGTACATAATTGTGTAAAGGATGGGAATCTCAACATTTCAAGTTTTCTTTGGAGTTTTTTTTGTAAGTTGGCAATAATTTTTTTTTGAAGGTTAGTGTCAGGAATCTTAATGTTTATTTGTGAATAAATTGTTTGGTATCTTGCTATGAAATTAGTCACCTTCTCATCGTCCTTTTGTTTGCATGTCATTAAATCAACAAAGGTCATCTTAGGACCCATGAAAATATGGAAGTGGTTGTAAAAGGCATCAACAAGTTCATTAAATGAACCAATTGAATTACTCGGTAAAGAGGAGAACCAATCTAAAGTAGTATCCTTCAAGGACCTAGGGAATAGCTTAGCCAAGAGTTTATCTTCAAATATGAAATCACTAAACAAGGTCGTAAAAGTGGAAACATGGCTAACAGGATCTCCTTTTCCACCATATTTCTTAAATTGAGGAACTTCTAAAATTGTGGTATTTGTGATTTTAATATCTCAAAGAATAGTGGATTGGTTTTAATGTATTGCAAAGGTTGACCATTTTTTTTTTTGTAAGGTTGTAACTTGTTGTTGAAGGGATTTCATGGTTTGCAAAAGGGAGTTAAGGAGGGGATCATTGTGATTGTAAGATTGAGGGGAATAAGGTTGAGTAGTGTATGTATGCGAAGGTCTAGTGAATTGTAAGTTGGTGAATTTGGATGGTTGAGGGGATATTGTGCTTGAATGGATAAAACCAAAAGGATTTCCTATGAGAATACCTAAGGAAGTGTACACAGTGATAGTAGGTGTGATTGTTATGGTTGGGTTAAAGGTTGTGGTAGGTTGAAGGGTTGTGGTAGGTTGGGTACTAGTGTATGTAGGAATGGACATCAATACTATAGAAGATAGAATTGGAATTCCACCTTGGCTTTGAGTAGATCCCAAAGCTTGAGTTCAAGTGGTGATGGTAGGGATGGTGTTGCTAACATTAATCATATTGGTTGTAGGAGGTGAATTCATAGGAAACGAAGTATGCGACCTATGAGCCATGGAGGGTTACTTATCAACACTATTAGAAAGAGAGATAGAAAACACAAGATCCATGCCGAGTGAGATTTTGCGGGATGACATGAACCTCAAATTATGTCTTACAATATTATTTCTAATAGGATACAAAGTTCTAAATCTCATATAAGTTTTAAAAACCTAGTGTGCAAACCCAAAATTGAAGGCGACAATGTAATGATCTAGAATGAAATGCAACTTTTCAGATTCTACACAATGCAATAAACTGAAAATGAAATGTTGTAAATTCAATTTTGAATTTTGATAATGCATTAGATGAAGCAAATTAAGATATATGAAATGAATTTGATGAAACAAAAAATTGAAAAATTGAAAAAGGAAAGTAACAACATTAAACAAAAGCCTAAAACTAAGATTTTAATTTCCAAAAAATGCAAATCAGGATCTATCAGGGACTCATTCACCAATAAGGGCGAATGGGTCTTGGTTAAGGATTTTTGAAATGTTTTTTCTGATTTTTGAGTGATTTTCAATTCTTTTCAAATGCTAAAAAGTATAGGTCAAGCCTGATCAGGGAATCATTTTCCAGTAAAAATGAATGGGTCCTTGATGAGGGTTTTTTTAACTATTTTTGGATGATTTTCAAGCTTTCTGCAATGTCTTTCAGTTCAAGGTCTGATACCGTAACTTTCAGTTTTAGATTTTCTAAAAATGCAATGTGAAAACACAATAAAATGATGAATGAAAAGACCTAATTTGAAATAAAATGTTTTTTTTATTTTCAAATTTAATTGTATGAGATCTAAATGGTATGCAAAATGACTTATTTGTTTTTGTATTGTTCAGATTTAAAGAATACAAAACAATGCAATTCTAAATCTTAGATGAGATGCAAGTTTGAATGCAAAGTAAGAAACCCTAATGAGATATAATTCAATACAAATGATATGCAAGTGAATGCAAGATCTAACCTAGGATGCAAGAAAGAGTCCAAAATAAGAAAATTGCAATATTCAATAGGTCGGGTTCACCAAAATGAAACATAAAAAAATATGGTTTATCAAGGTGAATGGATCAAGATGATAAACCACTATGGTAGGGAGGAATCCATTGGTTTCATTTGGCCAAGGGTTATAATTCCAATTAGTTCTAGGACTATATTACCCTTGATTAGAATTATATCCATTATTTTGAGATCTTTTCCCAACATAATTGAATTGTTCCTCCACTACAGGTGGTTTCTTTAGATGATTCTTAATTCTAGGTAAGAGGTTACAAGAAATTTCTGCATTGAAGTTTCTCAAAGATTTCACAAAGATCAATTTGATCTAATGGAAACTCTCTCAAAATATTTTTCCCTCTACATTTGGAAAATAAATGTCTAAAGGACCAGTAGTCTTCTTATCTCCTTGCATGTTGAGATGGAGCAAATCAGTTTTCAAATTCACAATTTCCTCCATTACTTGAGACACATAAGGAGTGAGAGCTTTGTTTCTTCAGGAGCCTCAAATCCCTACTCTAGTCCTAGAGTAGTTTATGCATATTTCAATAATATCTTCTAAAGAAAGCTTATTGATATATCCTTTGCCCATAAGATTCAAAGACTCTCTAGACTCATCATCAATTCCTTTCAAAAAAATTATCTTTCTAATCTCATCATCCAACCCACTACCACACCTTTTATGCACAAACTAAAATCCATCAGCATAATCTTCCATACTTTCATCTTCCATTTGTCTCATTTATAAAAATTCCTCTTTCCTATCTCTTAATCAAAAGTAATCTTGGTATTTATCCAAAAACTCAGTCTGTATTTCATGCCAACTTTAGATTGTCCCTGAACCTAAACCCATAAACTAGCATAAGGTCAACTCCTTTAAGGTGGAAGGAAATAGTTTCAAATTTTGGTTATCAGTTGTATAATCATAGGTCTAGCATAAAACCTTAAATTCAAATAGAAATTGATCAGAGTCCTCAAAAGTTTTTCCCCTAAAGGTAGGTAAAATTGAGGGTGAAATATTCTTCATAGGAGGCTCATCAATTTCTCTATTTAGAGTAATATGATATGAAAAGGTCCTATTTGGTGGGGGATCATTCCCTGGTTGGTCACCCATTTCTTCTTCTTGAAAATGTTCTCGATTCTCTTCTTCATTTTCAATTTGATGTTTTGGAGCTTGTTGTTGTTGATCAAAATCAATATTTCATGGAAAAAACCTTCCTATATGGTCTTTAGCTCGTCTCATCCATAAACTAAATTGTCTTCCTTATCAACACTAAGGATTCAAACTTGTTAGAATCGGCTATGGCTGCCAAGATCTTAAGACCAAATGGAAAGCACAAGAAGAGAGAATGGAATGTGACAAGAATAAACGGTATTCTCATCAATATGATTCAATGATATGAGATTATTGTTTATTGATTTATAATGAGAGACCCCTTGGTTATATGGCCAAGGTGAGTACATAGAAGGGCATAAGATTATAACAAGTTTCGTAATATTATGACATGAGACAACTATGAAAAGCTATCGCTCAACCTAAAGTGGAAAGTGATCATGTGATAAACACCACAAATGGTGGAGGTAATCACATGATATGTCCACGAAAGGTGGAAGTGATAAAGTAATAACATGATAAATCGAATCAATGTGGAAAAGCTCCAACTACCTCCTATGTGTTCCCTAAGTAAACTTAACTAAGGTGTAATAATGATCTAGGACAAGGTACAAGACATTTAATTACACCAACACCCCCCTTAAGTGAAAATTAGGGAGAATGTACAAAAAAAACACAATGCAAGATGGGTCCTGAAAACTAGGCCATGTTAGGTATCCATGTACATATGCAATGTAATCTCTCACAAACGAAGAAAAGGAGAAAACCCAGTGGGACAAACTCCTCCCCAAAATAGAGATGGAATACAATAATGATATCCATCACAAATCTAATCAATCTCCATCCACACAAAGGATGAAAATATAGACCATTCCAGGGATAATGTTGGTGGTGGATCTTCACCAATTGGCAAATCCCAGGAATCAGACAAATCAAAATTGGCGAATTTTAGATATCCAACAAGGTGTTCAAATCGCCCAGATTTCATGAACTATCGGTCCAATGCATGTCCATTCACCAGCAGTTTTTTTTTACGAGGCATGTTTAAGCAATAAATTTGCCACAACAGACTACATGTTTCCAATGGACCGATCAATATTTTTTCCTGGAATCCCAGGGAGCATGTCATAAAACACCAACATATTCGCCAATACTATTAAAACAACATTATATGAGGACCCATTTCCCCAATTAAAATTTACAAATAGTTTCTTGTGAAGACCCATTCACCAATTAATATTTATAAATAGTGCCTAGAAAATTACATGGTATCATTGTATAAGCACGCGAGATTCACAAATTTTTTAATATACCATTTAAAAATCCCATGGAATTCGCCAAATATGGATTGATATAAATACAATTGAAGCAATTATTTGTTCTTACACATTTTTTTTTTGTTCCAAGGTTCTACTTCTCGATTCAGAAGTAAGCGAAACCTGAAAATGTAGACTCAAAGGTGAGTGATCATATCTTCATACTGTTATTAGTTATTAGTTATAATAATAAGATTTATTTATCTATTTTCCATTCTTGCTTCAGTCTTAAACATGATTTTGAGTAGGGAATGGAATCTATATTCTCTATTGGTCTTTCCTTCTTAAAAAAGAAGACATTTTTTTCCAGCTTTTATTCGAAGTGAGATATCAATATGTCAAGCAACAACTGCAAGGGTAAGACTCCTGAGGGTAGTGAAGAGACTAGGAGGCCATCAAAATTCCCAAAACATGGAGGTACCATACAGTCTTACTTTGGAATTGGTAAAGCTTCTAATCCATCAGATCAAGGTGGAGCTACACCATCGAATCTTCCACCAAATATTATTGAAGATGGTAATGACAATACCTCACCACCACAGGAAGGTCAAGGTGAGATTTTCATTGTGTTAAATCAAAATGTATCAAATGAGGATGGAAATACTGCATAAGATATTCGAAGGGATACCCTGGATAGCCAGAATGAGATAATTGACTTGGATGAGGATGTTGTTGGTAGCAAGAAAAGAAAAGGCAAAGAAAAATTGGGGAGTGAGTGGGAAATGCTAAGGAATTTTCAAATTGGTTGGTTGTCGAAGTACCCATTCCTTGAAGCAGTGGGGGTATCAAATGAAAATGATAGTGAAAGGGAAACAAAGGTCAAATATAATTTTTGTAGTTGGAAATGTGGATGAGACAAGATGATGCAGCTAAAGCTTGACACTATAGAAAATCATATCAGCAAATTTTATGAAAAAAAAATCATAGACGGAAAGGAACAATTAGTCGTACGATGAAAATAAAAGGAAGAATGTCTTCATGTTAAGTATGCCACAAATTATGGAGAGCATAACCATAGAATTTCAAAGATTAAAAAATGTGAAGGTACACTTGAGGCTCATTTTGGAAAAGCCATGGGAGCAGCAAATCTTTCAAAAACTGTTCAGATGAGTGTTGTTTTTCATATTTTTTCCGAGGGGCGTCCTATGAGACACTACCCAAAATATTTTGATTTATTATCTTATTTGAGTGTTCCCCACTTTCCCTTCTCACATTGGTTAGTAAACACTATATGGGAATGGGCAAACTGTCTTGCTGTAGTGGAAAAGCAAGATTTAAAGGAGAAATTAAAAGAGTCAAATTTCATTGCATTATCTTTAGATGAAGTTACTACGATAGAAAATAATTCTTGGTTTTGTATGAATTTGTATACTGTAGAACAACATGTTCACTAAGCTCATCTTCTTTGTGTTCGTAAAATGAAGGACAGTTCAACATCGCAAAATCTATTTGAACTAGACTAGAAATATTTGAATGAAATTGCAGGTATGGATGAGTTGATAATTGCCAAAAAGTTGGTGTGTGTAAGAGTTGATGGAGTTGCAGTGATGCAAGGTCAAAGGAGCAGTCTTTGCACAAAGTTACAAACTACTTGTGCACCATACATGCTTGGCATTCACTGTATGACCCGCAAAATGAATTTAGCATTCAAAATTGTAAGCAATTTTTCTACAATATCAAAAGTTGAAAATCTAGTTCACGAGATCCACGCATACTTCTGCCGAAGTCCCAAACGTTTCCTTGAATTTTAAAATTTTGCTGAGGGAATGATACCTAGAAAAACAATTCTCAAGGATATCGATACCAGATGGATCTCCCTGCATGGACCAGTGCTACGAGTTCTTTCAATAAACAATCCTTGATTGGAGTGATGTACGAGCATCACAACACAGTAGACAAAGATCCTGACCTCTTACATAGGTTAAGCGATATAAAGACACTCTTGACTTTAGCTAGTCTTCTCCCCATGCTGGATGAGATGAACAATCTTGTGAAGAAATCCCAAGATAGAACTATGTATATTTATGAATATGCCAATCTACGTAAAATTACATGCTTGGCCCTCGATCATCTATATCTAGATCTAACACAAGAAGGAGCAAATTATTTGATGTGGTGGAAAATTACTGATTTGAATAATCTTGATAATTATTTACAGTTTAATACAAGTGGGCACTTATGTATTTGTGTATGTGGATATGAGATACCAATGTACCATTGTAAGATAACCAAGTACTCTAGAAAAGAAGTACTTGTTAACAAGGAAGATTTTAAGGACATTGTTAAATTTGTTCGTGATAATTTGAAGGAAATTTCAAAATCTCTTTCCTCAGAGATTCCCTCGACATGAAATACTTGAAGCCATGGGTATTGTGTATCCTCAATCTTGGGTAAACCGAGATAACCCAAAATATTTTCATGATCAAGTAAAAATCTTGATCGAATAGTTTTCAGAAAAGGTACCATACAATGAACAAATAATATAAGGAATTTTAAATGAAAATAAGCTTAGAAAGAAATGTTAGAGTTTTACAATAGCTATGAGGGAGCAGTATAAATCCATGGGCAAGGAGAAGGCCTTTGAACCGGGATCAATAAAAAAGGTTTGGACAAGCTTAGGTCAGAGTGAAATATTGTGTGGTTCGATGTCAAAATATTTTAAACTTGTTGATTTATGTCAAACAATGATATTGGGGTTGGTGGAGGATGAGAGAGTTTTCAATACATTGGGGTTTTTGAAATCAAAGTTAAGAAACAAACTGGACAAGAATTTGGAAAATTTCTTGAGGATGAAAGGAACTATGTATAATGTTAAAAAAATTCCTTTTGAAAGGGCACTCACAATTTGGAGGTACACATGTGAAAGAAGAGGGACCGGGTTGTGCAACACAGACTCTCCAATTCCAACAACCACCGATACTGGTGGTAGTGGCAGTGGCAGTGGGACTGGGACTGGGCCTGGGACAAATGAAAATGATATTGAAATTGACACAAATCAAACAATGAATGCTGAATTTGAGACACAGGCAGAAGAAAGTGCATAGCAGTCTCAGAGTCAAGATGACTCTTTTACTTTATATAAAGATGAGCATCAGTTTGAGGACCCTGACTCCATTTGGAAAATGGAAGATAATTAGTAGGTTTTAGGTATTTTTATTGCAGTTCATGAATCAATTTCCATTGTTCCAAAGCCCAAAATATAGTTGATGTCTGATGATATTTTATATTGTATTCAATGAACATTGAAATTGTGAATCATTTCACTTCATGATATCTTATTTGATATTGCACTCAAGAACTACATGAATCATATTCCAAACTGTATTTAATGATTTTTTATATTTTATTCAAATAAATTGTGAATCATTGCACTTCAAGTTCAAGATATTTTATTTTATATTGCACTCCAAGTCTCCATGATATTTTATATTATATTGCACTTCATGAATCATAATACATATGCCAAGTCAAACTGTAGTTGATGATATTTTATAAATTATATAAAATTCAATACCATCGGCCTAACAATGCTTCATTGGCAGAACCCCCATCACAGTCTCACCGATGGCCCAATGAAAATAGCTCACAACCTAGTATCGGTGTAACAATACTCTATCGGGCTGACTCCTAAGGTGCTCTCCTGATATACCAATAGAGTCATCAACAAAAGTAACCATGAATTATAATTTATGACCATGGGCATGAATTATCTTATTTTATCAATAATCACAAAAATATACCACACTTTGATTTTACGAACAATGCAAATTGTAGAAATTTGTGTGACAAGATCAATATTATATCCTACATTCACATTGCATCCATAAATATTAAATAAATTTGAAATTTCGTAATGACGTAGTCCTTCCCCCATTCCCAACAGAATTCAATACCATTGGCCTAACAATGCTTCATCAGCGAAACCCCCATCACAATCCTGTCGATGGCCCAATAAAAATAGCTCACAACCTAGTATCGGTGTAACAATACTCTATTGGGCTGACTCCTAAGGTGCTCTCTCGATATAACGATAGAGTTGTCAACAAAAGTAACCATGAATTATAATTTATGACATGGGCATGAATTATCTTATTTTATCAATAATCACAAAAATATACCACACTTTGATTTTATGAACAATGCAAATTATAGAAATTTGTGTGACAAGATCCATATTATAGCCTACATTCACATTGCATCCTTAAATATTAAAAAAAATTTAAATTCTATAGATACATAGTCCTTCCCCCATTCTTAACAAAATTCAATACCCTCGACCTAACAATACTTCATCGGCGGAACCCCCATCACAATCCTATTGATGGCCCGATAAAAATAGCCTACAACCTAGTATCGGTGTAACAATACTCTATCGGGTTGATTCCTAACTCCTAAGGTGCTCTCCCAATATAATAATAGAGTCAAGTTGTCAGCAAAATTAACCATGAATTATAACCATGGCCCATGGGCATGAATTATTGAATGCATAAAGTATATTGGGGGAACTATGGTGCATCGGGGAAAAATTATCTGGCATCCCACCGATAGAATGAAGGATAGGTTTCCATCGGTGGAGAGGGTGGATATTAGTGGAAGACTGATGTGACATCCTACAACATCGTGCAACCATGCTGCGGTGCATTTTATGAACCAGAATTGAAGTGAATTATATCACAAGTTGATCGCATAGTCGTTACAAAATCCTCAAAGATTTCACTTAGGGAAAAAGCAAAAAGGCAAAAACTTGGAGTTCTAACGCAACAAAGACTGGTGGGTTGTGGATGCAACTCAGCGAGACTCACATAAGTAATTCACTTTTAGACCTAGCTGAGAAGCTATTTTACTCAAAAGTTTAAGATTTAAATAATGGAAGAGAGTACAAACAAACCCAAAGCTAAAAAATATAAAACCGAAAAGCCTAAGAGACTCCTAAATGAAGACCCGATAGATCAATGTCATGGGTCAGGGCCGAGATCCAAGAGGAGTGCTCAAATGAATCCTTCCATGGATCGAATACGGGAAAAACAAAAGGGCTTAGGGGATATTTGGACATCGCAACCCAATGTATCTGCAATCCATGGAGGTTGAACCTAGGAAGACTTGTGGTGCCCAATGTGTTTGTGAATGCAGAGCTAATTAAAGCTCTTTCTACTAGATGTGACCCCAAGAAAAGAATCATTTAGTCACATGGCAGGGGTGACATGCTTATTATTTCTAGGGATCTCATTTCTAATGTATTTCAGTTAGAGTGTTCACTGAATTTATCATTCACAATCAAAGATCTCTTGATAGAGTATCACCACATGGATACCAGTTATAAGAGATGGAAATTAACTTTGCATAGGCCCAAGGATGAAGGAGGCCAACTCAGGAGGTTCTCTAACAGTGAAAGCCCTCCTTTCCATGAAGATTTGTTCGAAGAGTATTTCCGATACACCTATTATTCAGCTGGTCAGGTTTTGGGAGTAGAGGTTCTGCCTCTCATGTCGATTGCCCCAATGGTCTTAGTTGTAGACATACAGAGCAAGGATTCCAAGCCATTTGATTATGCTAGCTACTTGGCCAACACCCTACATAGAGGGCTTGAAAAGATTAAAAATAATAGTGATAATATTAATTTTGAACACTATTCTTTGCTTATGCATTTGCTATTGTACAAGGGACAAGTTAGAGGGGTCTAGAGTGAAGAATTAAGGATAGTAGATATAGATGAAAATGGAGATTTAAAACATGTGTAAAAATGTGGACTTCATTGTGGGACAGTCGATTTGGTAGGTCTCATTACCTTTATTTTGAATATTTTTTTTTAAAACCATTGATGAAGTTGTTGGGGTATCCATGCAATTATAACCTATCCCTAGAAGTACAAAGATTTCTAAGACCAAAGGAAAATGACCGGAGAAATAAAGTAAATCATAACTGGGGAGACTGGTATGCTTTCCCTGATTGTACAATGATAAGGGTTTATGGGTTCGAAGGGGCTCCACACTTGATGCCACAAGTAGTTCCTCACCAAATTTATTTTTTAGAAATTGTGAGGCAATTGGCAAAATCTGATTCCAAACACCTCAAAGGACATAGCAAACAATCAATTATGCCCATCACCTTATGTTTTGGAGACTTTATAGTGGTTTCCAATGAAGCATATGGAGAAATTGATGGTAAATTAGCATAGTACAACCTACCTCTAGGTGATGTAAGGAAACAATTTGATGCAAAAGGGTTTATTCACAAGGTGAGATTATCGCATGGGCTATCAGGGTATGAACATTTGTTCTCAATTGAAGATGTCATAAGAAACCATGATGAGGCTTCCACCAAGGAAAGAATGGCCACCTATAAAAAGATTATGCTTACAGAGGAATGGAAGAGGAAAATTGTCCCATCTTATTCAAAGGCATTTGGCGAGATACAAGACCCTTTAACAAGAATTGAGCAAATCATCGCTCATGTCAATGAACTGGTAAAGGGTGTTCCCCCAGTTTTTTTTGATGCACCTCATGCAACCTATTCAGGAGTACAAGCTGAAGACATAGAGCCCTTGGATTACATACCTTCACAGCCTACTCTTGAGGTTTGTTTTTATGTAGATACTGATATAAGTGAAAAAGAGTAGGGTTATGAAGAGGGTGAGTAGGTCAAACAAATCAGTGCTCTTGTGATTGCACAGTAAGAGCCCCCTCAAGAGTAGAATATTGTAAGATTTGAGGCATAAAATGAACTATCTGATGATGTGAGGGTCAAGGTAGGACAATAATTTATTTTTGATTGTGATTTTGTTAAATCTTCTAAATTTAAATAATTTGTTTATGAATATAAAGGTAGAAAAATGAGACAACAGATACATGATATCACTCTTGAACATGAGGTAACCACTCTAGAGAAATTGAAAAGGGAGGTAGAAAAGGAAATGAAGTCCATCACTCCTAAAAGAGGTAGGTAATTTCGTCAAGAAGCTGGAGTGTTGCTCCTACCAGGGTGGGCTATTATCTCTTTATTTGTATTTGATAGTTTTAGAAAAAGAGGGGATACGACAATGAACTTAACAGAAGAAGCAAGTGACAAAATGTATTCAGGATCTGGGTACAACCCAGACGAAGCCACCTTGCTTATTTGGTCATTATATCCCCATGATAAAAGACCTGCTATAATTATTAATCCAAACCAAGTGTTTGTTCATCTCTTGGTTCAACGAGTAGTGGATACCAACCCTATGGAGAAAACAAAATTGAACATAAATGTGGAAAAATTTACCAAAGCATAGATCGAAAAACTGATTAAGGAAAATGACAAATTGAAGAAGGAGCTAGCAAATCAGAAAGAAAAAAACATCTTCCTCCTCCACATTAGATTTGTACTCGCCATGGATTGAAAAATATAAGAGAGTGCTTGATGCATTGGCTGATGCAACCTACTCGAAGAATTTCCATCTGAAATCCGAAGGGAAATGCAACGAATTGGAGAAAGAAGTGAAAACCATCAAATATAACACTGTATCTGAAATGATAAAAGAAAGGTTCAATAAAATGATGAAATGTGCTATTAAATAGTGGGAAGTATTCAAACAAACATGCATTGAATTGGTGGAGAATGAATGATTGCAGCCTAGAATGATGGAAAAAAAAAAGGAGCTTGTAGATAAGAATGCCATCAAAGGACAAATATTGCTGACATATAACAAGTTGGTAGAATCACATAATGCATATCATAACAGGCTTAGGGAATATTTCAACTGCTTTGATTCAGTCCCACGCCTAACACTTCATTTTGGCATTGGAAATCCGCAAGAATATGTTGATTGGAAGGAAGAGCTTGCTAGGCTTCTAACTGTTGCGTTGCAAGAAATAAATGAAGAAGTTATGGTTTTACAAAACACTAATAAGAAACTAAAAAAAATAATGTCTATGGAATATGATATGAAAGAGGCGATCTCTAACGTGGAAACCTATGCTGAACAAGAGTACATCCATCACCTCTTTACAATCAATCTGTTTATTAGCCAGACTGTAGATGTGTCAGAATCAGATCCAATGGGACAACCATTAGATTCAGAGGAAGAACGCCAGCTGACAACATGATGAGTGCCCTATCATGTAGTAGAAGCCTTGAACAGATCTTAGGTGGTCAATGGTCATGGGCTTCTGCTTGGAGATTAATGGATCAGTGCATTCACCTGTGACATTGTTTTATTTATAATTTGAGTTATGTTTAGTTGTCAAACGTCATGAATTTTGCAAGGGGTTTGTATCTTGTTGCCTTTCATATATAAGAGAGATCAAGACCCCAATAGGAGATCAATGGATCGTCACATCATTTTTAACTAGACTTTAGATTAGAAAATAGTGAGAAGATAGATAATAGATTGCACCAATTCGCCCATCCATCTCATATCATAAACTATTTTTATAATGCATATCATTTGAACTTTGAAGATCAATACAATGGAGAAGGTTACACATATTTACTAATTTTCTTTCGAGTGTTCAACTATTGTGGATTCATATGCTTACAAGTTATTAACTTATTTGGCTATCTCCAAAGTGGTTGTTTATGTTATTCAAATTGAGTGTGTGGAAGTACATTTAATTTGTTAGTACATTGAATTTGAATTCTTCAGGAATAGAGGTTGTGACCATGGGGTTTTAGATTTATTTATGGACATGATCATTGATCAAGTAGTAATGTGGACCACATAATGGATCTTTTCACACAAATATCTACAATTTGTGCTAATCATAAAATCAAATGTAGTGTATTTTTGCAGTATGTGAGATGTGGGTGAGGTGTAAGTTGGTGGATACTAATTAGGATTTTTAGTTAAAACATAACGGAAGCTAACAGTTCAACATCCATAACTTAGAAGCTCTACCAAGAAGTAAATATAATGAGCTAATAGTTCAACATCCATAACTTGGAAGCTCTACCAAGAAGTAAATATAATGAGCTAACAGCTCCTCACTAGTTCAAATGATAAAATAAATAATACATAATCCAGATAATTGAACATCATCACATTACTAAAGTCTGAATTTGAGATTTTTAATTGAATTTCACATGAAGGAGTACATAATTGCATTGGCAATGCACAATATTTCCAATGCTCAAAGAAAAGTCTACATAGACCTGAATTGGAACTTCAAAGCTCATATTATCAAAGATTGAAAATAATAAATCAAGTCACTATATCAGCTTTTCTAGCAACTTCCACTCTTCAAGTGGTGGAATTACCATTTTCTCTAACTGATGTTGTTTCACTTGAAGTTTTGTTAACATTTCATGATTGTAATTGGAAATGGAATTTGTCTTGAGTTCTTCAGTCAATTTTGCATTCAAGGTTATCAGTGTTCTGATGGAATCCAAATAGTTCACATCTGGGTTTTGAGGAAATTGGTCCAACTCCAAATCAATCTTCCTTGCACCTTCCATCTTCTTTTTGAAACTGTCCTTTCCAATGAATCGCTCATTTGTGTCAAAAGCCTCTGGAAAACCAAGCTCTGTGAAGTTCCTTACCTTTTCATCCACCACCTTCATCTTGTCTACAACCAAATGCAAATATTCCTTTGTTCCACACATTCTCGAACACTTTTCAATGATAGATGAAAAATTCATTGAGGTTCTAATCTGATTAGTAATCCCTTTTGATTTCAGATCATTGTCATTGGCTTTGTAGACTTTTTGTAGAACTTGATTTTCAGATTTCTCTAATTTCAGCACCTTTTTGTTGTCCACTAAATATTTGGTGAGCTTCTTATAATGTTGTCTGATAGCATCAATCAATTCAAACATGTCACACAAATGATCAAACCTTTGCATTATTTCATCCCAGATCTTTTGTTTCATATGCATCATTGTATCTCTACAAAATGAAAATAACTTATTTTGAGAAGACTTAATTTCTTCTTGTGCTTTCGTCAGCTCTGTCTCCAATCTTTCATTTGTTTTTCTCTGTTTCTCCAATTTTTGTTCCCACTGTGAAGTTCCATTCACAATGCTTAGTCTTAATTTTTTTGAAGTGGATTTTTCCTCATCATATTTCTTTTTGCTCTCATCTAGCCTTCGCTTCAAGTCATTCACTTCTCTCTCATTTGATTTATCCACTTTGCTTGTTGATGTAGAGGAAGATTTTATTATTATTTTTTCTAATTCATTGCTAGATTGTTATCTGCTGCTTTCCTCTTTTCTTTCTCACTTGCTAGGTCTTCCTATAACTTTTCTATTTGGGTCTGCAACCTTTTCTTCTCTCTATATTGCTTTATCAATGATGTGTACACCAATTCATTGTTCTTCTTTGATAAATTAATTTTGTCAGTATTTTTTAGGCTAGAAAAATCCAATTGAAAATTGGTTACCTGGTATTTAGATTGATCCAACTGATTTGTTGGTTTGTTGTGAACTGTGGGAACAACAATTGTGTACTCCATGATTTCTTTATTTGTGTCAAATGTGGGTAATACCATGGTTGTTGCAAGCTCTGAAGTTACAAAAAACACACTCTCCATCAGTTGCTTCTTTTCTTTTTTATTCAAGTATGATTTCTTTTAAAAATCTTCAATGAAATCATAACCTGGGGAGGCAGGAACAATGGAATGCTTGAATGGCGAAGGAATAGGAGTACTTGCAGTTGCTAATGATGTTGCACCCACACTAACTACAATTGGGGGAGTGTTTGGAAATAACTCCTTTGTGGTACTGGTGGATCCACTGATAGTGTGACTTGGACTTGTCAAAATCCTTTACCTCTTTTCATTGCCTTGATCACCTGGTGGTTCTGTGGTATCTTTTATTTATTTTATCTTAGTATTGTGTGTAATTTTTCGTTGTAGCACATGTTGACCACTACTAGTACTACTACCCATACCATCGCCACCAATGGCACTCCCAGTTGCACTAAGTTGTCCACCAAGGGCATGTCATAGTTGTGATTGTATCTAACCATAAGGATGAGGATTAGAAGCTCTAACGAATTGAGTTTGACTTGTATGCCCTTGGTCTACTTTTTCACCTCCACACCCAAGGCCAGATTTATCACCTGTTTTTCTATGCTCAACACCTGTTATTGTCTAAGGGCCTTATCCTTTGGACCCCAAAGGACCACCTTCATAACCAATTTGTTCAAGTATGACTGCTCTTGAAGTATATGTTGAAGCATATGCTTCTTTTGCGGCCTCACTTAAACAAGGTTTGTAATTGGAATGGATTTTTTCTTCTTCTTCCCTATCAATATCATCATTAGATTCATCACTTCCTTTGCTTCCACATTGATCAGGATGCTCTATATTTTAAAATTTTTTGAACTATTTATCTTCTTCATTAGCTCCATACTTTGCAAGAGCTCTTGGATCACCTAGGTCCTTCCTCATAGACCAAAAGGCAGTAATTTTTTATCTTGACCAATTTTTATCTATAACTTCCTTCTCTAGAGAACTTGGAATTTTTACTCTACTAGATGGTTTATCACTTTTTTCATAAAAAATGCTGTATGTCATGATTGTCTTTCAGTGCAATGCCATAATTTCTGCTGACAATTGTTCAAAAGAAATAACATTCTCAACAACATTTTTCTCCATTGCTATTTTGACCTCATCCCAAGAATCCTTGTTTCTCAAGTTTTCAAGCAAGGGTTTACTTTGATGTTGAATTCTATTTGCAGCATTCCTATTGGCCACAATCATTGATTTAATGATGTCACATAGATCATACTGCCAGTGACAGATAGCATAAAATTCAAAAAAATTCAAAAGATTATGTGCTACACTAAATGATTTTCACTTGAATGTGAACTCTCCACATGAAAAAGGTAAAGAAAGAAATAAGGTCTTCTTTTGCTAACTGAGAAAGTGTAGTTCATCAACACTCTGCACCTACCTTACATATTCCAATGCAAAAAACCTTTCTATAACATGCATTGGAAGTTTGTATGGATGTACTCCTGATTCATAAAATCTTAGCACAATATATTCTTCCATTAAGTACCAATCAACCAAGTGTATTTCTTTTCCTAGTTGCATGCAATTTCTACATGACATAGGCAATCTAGGCATTGGAGTATTTGTAATTAATTGATGCAATGGAGCCAAAAAGTAGTCTACAAAATGATTGTGGTTCCTTCGAGAATCATGCATCCTTATCTCAATGGTCCATTCATATACTAGAGCCATTTTATTTTCCTTTGCATTTCTATAGGGCTGAATCTAAAGCTTGTTGGTCTAAAACATTCCTCTAAATTTGAATAGAAAAAGATAGCACAAGTAGGTTGTGAACCTAAATGTCTTTGTGGAACCTACATTAATCATTAAAAATTGTTTATATGTATGGAATCTACAATGTGTTGAGTATAATTATATTTGACATGTTCATCAACATAATGGATATTATATACCATTTCAAGGAGGCTTGCTCCCACTTCCAAATTGCTATCCAGACTGAGGAAAAATGCTAGCATGGAAATAGTATCCTGAACCCATGGTTTAAAAATATCCAAATTATAAGGAGGCTTATGATCACCTTTCAATTTGTTTCTATCCTTAACTATTTTATTTAAGAAATCATTTTTCAACCTTTCTTCCACTGCTTCATAATCACTAGCAAGCTTTTCTTGGTCAATGTGGTGGTTTCCAAATTCTTTAGTTGTAAACCCCAACACTTTTCCAAGTTCTATTGCATTAATGGATAACAATTCTTCTTGGTTATCTTTATTAAAAATTGCTCTTTTCTTATCATCATAATTTTTGGCATATACCATAATAAATTATGGGCAAGGGAAAAATTCATGTAACATCATGCGCCCTAATCCAGTTACCCATGGTGCACTGATACTATCAACTTGTGTTTGCTTTGTAGCCTTATTCTGAGATGAAAATCTAAGTTCTGAGGTATGCCTACCATAGATTTCAGGATCATAAATATCATGGTACCCATCGGTGAAACCTAGGGTTTTAAGCAATTCTGCGTAATGCATTTTTATATCGGACATTGCTTTAGTGGTATTGGTGGTAGACATGCTTATACAAATGTGAAGCTATGAAATTTGAATTCCCTAATAAGTAATACCTATTAGTCCTCCTTGATTTTAATGAATTCTTAAGTCTCTAAAGTCTCAACCCAAACTTCAAACTTTGACAAAATAAGATTTTAAGAAATTTCAAACGATAAAACATAGCTGCGAGAATTCTTTCACTTACCCAGATTCTGAGTCCCGACTCTTGGAAACTGGAATGGTGTTGTTGGAAGTGGAACTGTGGAATCCAAAACAGGGTGGTGCACTGCAATGAGCAATCTGAAGATTGAAGACTTAATAAATCACTATACAATTTCAAAGTGCATGAAGGGAAAAGAATGTGGATTTACTGACCCAACAGTGCGGAATACATTCCCTTAACACCTTTACTACAGGGGAGAGAAGCAAAAACGAAAAACTAACAGTTTCTAAAACTTATAGAGATGCATACAACCATGGTAAAGAGAAACCAGAAAGATAAGCAAACAAAGATGACATAGTATTTACGTGGGAAAACCCTTTCAAGTAAAAAACCCACCACACAAAGTCAAATCAATTGTATTACAGTAATGAATCGATTACATACAATATCTAGACTTCTTTGTTCAACTCACAATCACCCAGAGAGTTTCAGATTCACTGTTACAATGTTTTTCAACATACAGTTCAAAACCCTCCTCAAGAACTCACGTCCTTCTATTCTTCAGCATGCAACTTCAACCTTGCTCTGCAACATACAACTCAACTCGAATTGTCTAACTTATGAGAAAATAACACATCTCTCATCCATATGCAACCAAATCAGAAGAGTAATGAAGTCCATCCTCAAATCACGCATCTGGTCAGATTTGACAGATCTCCCTGCAACGAGCCGTCCAAGCATTCAATGCCATTACTCAAAACGGTTGAGCTCACCACCCTTCGTTGACAAATGAAACTGGCACAATAACAATCATGGTATCCATCCAATCACAATTCAACCAGGTGCCATGCGTCTAAGACCCATCAGCAATTTCAGCTGACAGAGCAACCAAAACGGTCAAACAGACATCGGGCACGACCAAGAATTCAAGTAATTTCAAACACTGCTAGAGCCAGAGTTAGAACAGGAGTCGAAACAGGACTCCACCAAAAATGCACATTGCTAGAGTCGAAGTCGAGGTCAAAGATGGAATTGGAGTCGAAACATGACTCCATCGAAATTACAGGTTCAGGAACCAATTCGGTTCCGCATCCGCCTGCGAAAAAGGGGAACTCATCAGAAACAGTTCTGACTAGGTAAAGTCAACCTGGGGTCAAACCAAGATGGGAACATCGGAGTCGGAGCCAGACCCGTGGATGGAACAGAAACAAAAACAGGACTTTACTAAAATACCAAGATCAGGAATCAATTTGGTTCTAGTTCCGCCCCCGCCAAATGCAAGAAACATCAATCCAGAACTTGGACAAAATGGAGGAAAACTCCCCGAGGAGAATCTAAACATCCAGAAGAACCAGATCATCAAAGCAGGAGTCGGGCCCGGAGACGGAATGAAAACTGAAATAGGAACCTAGGAAACAGACATTGCCAACTTCTAAAACTAGTTCCGCCTCCGCCAGAACTTGCGAAGTGAGAATCAATAGACGGTAGGAAGCGGAGTCGGACCAGGAATGAGAATTGAAACCTAGAACTTAGGCAAACAGAACAATGCCAAATTCCATCCCAGTTCCACCTCCGCCAGAGACTCGGAACTTAGGAAAACACAACAATGCCAAGCTCCATCCTAGTTCCGCCTCCACCAGAACTTTGCAAACAACACAAAATCACCAAGGCATGAAAATGAGGACTTCAAGCTGGAAGTTGAGACATAGTATCTCAACAATCTCCCACTTGGTGAACACTTCCAACTTCCTCAAAACATCAAACCTTACTATCTATCATAGGCCCCAAGGCCCATCGATTCTATGCACCATCTGAACTTGTCTGTGCTAACCGGCTTTGTCAAGGCATTTGCAACATTCTTCAAGGTGTCAACCTTATCCATACTGACCTTGCCATCTTCAACCATATCCCTCACGAAGTGATATTGCACATCTATGTGCTTGGTCCTGGCATGGAAGGTCAAATTCTTTGCCAAACAAATGGCACTTTGACTGTCATAGTAGATTGAAATCTGCTCAGCATTAAATCCAATGTCTGAACACAAATGCCTCAGCCACACTACCTCCTTGAAAGCATAAGTTGCTGCCATGTACTTTGCCTATGTCGTGGATAAAGCAAGTACAGCTTGTCGCTTGCTCATCCAACTAATTGCTCCACCATTAAGCAAGAAAGTGTATCCACTGGTGGATCTTCTACTATCAATGTCCCCTACCCAATCAGAGTCAACATATCCCTGAATGCAAAGAGCCCTTTGTGATGCAACCATGTTGCCATGGTAACACAAAGCATAATCTGAAGTACCCTTCAAATACCTGAACACTCGCTTTACAGCATCCCAATGTGATCTCCCTAGATTTGCCATAAAATGACTTAAAACTCCCACTGCTTGGGCAATGTCTGGTCTTGTGCAAACATAGCATACATCAAAATGCCTACTACACTTGCATAAGGCACATTGGTCATGTCCTCCATCTCAGTAGCAGACTTTGGACAATCTTCAACAAATAGTTTCAATCCTTGCATGATTGGAACAACTAGCTGCTTGCAAACAGTCATGCTAAACCTCTCTAGAATGGTTTTCACATACTTACTCTGACTGAGCCAAAGCTTTCTGCTTGTTCTATCCCTGGTTATCTCCATTCCAAGAATGTAACTTGCTGCTCCAAGATCTTTCATTTCAAACTTAGCAGACAACTGAGTTTTAAGATTAGAAATCATTGCCTTGCTATTACCAATGAATAACATGTCATCCACATACAGAGTAATAATAAGCACACGATCATTCTCACATTTATAATAAATGAAATGATTAGATTTTGATCTAACAAACCCAATTGACAACACAAATGTGTCAAATTTTTGGTACCACATTCTAGGAGATTGCTTTAGACCATAGAGAGATTTATTTAACTTGCAAACTAGATTTTGTTTGCCTCTTTCAACAAAATGCTCAAGCTGGGACATGAAGATTTCTTCTTCCAGCTCACCATGGAGAACTGTTGTCTTCACATCCATCTGCTCAATTTCATAGTCATACACAACTGCCAATGACAACAAAAATCTTATCGATGTCAGCTTTGCTACAGGGGAAAATATCTCTCCATAATCAATTCCCTCAACTTGGGAAAAACCTTCTGCAACCAGTCGTGCCTTATACTTCTCCACACTGCCATCAAGGCCTGTCTTCCTTTTGAATATCCACTTGCACCCAACAGGCTTTTGCCCTTTAGGCAGTGGTACCAACTTCTAGGTATCATTCTTTTTCAAGGAATCCATCTCCTCATTCATGGCTTCTAGCCAAGACTTTGAATCAGCCATGCTGATTGCTTCTTTCACAGTCCTAGGCTCATCAGTGCTAGTAATTAAGGCATAAGCATAATTTGAATCTAACATAGAGAAACCATACCTTTCTGGTTGCCTTCTTTCTTGTGTAGATCTCCTTAGAGGCTGAGGTTTTTCTTCATCATCAGAACTTCCAGAGCTGCTTGAGCTCTCCTCAATCTTAGGTACACCATGCAACTCTTCCCTTTCTGGAGTTTGGGGAATCTCAATTGCATCCTTCTTCTTGTCACTTTGATTTGTCTCAGGTTGTTGATCACTTACTAGAGGTTTCAGCTCATGAAATATCACGCTTCTGCTATACAAAACCTTCTCGGTAATAGGGTTCCAAACCTTGTATCCTTTCACACCAACTCCATAGCCGATGAGAATACATTTCATAGCCTTGTTATCCAACTCTGATCTCTTTTCATTTGGCACATGAACATATGCCTCACAGTCAAAGACCCGAACATGCCTTAATGAGGGTTTCTTACCTGACCATGCTTCCAAAGGTGCCATATCAACAAGCGCTAAACAAGGAGATCTATTAATCAAATAACATGCTGTAGCAACAGCCTCAGCCCATAACTTCTGCTCCAAACTAGCACCACTTAGCATACTCCTTTCCTTTTCCATCAGTGTCTTATTCAACTTTTCAGCAACTCCATTTTGTCGTGGAGTGTAGGGGGTTGTCTTATGCCTTTTAATTCCATGATCAATGCAATACCTTTCAAAATCTGCAAAACAAAACTCACCTACATTGTCTATCCTTAAACACTTTATTTTCCTTCCAGTCTGATTTTCAACCAAAGATTTGAACTCTTTAAACCGATTGAACACTTCAAATTTACTTTTAATAAAGTATACAAATGCCCTTCTCAAACAGTCATCAATAGAAGAAACATAATATCTAGACTTTGATAACGAATGAACATTAATTGGACCAAACACATCAGAATGAATATAATCCAGTATACCAGAAGATTTGCGAGGACTAGAGGAGAAAGAAACACGGTGTTGCTTTCCATAGATACAATGTTCACAAAAATCAAACTCAAGGTTACAATCATCAAGCCCTTCTACAAGGTTTTTGTTCTTCAAGGTTTTTAAACCTTTCTCACCTATGTGACCAAGTCTATGATGCCATAACATAGTCTTCTTTGCTGGGAGTTTTACCTCCAAAGCATTTGCAGATAGTGAAGAGTCTTCATCTTTCTCTAAAGGTGCAAAATTACATGACTTTACAGAGGCACTATTACAAAGAACAGGTCGTGCATCTAGCTTGTACAGAGTGCCAGGACGAACACCCTTAGCTAACACCATTGCACCTCTAGCCATTTTACATCCCTTTCTAGAAAAAGAAGCTTCTACACCAGCATCATTTAACTTACTAACAGAAAGAAGATTTTGAGCCAAACCTAGGATGTGAAGAACACCACCAATTCCTTTGACTCTCCTGCTAGGAAACTAAATTCTGACCCTTCCTCTACCAACAATCTCCAGCGTTGAATCACTTGCCAAGTATACCTCCACCATCATACTTCTCATACTTTGAGAACCAATCTCTATTGGATGTCATGTGAAAAGAGGCACCTGAATCAACTAATCAAACATCATCTTATGCCTGAGTTGTCAAGGCTGCTGCAATGAAGGCATCTGCATCACTTTGAGAAGATTCGTTGTCAGAAGCATTCTTCTTCTTCTTCTCCTTGCAGTCCTTCTTGATATGACCAGGTTTCCCACAGTTCCAACACTTTACCTTGAACTTTTTACCAGGAGACTTTGATCTCCCTTTAGACTTGGATTTCAACTTGTTGTCTTTCTTCTTGCCTTTCTCCTTTCTTCTTGCCTTTCTCCTGTGTTCTACCTCGAACAGAAAGAGCATCTTTGGCCATCTCAGAAGATTTCCTTCGCATTTCTTTAGACAGAAGCGAAGCAACCACATCATCAGTCTTGAAAGCAGTGGTTGTGCTTCCAATAGCCATCACAAGATGATCCCAACTGTCAGGAAATGAACACAACAGGAGCATGCAACAATCTTCCTCCTCAATGTTTATACCTACAAATGCCAGCTGAGTAACACTCATATTAAATGAGTTCAGATGGTCTACAATAGATGCACCTTCATCCATCTTCAAGGAGTACAACTTCTTTCTCAGGAACAACTTATTTACCGGGGACTTTCCTTGATAAATGTCACCAAGTTTCTTCCACAAAGTAGCTGCAGACGTCTCCTCATGAACATTCAAGCACACAGAATCGACTAGACTCAGTCTTATCAATCCTCTTGCTTTTCTATCAGCAAGATCCCAAGCTTCTTGGGTCGTAGTTTGTGGCTTAGTTCCAAACACTACAATCAAGAGGTCTCTATCCATAAGCAAGTCTTCAATCTTGAGTTTCCATAACTCAAAGTTGCTGCCATTAAACTTCTCAATATCTATCCTACCAGATGTACTCGTCATCTCACAATAGAAACAAGTTTAACAATGCAAGACTCGCACTGAAACAGTATTAGTGCAAAAAACTGATTTACCCTAGCAAGGATAACACGAATTGGCCAAGCTCTGATACCACTTTGAAGGGAAAATAATGCAGATCTACTGACCCAATAGTGTGGAATACATTCCCTTAACACCTTTACTACAGGGGAGAGAAGCAAAAATGAAAAACTAACAGTTTCTAAAACTTATAGAGATGCATACAACCATGGTAAAGAGAAACTAGAAAGATAAGCAAACAAAAATGACACAATATTTGCGTGGGAAAACCCTTTCAGGTAAAAAACCCACCACACAAAGTCAAATCAATTGTATTACAGTAATGAATCGATTACATACAATATCTAGACTTCTTTGTTCAACTCATAATCACCCAGAGAGTTTCAAATTCACTGTTACAATGTTTTTCAACATACAATTCAAAACCCTCCTCAAGAACTCACGTCCTTCCGTTCTTCAGCACGCAACTTCAACCTTGCTCTGCAACATACGACTCAACTCGACTTGTCTAAATTATGAGAAAATAACACATCTCTCATCCATATGCAACCAACTCAGAAGAGCAATGAAGTCCATCCTCAAATCACGCATTTGGTCGGATCTGACAGATCTCCCTGCAACGAGCTGTCCAAGCATTCAATGCCATTACTCAAAACGGTTGAGCTTGCCACCCTTCGTTGACAAATGCAACTGGCACAATAACTATCATGGTGTCTGTCCAATTACAATTCAACCAGGTGCCACGCGTCCAAGACCCATCAGCAATCGCAGCTGACAAAGCAACCAAAATGGTCAAATAGACATCGGGAGCGACCAAGACTTCAAGTAATTTCAAACACTGCCAGAGCCGGAGTCAAAATAGGAGTCGAAATAGGACTCCACCAAAAATGCACACTATTGGAGTCGGAGTCGAGGTCGGAGACGGAACTGGAGTTGAAACATGACTCCACCGAAATTATAGGTTCAGGAACCAATTCGGTTCCATGTCCGCCCGCGGCAAAGGTGAACTCATCGGAAACAGTTCTGACCAGGTAAAGTCAACTCGGGGTCAAACCAAGATGGGAACATTAGAGTCAGAGCCAGACCTAGGGACGAAACAGAAACAGAAACATGACTTTACCAAAAGTCCAAGATCAGGAACCAATCTAGTTTCGGTTCCACCCCCGCCAACTGCAAGAAACATCAATCTAGAACTTGGACGAAACGAAGGAAAACTCCCCGAGGAGAATCCAAACATCCAGAAGAACCAGATCATCAAAGCAGGAGTCAGGCCCGAAGATGAAATGAAAACTTAAACAGGAACCTAGCAAACGGACATTGCCAACTTCCAAAACTGGTTCTGTCTTCGCCAGAACTTGCGAAGCAAGAATCAACAGACGGTAGGAAGCGGAGTCGGACCAGGAATGAGAATCGAAACCCGGAACTTAGGCAAATAGAACAATGCCAAATTCCATCCCGGTTCCACCTCCGCCAGAGACCCGGAACTTAGGCAAACAGAACAATGCCAATTTCCATCCTAGTTCCTCCTCCGCCAGAACTTTGCAAACAACACAAAATCACCAAGGCATGAAAATGAGGACTTCAAGCTGGAAGTTGAGACATAATTTCTCAACAGTGCATAGTGTTTTAAATAATTTTTTTCTCATAATTGGAACGTTAAAGTGAATGATACGTCTTAGGAGTTAGTTCTACAAGACTACAAGTTGAAAATTCTTAACTGTTGATCTTTCTAAATCTGATGGTTATAGGGTGATTCTAGAGGTTTAAGTTGGGAAGCCCATCGCTCTGTGCATTTCATTACGGAATGCAACTACAACCATACATCAAATGTTCATCCAACAGTTGAAACTTGAGTAATTTATGATATTAACTTTAAAGTTTAAAAATAAACATTAATCACTTGGCAGTTGACACTTAGTAGTACAAAGTGCTTTAAATGCTTTCTTTCTCGAGATTGAAACATTAAAGTGAATGACACGTCTTAGGTCTACAAGTTGCAAATTCTTAATTGTTGATCTTTCTAAATCTAATGGTTATAAGGTGATTCTAGAGGTTTAAGTTGGGAAGCCCATCGCTCTGTGCATGTCATTATGGAATGCAAGTACAACCATACATCAAATATTCATCCAACGGTTGAAACTTGAGTAATTTATGATATTAACTTTAAAAATAAACATTAATCACTTGACAACAGGCCTGGAATTTGATGGTCTATTTTAGAGTTAGACCATATATTACAGCTATAAAATCTATTAGACCATATAGTTTGACTTGCTATATTTTTATTAAACATTAAAAAAATATTATATAGTATTTCAATTTATAATATATATCATTTTATAATTTTTATTATAAAAATAAAATAGAATATAACTTTTTTGAATATTTTGAATATGAATTTAGAAAATTTTGACATTTTTATAATAGCTATCATTTTTTATATTAATATAAGTGATTTATAATATTATTATAAAAATATATATTAATTTAGAATCTTTTCAAAATAAAACATAATTATTTTTAATTTTTAGAATATATTTAACAAGATTTATTTTTAATATGATTTTAGAAACTTTTGTTAACTGTTAATTATAACAATAGATTTTTATATTTATCACTAATAATTATCATTATTTTCTAATTTTTCAAGATATTGCATTTATAAAAGATTTTATGTAGAAATTCATAAATTAAACAATTTTTTTGATAGGCATTTAAATGACCAAACCATCATAAAAATTTCATATGACAGGTAGCCGGTAGGGGTGACCGTCAAATTCCAGGACTGGTTGATAGTGACATTTAGTAGTACAAAGTGATTTAAATGCTTTGTTTGATTGTTTCTCAAAATTGGAACTTTAAAGTGAATGACATGTCTTAGGTCTACAAGTTGCAAATTCTTAATCTTAACAGTTGATTTTTCTAAATCTAACAGTTATAGGGTGATTCCAGAGGTTTAAGTTGGGAAGCCCATCGCGCTGTGCATTTCATTACAGAATGCAGCTACAACCATACGTCAAATGTTCATCCAATGGTTGAAACTTGAGTAATTTATGATATTAACTTTAAAGTTTAAAAATAAACATTAATCACTTGACAGTTGGCACTTAGTAGTACAAAGTGCTTTAAATGCTCTATTTCTCAAAATTGGAACATTAAAGTGAATGACATGTCTTAGGTCTACAATTTGTAAATTCTTAATCTTAACCGCTGATATTTCTAAGTCTAACGGTTATAGGGTGATTCCAAAGGTTTAAGTTGGGAAGCCCATCACTCTATTCAGTTCATTACGGAATGTAACTACAACCATACATCAAATTTTCATCCAACGGTTGAAACTTGAGTAATTTATGATATTAACTTAAGAACATTAGCATGACACATGTGTTTTAAAGTCAATACCATAGTCATCGGCCTAACAATGCATTATTGGTGGAACCCCCATCACAACCCCACTGATGGCCCAAAGGCAAAGACTCATAACTCATAAGGTGTGCTCCCCAATATACTGATAGAGTCAACAAAAGTAAGCACATCGTTGTAACACATAAACATCGGTAGAATGAATGATTGCATTCCCTTGATGGCCCAATATAACCGTGAATTATCAAGTGCGTATTGCATAAAATATATTACTTAATTTCTCAAAAGAAAAAAACTGATTTGTATATAAAGTTATTAATAGACACTGAAGTTCCAAACTCAGAAAACAACTCTTTACTCTTAAGCGTAAATGAATAACGAAGATTCAAGGAATCAAGAATAACACTACACAGCCATTTATTTGATTGCAACTGAATTTCAATGTCACATTATTACATATCTTTTTATAGACAAGTAGCACTATAACTTCTGCTGTTGAAAACTTACTACAAATGTAACTCTAAAAATAAATGCATGATTCCAAGATTCTGTTGGTGACAATGTTACATTACAAATGTGGCTCTAAATAAAAATTCAAGATTCCAAGCTTCTGCTAGTGGTTTTTCCATCCATGCTAGGGAAAGGGGGTTCTAATCAGTCATGGGGAAATGTGAGCTGTGAAGATACAAAATGTACTTATCCCCTTTGAGAACCAGAGCCATGCTAGGGAAATGAGAGTTGTTAGAATACAAGAGGAGAAGAAAATCTGCTCCCATCTTTTGCACGCAACTTCCAAGCACCAGTATAGCCCTTACCTCCATCAGAGCTCCTCATCCTGGTTCAAAACCCATTTGAGAAGTCAACTTAACCAAATCAACTTCTTTCCAATTCCACACATTGTGAACTTGAAGGAAATTCATCTTTTACTGATTACTTTGTAACTACATAACTATAGGTAGGAGAATTTACAATATCCCCAATACTGGATCATCTTCTTTGTGAATCCTTATTAACCCTAGAAAATAAAAAACCCTCATGGCACTATCTACTATTCAATGAATCACTATCCCTATTTATGGGCCACTAGTGCCAATACCAACCTGTATAATTAAAATGTTTAATTTGATTGACGTCTGGCTACATGGCAACTTGAATTGTACCTCAAGCTGACAAGATGTCAAAATCACTCAAATTTAAAACAATATGAAATCATTACAAATCTTGTTTCATTAAAGTTATAAATTGTCCAAGAAATTGCTTTGGATGTTCATATCACATATGGCATTAATCGCCGCCACTACCTGCACTAATAGTATGACAACCACACTTTCTTAAAAAAGAATGATAATTTCAATTAAATGAAATGTACAATGTCGAGGCATTGAAAAGGCAGAATGAGTGATGAGCGATGAGCCTTGATCTCGCTACATGTCTGTATCTAACAATTATAGTGTTATTCTAGAGGTTTCAAATCACAAGTCTAGTGCTTCAGAGATTTACTTCTGGAATGCAACTACAGTCATCCATCGAACAACCCCTATGATTTTTCTATGGCATATATGTTTATTTCGCCACTAGATTTTTTTACTATTTGGAGATTCTTTTTTAATTCACCAATGAAAATATATATTTTTCTTTGAAAAGAGGTTTTAATTGCCAATGGAAAAAATATTCTGGTTTGAAAAACGATTTTAATCGCCAATCAAATTTTTTTTAATTTGATTAAAAATATTTGCAATTCGCCAAGATTTTCCATGAAATTCTAGGGATTATAAAATATTCACCAGCTTGGATTTTTTTTTTTCCCGTAAAATGAAAAAAATTGCCATTAAAATTAATATTTTTCATTGGGAAGTATAGCAAATTCGCTAGGATTTTACACCTGTGTCGAGGGGGGCGGGGGGGGGGTTTCTCAAATTTTTCCTTGGACCATTCAACCCCCCATAATGAGATAACCTGTTGGAAGAGAAACACTATAAGTACATTATGGAGTAACACTGGATTCCTCAATTTGGCAAGCAAGGAAAGATACTTATGTTTTCTATTGAAACCATATGTGAGTCACTGATTGACTCAAGGTGGAATCGTGATAAAGCAACAACAGACCCGACACCAAGGAACATTGGAAAAATCACAAACTGACACAAATCTGGAATCTATGAAGCAACAGTTGATTGCGAAATGATCTAGAGCTGAAATGAAGTGCAGAGAAAATGCAAACCTAATGCCCAAAAAAAAGGAAATAGTGCAAGCATTGATGAATGTTCACATCTTCCTCCATGATGAAAAATAATCTCAAATTTGTGTAGATAAAAAAATATGAAAAATTGGTCTACAACACTATGAAGTGCTCAAAATTAGCTTTTCGTCAATATCTCATTTGCCAAAAATGGACACCGTGGCAAAAAGTTATGAATTTTCAAAAAAACTAAATTTAGCCTGCATGAAACGGGTTTTCTAGCAATTTTTATTTATTTTTGATTTGATTTCTAAAATATCTACTTATTGTTTGTAGACAAAAACAAAAACCCAAAAATATTTTGATGTTAAAAACAAAGCCTAGAAATTGATTTTTGATCCAGCAAGCAGAAGATGAGAAAATGGTTTTTTTTAACCTTCAGCCAGGAGAAAAATGATGCACGCCACTTTTTTTACAACAATTTCCTCCAGATCTATGCAAGATTTACAAAATCTAAAAGATAACCAGTTTAGATATCGACCCTGGCTACAAAAACCTAAAATTGTTTTTCCTGTAAATGAGTGAAAGTTGGATTTTTGAAGCAAAAATGATGACGGCTCCAAATAGAAAGCACAAGAAGAGAGATAATGGAATGTGACAAGAATAAATTGCATTCTCATCAATATGATTCAATGATATGAGATGATTGTTGATTGATTTACAATGAGAGACCCCTTGGTTATATAGTCAAGGTGAGTACATAGAAGGGCATAAGATTATGACAAGTGTCATAATATTATGACATTATACAACTATGAAAATCTATCACTCCACCTAAAGTGGAAAAGTAATAATGTGATAATCACCACAAGTGGTGGATCACGCACAAAAGGTGGAGAGGTAATCACATGAAATTTCCACAAAAGGTGGAAGTGATAAAGTAATAACAAGATAATTCCACTAAAGGTGGAAAAGCTCCAAATACCTCCTATGTGGTCCATAAGTAAACTTAACTAAGGTGTAATGATGACCTAGGACAAGGTACAACACATTTAATTACACCAACAAAACTTAATAGCCAGATCTTTTAATTTTACTCGACAACGACACCAAAAATGATGGGAAAGGTCATTGGTGTCACTTCTTGCATCATTTAATCTTTCAATTATCAATCTAGGTGTGTCTTAGAGCTATATGCGATAAGGATGTATCCATGGATTGGGGGGGTTGTTGTGGTTTTTCTTTGTTAGGAGTGGTTCAGATTTGTTCCTTGTTTATCATAAGTGTTTCTTTGCTTAATCTCCTAAGTTTTTTTTTACTTAGACTTATTCTAAAACTTTGAAATGAAATAAAATACTTCAAAACAAAAAATGTGCAGAGACAATATGTGCTTCAAGCTGGATCATATCATTAGGAATGGATTCTAAAATTAATCTATCCACATAAAAATGAAAATCTATTTTAACTTGAATTTAGAATCTGATTAAGCAATGGAATTTAAATCTAACTAATTTAGAAGCAATCTATTCCATTACATATACATCCAATCTATCAAGTAGCAAGTCTTTCTCTGTGCATGATCCATTTAAGAAAATTAAGAACATACTACTTATCAATGATGAATGAACTATTCTGTTGTTAATTATAAAGAATTATGCTCTATCAAAACATCAATGATTTATGATTACAAAAATGTACTTTCAATCTTAAGATCTATTCTAACATTCATCTACAAAGGTAATTTGACTGAAAATAAGAATCAAGATTAACTGAATAGGTAATAGGATCACCTTCCTTCGGTAGAGCGAGCCTGCTCTACCTTTGGAGGGATCTTAACACATGATATGCTCAAATTTTCTTCTTTATTCCATCAAATTGGTCCAAGGAAGGGAAAAGTACAAATTGTTCAACTGGAAATTGAAAAATGACTGAAAATAGAAAACTAATACAATCTACTCCTACTTTCTAACTAATTTTGAGTGTGGATACATATATCATTCTCTTTATTTGAAAAAAAAGAAAAATGCGGGAAATTAAACTAACTCTAGATTATCAAGATGTTTTTGGAGCACTTTGAATTACAATCACGAGGATCTGCATGGTTGTCTTCATTTAACTTCAAATGAAACTGTATAGGTGGATTGTGTGCAAGATAGAACAATTGTCTGACTGAAAATTAAGCTAATCAAGGTTGTTGAGTCATATACAATAGACTTCCAATTTCAGTTTGAATGATAAAATGGTTAGCATCACTTCTAATCCATGATTACTTCTTCCAATCATAAGTTAAACACATATCCACGAAACATTCACACATTAATATCTTTTAATCATGCATTCAAAAGGGAAATAAGAATTTATATAAAGTATTCATATTCTAAGTACAAATGCCTAATTAAGTCCATAAATGAGGCATATAAAAGATAATACCATAAGTTTTAAAGCCAAAATATAAAGTATCAAGTGTGAAATTCGGAAAATATATGATGTCTCCATGAGGCCTCATCAACTCTTAAGGCTTGGAATTTTTCCCTCTTAGTGAGATAGTTAGTACATACCAAAATGTATTATTTGCCTTGTGAAGAGAGGTCTATAGGACTGATAAAAGACAATCCCCACTTTTCAAATGGTTCAAAAACTACCTATGATTGTAGAGAAATTTCATTGGATGTAGTGCATCTTCCTACTCGCTGGCAGTCATCACAATGGTGAACATAGTTTTTCACATCTTTATGCGTACAGGGCCAGTAATATTCATTACCCAAGATTTTATGGGACGTTCTCTTGGCAGAGTAATGGCCTCTAGAGGGGTCATCATGGTAGGCTCTAAGGATGCTATATGTTTTATTTGATTTGACATGACACAACATCGTAAAACCATATTAGGACCACATAGAAATAGAATTCCATTAATCCATTTGAACCAATCAATTTCTCGAACAAGGTGTTTCTTTTATTTTGATGTAAATTCTGGTGGGAACTCCAAAGTGGCCAGATAGTTGGCGATGTCAACGAACCAAGGGGTTTTAAAGGATATGAAAAACATATTTTCATCTGGGAATTCATCTTGCATAGGAGCACAATCTCCATTACCTTGTTTGATCTAGGATAAGAAATCCACAACTACGTTGAAATTCCTAGTTTTTTCAATGATGGTCACATTGAATTCTTGTAGAATGAATAATCGTCTAATTATTCTTTCATTTACTACAAGTTTGTTCATCGGGTACTTGATAGTTGAATGGTCTGTGAACACAGTCACTTTGTAACCTGTGATGTAATGTCAAAATTTATTGATTGCATGCACCACAACTAAGAATTCTTTCTCTGTAGTGATTTATTTTTGTTCAGTGGGAGTCAAATTATTTCTAATGAAATAGATGGCATATTTCCCTTCATTCTCATCTTCTTGACCTAAAATTTCCCCAATAGCATCATTAGAAGCATAAACATTAATATGGAACAAAAGGTTCCAATTAGGTCCATGTAAGACTAGAGTAGAGATGAGTTTCTCCTTAATGGTCTGTTGGGTCTCAAAAAACACAGGTTTGAACCACAAGAGGTTGCCAAGCTCTCACAACGCTTTTGGTCAATGTACAAGGCCAATTGATGCAATTGTACCTTCTTCTCTTTAGGTTCTGCTAGACCAAGGTGGTTGAACCTAATGAATGATGTGGATTGAAATGTGTTTCTTGATGCAACAATCTACCCACAAAGGCAAAGGTTAGGGATAGATGAAAATCTCCACTACTCCTCCTACGCCTACTACACAAATGAAAGGTTTGTAAAGAATTGTTTGATATGAAATTTTATCTCTGGGTTGAGGCAGATTAGTGCTTTCTGTCCACATGGGCAATGGAGTCAATAATATTAAGAACTGAAAGTATTTCCTTCTCTGTCATAATTCAAATTGTTAGGCACCTTAAAAATGAAATTATATGACTGGCATAAAACCTCATTGATTTATGACTTGCATAAATAAGGCTGGAATGTTTTCTTATCGAATTCTACTTCAACTATCCAAAAGAAATCCTAAATCAATGTGATTTACTTGAAGGAATTTAATTCTGGCTTGCAAATACCAACAAACAAAATCACACAAATGAATCTGACATATGCTTGATATATTGATTTAAATGATCAAAGAACTTCAAGTTGGAGACAATTAAATAAGAAATATATATTATTGCAACACAACAAGTAACAACAGGAAGGTTTCAGCAATTCAAAACAATCTCTCCATTGATCTGTTTCACAAAAGGTCTGTACATGATTTCCATCCTAGTCCCCTATTGGGAAAAATCTAACTAACTCTTCCTCTAACCCCTGAATTTCATCCTCTCTTTCAGCAACTAATTTTCAAAATATTTATACAAAATAAACCAAGGGTCGTGACCCTTCAATTTTCCAGTTATATTCGTTTTACATTCCATGGTGGAAACAAAATATTTAATTAATTGCCTATCAGCAAATTAAATATTTTTTACATAGTTCACCTTTGATTTAAATTTATTTCCCGTGGCTTTCCTTTATTTCACCGCTTTAACTTTAACGAGTCCCACCACTGACTGTCACGGCTTCCAGTACCCCTTACCATGCTACCGTGGTCTCCTCCATGCCCATCCATGGTATTACGGTGAGTGTTCCTCAAACCGCTAGCCATTCAGCCTTTATCGTTACTGTATTACCACGGTCACCATGTGAACCAGTGGTGGTACTGCGGTAACCACTACGCTTGACTATCACTGACCGCTGGCTCCATCGTTGTTGTCGCTCATTAACCGTCTAGCGCGCTATCGCGGTCACCATACTAACCATGCGCAGTATAGCAGTAACCGCTAACCACTACCACTAACTACCCCTTGCTCGCTTCGCTAACTGTCTGTTTAAGTCAATCGCCAACTGCTTACCGTCGACTGCTACCTGTATACCGCGGCCACCGTGGTCTATGGTTTGACCGCGCACAGTACCACAGTGAACACTTAATCTCTGCCTGCTAACCGCTACCACCATAATGTAGGCCCCTTTGTGGGAGGTCACTGTAAAGCGGTAAATGCTTAGAATTTAAATACTAAGGTAGCGGTAAAAGATGTAAGCACATTTTTAAAAGGTAGTGAATGATTTTTTTATGAAAAGATATGAAAATGATGGATTTAAATAAGAATAAAACCTTAGGTTTTTATGGACATTTATGGAATTTAGTGGGAAAACCTTAGGGTTTTATATGGAATTTTTGGGTTCTAACAGTGTCTCCTATTGGGGATGAGTGATTTACAAATCACTGCAAGAATTTAGAATATCGACTGGTAGAGCAGACCAAGATTAATGATAAAAATGATATGAAAACGAAAGCAATAGCAGATGGAGGGAATGAACAGATGAATGATATGAAAAAAAGAGCATGGAGAAAGGAAAAACCCTAGACCACTGTGCATGGAAGAGAATTTTATTTTAAAGAGGCATTGCTAAGAATTGTCCATGCACTGGCAATCCTTAATCCTCTGTACCTACTTTGGTTCAAAAAATCAAACCACAAGGAATGGCCCCAGGCCACCCCATAAAGACAAACCTATACTTTCCTCTGTCATAGAGTTTGTTCTGATTAGAGCTCATCAGATTTCTTTTGAAACTATCCCTTTCACCTACCCTGCAACATGCATTGCCATTGAAAATCTTCAAGAAATCATTGTATTCAATCTGTTTGATATTCATCTCATCACTCTGCACTTCATCATTCTCATTATCATATAAAACAAATTTATCACCCTCAACATACAAAGTATACCCACATTCAACAAAACAATCATAGGCATGCTCATTGTCATATGTTGTTGAATGTGCCTGCAACTACATTGGGAACTAAAAATCTGAATATTTCTTACGACAATCTACAAATTCAATCTCATCAAGATCTTTTGAAATAATCAAGTCAAAATTACTTTCCATTTCATCTTTATCACCAGTTGGCATTAACACAAATTTTTGATTCATACAGTCATCCTTATACATACTTGACTCAACAAATGCTGGACACTCACCAACAATGATATGCAAACCAGTATCCGTTTCTTGCAGGCAAAAAATATTTAGATCACATACCTCCTTTTGGACATAAATAGATCTTTGATCAGCTTCAAAGAACTCCTCATCATTGTGAGAGATGCACATAGGGTCATGTGAATTGTTACACATAATATCTTCACTATCAAAGCAAATATAGGCTGGGACCAAAGTCTTGGAACCATCTTCATGTGCATACCTCTAGTATTCCAAAGTTAACAAATCCGAAACTTGCTCACTACTGAGTGAACAAGTCTTTGCTTCCATATCTTCTACTATGTCTCCAACCTCTTCTAGATCTTCATAATAGCTGCAACAATCATCCTGTTGAAGATCAACATCCACAATTTCACCTTCACAATCTGAAATACAATCTGTCATATCAGAGGTACTCTCCATATCTTCATTATTAAACAACATGATATGTTCTTCTGTTTTAGCTTCTGAAGCACTTCTAATGTATTCTCCAGATGGTGTGTCCCTATCATCTTCCAAATTAGTATCCATGTACATTGTCCCAAGCATGGAATCAATAAATTTATGTGTTGCATCCAAGGCATATTGCTTTGATGACTCTGGCCAATAAACTGATTCAGGCTTTGATGTTCTCAAAAATTGTGCAACAAATGTGGGTCTTGTGGGCCTATGATGGGGAGGTAATTGCATACAAATTTCTACCATCCTATTGTATAGAGAGTTTACATCTTCTCCCTTACATCTCCTTATATCAAAAATGACATCCACAAGATTTTTCTTTCTTTCTTCTATTTGAATATACTCATCAAAAATACTTTGTTGTGAATAGAGTACATTACCTTTGTTTCCAAAATTCTCCTCAGTTGCGTCATAGGGCACTTGTGGTGTCCAAGATCTTCTAGCACTTGTATCTTCATTCTCACTATATGATGACCTGTTTGGTGATGCACTTTGAGCACCTTTGACTCCCAATTGCAACAACTGTTGGTTCACTTGTAGCATCTGTTGGTCCAATTGTAGCCATTGTTGTTTCAATTCCTTCAACTCCCTTATTGACTGTTGTCTCCTCTCTTCTTCTCCATCCTGACAAAATATTATTGCTTCACAACACTCATGCATTATTTATCAAATGAAAAACAGAGTCGCCACCTACTTTTCCAAATGTAGGAAAATGAAATGGATTGCTTTGGTTTTCCCTAGCGGAATCTCCAAAAAAAAATTTTAAAAAATTTGTTGACTCTAAAATGGAAAGGCTGAAAATCATCCTAAGTAATTCCCAGTAGAGTTGCCAAACTGTTGGGTCTCAAAAAACGCAGGTTTGAACCACGAGAGGTTGCCAAGCTCTCACAATGCTTTTGGTCAACGTACAAGGCCAATTGATGCAATTGTACCTTCTTCTCTTTAGGTTCTACTAGACCAAGGCGGGTGAACCTAATGAATGACGCAGATTGAAATTTGTTTCCTGATGCAACAATCTACCCACAAAGGCAAAGGTGGTGGATAGATGAAAATCTCCACTACTCCTCCTACTCCTACTACACAAATGAAAGGTTTTGAAAGAATTGTTTGATATGAAATTTTATCTCTGGGTTGAGGCAAATTAGTGCCTTCTGTCCACATGGGCAATGGAGTCAATAGTATTAAGAACTGAAAGTATTTCCTTCTCTGTCATAATTCAAATTGCTAGGCACCTTAAAAATGAAATTATATGATTGGCATAAAACCTCATTGATTTATGACTTGCATAAATAAGGCTGGAATGTTTTCTTATCGAATTCTACTTAAACTATCCAAAAGAAATCCTAAATCACTATGATTTACTTGAAGGAATTTAATTCTGGCTTGCAGATACCAGCAAACAAAATCACACAAATGAATCTGACATATGCTTGATATATTGATTTAAATGATCAAAGAACTTCAAGTTGGAGACAATTAAATAAGAAATATATATTATTGCAACACAATAATTAACAACAGGAAGGTTTCAGCAATTCAAAACAATCTCTCCATTGATCTGTTTCATAAAAGGTTTGTACATGATTTCCATCCCAGTCCCCTACTAGGAAAAATCTAACTAACTCTTCCTCTAACCCCTGAATTTCATCCTCTCTTTTAGCAAAAAATTTTCAAAATATTTATACAAAATAAACCAAGGGTCATGACCCTTCAATTTTCCAGTTATATTCATTTTACATTCCATGGTGGAAACAAAATATTTAATTAATTGCCTATCAGCAAATTAAATATTTTTTACATAGTTCACCTTTGATTTAAATTTATTTCCTGTGGCTTTCCTTTATTTCACTGCTTTAACTTTGACAGGTCCCACCACTGATTATCACGGCTTCTAGCACCCCTTACCACGCTACTGCGGTCTCCTCCATGCCCATCCACGGTACTACAGTGACTGTTCCTCAAACCGCTAGCCGTTTAGCCATTACCACGTTACCGCGGTTACCATGTGAACTGGTGGTGGTACCACAGTAACCGCTACCCTTGACTATCACTGACTGCTGGCTCCATCATCGTTGTCGCTCGTTAACCGTCCACCGCGCTACTGTGCTGACCATACTAATCATGCACGGTATAGCGGTAACCGGGAACCACTACCGCCAACTGCCCCTTGCTTGCTTCGCTAACTGTTTGTTTTCGTCAACCACCAACTACTTAGCGTCGACTGCTACCTATTTACCATGGCCACCATGGTCTGTGGTTTGACTGCATGTGGTATCACGGTGAACACTTAATGTCTGCTTGCTAACCGCTACCGCCATACTGCAAGCCCCTTTGTGGGAGGCCACGGTAAAGCGGTAAAGGCTTAGAATTTAAATACTAAGGTAGTGGTAAAAGATGTAAGCACATTTGTAAAAGGTAGTGAATGATTTTTATATGAAAAGATATGAAAATGATGGATTTAAATAAGAATAAAACCTTAGGTTTTTATGGACATTTATGGAATTTTGTGGGAAAACCTTAGGGTTTTATATGGAATTTCTGGGTTCTAACATGGTCTCAAATGATGTTTGACATTTAGTCATCTAGGAAAAATCTACATCCTTTTGGAGGAGCGAAAACATGGGGGCTGCAATCTTGCTAAAATTTTCTATGAATCTCTGGTAGTATCCAACATGCCCTAAGAAAATTTTGATGTCATTTCCGTTCTTCAAAGTCTCTAGTTGTTGTATTACCTCAATTTTATTTGGATCCAATTTTATCCCCTCAATGAAAATGTGGTCCTAACACTATCCCTTGTTCTACCACTATTAGAATTTTTTTTGTGACTTAAGGATAGACGACAGTCTTCACATCGTTTCAACACCTTGTCTAGATTTTGAAGTGCTTCATCAAAATTGAAACCATACATGGTGAAGTTATCCATGTAAACTTCCACATAGTCATTCACTAGCTCAGTGAATATGGACACAATAGCTCTCTGAAATGTTGCAGGAGCATTGCAAAGATCGACGATATGCGAATGTTCCCTAGGGGCAAGTAAAAGTTGTTTTTTCTTGGTCTTACAACACCAAAAAGTGATAGGATATCATTAGGTCCTAACACTTTAGTTAAAGATATATCAATTATGTCAACTAGGTAGTGTTCAAAGGTTGTATGCAAAAGGGGACATTTTGGCCATCTCTCTCTTAACAAGATTTTCTAACTTTTTAAAAACAGGAATTTAAACTAGGAAGCATGAAATTATTTAAACTAGAAAGCATGCAATTGTTAAACTAGAAAAAATTCAGATTCCTATTCTAGAAAGCATGTAAATTACCTAAGAATTAATACTTGTAGTTAAACTATGAAATTTAAATGAAGAAAACTAGCAGCTAACAACTAACTACTAACTGAAAGTGAAAACAACTTGTAATTAACAACATGAGTGGGTGCTCCAAAATTTCAAAGTAATCAGAACTTAAAGATTGTAAACTCAAAACCATGACCTATAGGAACAAATGACAAAGCTTGACACAAAATTCATCTAAATTTGACATGTACAGAATGGAGATAGCAATATTAATAGGAAAAATACTTATCTGCTCTACGAGATCCCTCGAGTGGTCAACTCTCGGGCATTCCTATGATTAGTTCAAATCACATGTACTTTTGTATCTTCAAAATAAATCGATTCATGCTACTTCCATTACTCAAAACTATTGACTCAGAATAATACTAGAAATTTTTACTTATTCATATCATAAAAGTGTAACATAGAGAACATAGGCGAATAGTATTCAAAGCATATCATAACAACATGCATTATTTTTGGCGGTTACACATATATATACTATACTACTTACAAAATCCTAAATTTTAGATGGTGAGAGAACACCACAGAAAAACTATTAAACAAGACACAACTAACTAATGTTCATGAAATGTAAAACATAATAAAGGCTCGAAGTGGAGCCATAAAGTCTTTAACAAAAAACAATTAGAATTCTTTAAAAAGTCTTCCACTATGCATGCCTAAATTTTTGGCACCCAAAATTTTGGTGCTCTAACTTCAACTGATTGAATTCCACTCCATTCATCGGTCGTGCATAATTCTTGTACATTGACTTAAGTTATATACCATCATGTCAACATTAGTTAGCTAATTCCAATCAATTTGAGAAATAAAGATTTATACATCATTTTATAAAATGTAGACAATTATTGCTCCTAAAAAATAAACTCATTGGAATGGTTGAGGTGGTTAGCAAGAACAAACAAGGGTATTTATCTTGTCACAATCATGAGGTTATTTATAACTCATCACCACCCTTGACCAAAGGCACTCAAGGCCAATGAGAGAGGAATGCAAGCTCACAACTGTGGCATAGTCGACGTGGCTGCAATGATGTTGAAAGAAGTCTCACAAGACATTGAGTTGCAACTTCTATGGTAGATGTGAAGAATGTTGTGATGTCTTATGCCCTATGACCAAAGCAACTCAATTTGGGCCATTCATTCATGCACCCCTGGGACCTGAGGCCAATATGGTCGATTGCCGAAGGTAGGCCTCAAGTCAGCAGCGGATCCCAGGTCGAGAATGGTGAAGCGCAGGTCGGGAATGGCAAATGCGAGAGAATGTGAGAATTATAAAGAAGCTACCCAAGAATGTGTAGAGGGATGAATGAGAATAAGAGATTCATTTGAAGATGAGTTCAGGAGGGAAAGAGTCGCTCTAAGGTTTGTTGAAGGGCACAAATACATTAAACTTCAATCTCAATGGCAAATGCAAATCCTCTTCGAATTTCAGAGGCAAGAATCCTATCAGGATGGTAGCACGCCACATAGACATTCATGTGCATCCCCGAAAGAAATTCCCCCACCGACACTACAAACAAGCACTAATTGGATGGAGTACAAATGAAGGATGTGGAATTACATTGTCGAGTTTGATTTTTCTAAGGTGAAGGGTGTAAAAGGGGAACTTGCAAGGGGGGTGCAAATTCATGCCTATACAGTCTCATAATGTTATCATAGAGGGTAAAAGCAAGAAGTTGGGTCCACGAAGAGGGAATTTTTGGCCAAAAAAAACCTATAGGAAATGCGTATGCATTTTTAAAAAATGTGTATGTGTTATGCTTTGGGTACCCGAGCCTAAAAAATGTGTATGTGTTATGCTTTGGGTACACACTAAAAAATGTGTACGTGTTATAATGCGTACACATTATATAACATGTACGAGTAATTTATTTAAAAAATTAAAAACCTTTTAGAAATGCATATGCATTTTAATGCGTTTTTATGTGTACGTGTTTTATAACGCATATGCATTTCTGAAAGGTATTTAATTTTTTAAATAAACAAGCAAATAAAGAACGTGTATGCCTTTCATAACGCATATGCATTTTTAAAATTTTGAATTCTCAAACCACATGTTTCCTTGGTTTTAGGCTTGAGAAAGGCTTGGCAACTCGACCCTTAGCCTTTGACTTGCAACTTAAAAACTAAGGCAAGTTCAAGAGAAATGTCCAACTTTGGCAATATATTTGATGGATTTTTTTTCCGAATTAATCTATGAAATTAAAAGCCATTATAGAAAATGATGTCTAGTTTCTAAATATATAATTTTTGTTAAGATTTGATTATATTTTTTATTTTTTAATTAATTTCTAAGAAAATTGGTCCATAATCTTGAAATATCAGCCTTTTTTATTTTTAATAAATTTTTTGGTTAATATTTTTGCAAAAAACATTATATGACATCAATCTTCAAAAAATTCTCTACACAATGAAAAAAACTCAAAAAATGTTTAGTCTAGGTCCAATTATGTTGTTCGTACACGTTGATTTTTTAAAACAACAATTAGGGCCAATATAAATTCAATATAAAAAAAATACAAAAAAAATCCTCATCAATCTTCATGTTGTTACATATCTTTCTCAAAAATGGACTAGAAAAATACTTTTATTTAGGTCAAAAAGTGGTGTCTGTACACGTGCATGGTATGGTAAAAAAATGATTTTGAAAAAGTGGTTTTTTGTACATGCTTATCAAAATTTATTTTTTATAATCTAGGTATTTGAATAAATTACATATTTGGAAACTAGATTCAAAATACAAAATACAAAATTTCATATTACTAACTTTTTTAAAGATTCATTGTGTAAGTGCTTCAAATTTTTAGTCCAAATGTGACAAATTATAAGAAAACAACAAAAACACTTCCACTTTTTAAGCTTTTGTGGACCCAACTTCTTGCATCATCCCTAGACCTTTGGAATCAGATCGCCCATTTTTTTGCTTGGGGTCTATGGAAAGAAAACAACAACAAAATCTTTAGGGACACCAAGAGAAACAACAATGAGCTTTTCCAGTCCATTAACCATCAAATTCAGGAGAATGTAAATATTGGTGTTTATGGTTACTCTAAAAATTTTCCTTCCTACAAGGAGCTTAGGATTAAATAGAATTGGGGAATCATATAGGATTTAATAAAAATTAATTGGAGAACTAAATTCAATAGGGAACATACCTCTTGGTTGCCTCTTGAATATGGTTGGGTCAAATGCAATTTTGATGGTTGTTCCAAAGGGAACCTTGGATTGGCTGGTGTGGGGGAGTGATTTGTGGTCATCAAGGGATGATAATCGAAGTTTTTTATAAAAAATATTAGGACTACCTCTAATAACTATGCTAAGACTATGGCTACCTAGAGAGGTATCAAAAGATTAAAAGATTTGGGGTATTCCAAGGTGATAGTGGAAGGAGATTCAAAGCTGATAATTGATATTAAAAAAGGGAAGGTTAGAGGACCATGGGAGATCAAGGATATAATAGAGGAGTGTGTATAGATACTTGGGAGCTTTCTTCAATACAGGTTGGTTCACACCTACAGAGAAGGTAATGGAGCTGTAGATGCAACTGCTAATGGAACTCTTATTTATCATTTTTGTGTTTCATGGAATTCAAATAATATACTATTTCATATAAAAGCTATAATTTTGAAGGAAAGATATGGTGTGAAAGGTATTAATGACACAAATTAGTGCTAACAAATGCAATTTTTCTTATCTTAATATGGTGTTTAAGATAATGATGATGGAGTACAATATTAATTTGAATAATCTTACTAAAATAAAATATGAATCTTAAGAAGGGTAGAGAAATGATTACTTATGCTAAGGCTCATAAAAATCATCACCTTCCGATTCTTGGGGGTGTCCTTTGCCTCGGTGTGTTAGCTAGTTCATACATGGAGACTGATTATATGATAAGCTCCCCTTTTAATGCGTCGAGTTTTAATACCTCTCTCACAGGTTTTTTTGAGATTCCTTTCAATCATGTTCTAGATCATTCAAATTCTCTCCTTAGCTTCATAATTACTAGCGAGTATACTAGAATTTTTTTAAAAATTCATGAAGCTACTTTTAGTTTTGAAACTGAAGAAATTATTGTTTTGGCGATCTCTATTGTGGGAGGTAAAGGTCCTAGTAAATATTTCTTGTTGTTACGAAGGAATTATTTGGTGGATGATGGTTTAATCGGGGGCCCTAAAAAAAGGTCTAAGCTTGTTAATTGTGATTCTCTCTAACAGAATGAGGAGTTATGGGAAATGTTTGGGAAGGCAGGCTTTACTTCATTTTATCAAGCAATGTAGGGCTATAATGATTTCCTTACTTCTAACTTTACCAATTCATGGAGTAATGGTGAGGTAAGATTGGTGGCATATAGTTTACAGTTTCACCTAAGCTAATAGCGTAGGAAATTGAATTGCAGTATGAATGTCGAAAGGTGGTGAAAAATAACTTTGGAAACTATCAAAATTTCATAGAAAAAATCTTCAAATACAATGAGAAGCCAAAAATATTTCAAAATGGGTACATAAGACTAAAACTCCCTCCTCCCTATGCTCTTATAAGCTTTCATATAATGAGGTATTTTACTCTTGAAGGGCATTATATGATGGTTCATGGGTATCACTTCCCAATTTTGAACCATGTAAGGCACAATGATAAGATAAATCTTCCTTTTTTTCCGTTTTTCTCTTTCCAATAGAATATTGAGCATGGAGCTAATCCCCCTTTGCATAGAGTCTGATAAGAGTAGTTTACAAGTTTGTTTTAGCCAGCACCCCTCAAAGAAACTTGTTGGTAAATATTTTAGAGAATACCCCTCCCCCGACTTCTTTTGTTAGGCTTGAGCTTGTGGACAGCCAACCCCACTCCCCTGGTAGAACTCCTAAGTAGGCTAAAAATAAAATTTCTCCCTTTGCCACCCTCAACCTTTTCACTAATGATCTTCAAAAATTTACCTCGAAAAAATGCAAGGTCTCCCCTCTCTTTCCTAGGTTGTCTAAATAGAGCAAGGTGGACTCTAAGGAGGCCATTAAGAAAGGCCTCACTATCACAATTTTTGATGATCAAGAGATTATCTTGGAGAGTGGAAACCCTCATGCGGTTTTTCTCTTTTTGGAGGACAAAGGTTTGTTCCGCTCGCACAGTCTACCTCTAAGCATAAGAAAATAGATAAAAAAGGTAAAAGGGAGCTTGAGGAGGGGATATGGAAACCTCTAAGGAAGATTTTATTCCTAATAGTTTCACTGAGACTAAAGAATCAGAGGATGAGGAGGAAAGCGACCTAAAAATGGCTTAGCAAGAGGAGTTCAATACTGGTTTACAATTTTGTTGAGGAAGGAAAATTGCAAAAACGCTCCCATGATTTATTTTTTTTGTTTTAAGGGCTTCACACGAACTAGGCTGTTCGTATGGACCCAAAAAGGGGTTTGTATGGACCTTTGTTCGAGTGAACCCTATTTAATGATGGGACCCACTTTGTGGCAATTTTTCAAAACGAAGACAATGGGAAATTCAAAAAAAAGGAGGGGATCGTTTGAACTAGGGTCCATACAAACCCCCCTTCAAGCGAACCCCCCAGGGGGGTTTTCTTGAACCAGGGTCCATACGAAACCCCCTTTTTCCCCCTTCCCCTCATCTTCTACCAAATCTCTGCAAAAAATTTCCTTTCAAAGCTTGGGTTGAGAATGAAAATGGAGGAGACTTCACAGACCCAACTAGATGATGGTAGTCCTTAGAAGGAGCTATCCATTGAATATAATTTTAATATTTTTTGGTTTTATTATGTATTTTTTTTAGTTTGATTAAACACAGGTCTTTCACTTAAAATCAAGCTCTTTGTTCTGTACATGTGGAAAAAAAATAGATTATCAAAAAAATTAAAAAATATCAATGCACTAGATATTGATGTCCCTAATCCAACAATTTTTTTTTTAATTTCGATATATATAAAATAAGTTATGTTTTAGCCAATAAATCATGTCTAAATTGTAACTGTTTTGACTTTGAAACTTAATTAAGAAAAAAATATTCAATGAAATTCTATGAAACCAATTCCATGCACTACATATCGTAGTTACAAATATAATTTTTTATTTTTATTTTATCCTTCATAGGAAAAAAGGTTGTGTTAGCCAGGAACGTCACTCTTTAAAAATGGTGTTTACAGTTAAAAACTAGTTTTTGAAGGAAACGAAAAAAGAAGTGCAATCCGATTTCAATTTTTTTGAAAAATATATATTTAGAATCTACATACAATATTTCACAAATCACTAGTTTGCATCATCTACAAATTCCTCATGGTTAGCTGCTATAGGTGCTTGGAAGTGAAGATTTAGTTAAATAAAATTAGTTCAATGTCCAATTTGGCCAAAAATTGTAAACCAGTATTGTGGGATCATAGGACTCGTCCTTGCGGAAAAATGCAAGATCTCCCCTCTCTAAATCCCAGGTCGTCTAAACAAAGCAAGGTGGACTCTAAGGATGCCATTAAGAAAGGCCTCACTATCACAATTTTTGATGATCAAGAGATTATCTTGGAGAGTGGAAACCCCTCATGCAGTTTTGCTCTTTTTGGAGGACGAATGTTTGTTAGGATCACAAAGGCTACCTCTAAGCATATTAAGAAAAAAAATAAAAAGGTAAAAGGGAGCTTGAGGATGGCGATATGGAAACCTCTAAGGAAGATTTTATTCCTAATAGTTTCGTTGATATTGAAGAATCAGAGGACTAGGAGGAAAGTGACCTAAAAATGGAGGAAGAGGAGTTTCAGCAGGAGGACTGCACTATAGACATCAATGGTGGGAATGAGGGAAGAGAGGAGAAATATTATGGGGAGGAGGCAGTTGAGGTCAATAATGTGAATCCTATGACTAAGGAAGATTACATTTGACACTATTATACATAACTCCCCTTTGTAGGATAGTGGTAATGATAGGGATTTAAATATCCTCGTCTAAAATTGAAGTCCTTAATGAGCGCTTGACCCAAGTGGAAATGCATCTCGGTGATGATACCAACTCTAGAAATTTTAAGGAAATGGAGGATGCTATAAAAAGTATTAGTGTGGTTGTTGATGGCATCATGAAAAAAGCTATGATGGGAAAAATGTCAGGGTAGGGAATAATTAAGAATTAGAAGAAAAAATGCAAGTCTTTGGGTAAGATGGAAGCAACAAAGAATGAGAACAGGAAGAAGAATGAGAGTTGATTAGAAGTTGTGGAAGATCTTCAGGGGAATTGGAGTCTCATCAAAGACTCTTAATGTTTTTTTTCTTTTCTTCATGTTTCAATTTTGTCTTAAACATCATGGCTTGTGGGCCTTTTTTTGTATGTCTTTTAGTTTAGATGTTTCTATCATAGACTGCTTTAGTTTATATGCTTATTATATTGTTATTATGACTTGCAGAATGATGTTAAGACTATTTGGATTATGTTTAATGGCCTATGGCCTTATATTATTTAAATTGTTATTTTTTTTGGTTTGGATAAATGGCTTACGAGCTGTGATGATAATATGGATATTGGCCTATGTGCCTATACTTGATGGTCCTTTTGGTTTGCTAACTCTAGTTTAGTCCTTTGTTGTTCTCGGTTGGCTATTATTTTTCCACCCTATTCTATTGGGATATTTTTTCTCTATTATTAGCTTTGTATGGGATCAGGGCCCTTCCCCACTTATCTAATAAAAAACATAGATCATAGTTAAATTTTGTGACCTAATAATGGTAACCTCAATTACTAACTAAATGATATTAACTACCATGATAAGTACAAAATAATAGAAAATTAAGATTTTTATTCTTGACAATTTAAATTTAATTATTACTTAGGTTCAATCATCCTTATAAGATTTAAAACTCAATCAATATATTTCAACTATAAATATAAGCATGATGTTCTAATTTAGGTATTGTAGAGATATAGAGAAGTCTGGTGCATGCTCAAGAAAATTTTGTAGAATGGAGAAGAAAGAGCTATGTGTGTGTGTGTGTTTTCCAAGAGAGCTAGAGAGAAAGAATGAAGAAGTGATGCATGAAGAATGAACATTGAATCCCCTTGAAAAAGAGAGGGAATTTTTGGTTCAAACAACTAGCTTGAGTGATTCTGGATGCGGTTGTAGGCTAGTAGAGGCATTACACTACCAAGAAATGACAATTGCAATGTCTCAATGACCACCTTAGTCACATATTTCCACAAGACGCTAGTGCGACTCATGGAAATATTCGTAGTGCACATTGGTCTGTGGGAAAATTGGACTTAAAAATCAAGGAATGGGGCATGCTAGGTGGTGAGAAATGGCTTTAAGTTGGGAGAGAGAATAACTATCTTAGTGTATCTAAAGAGGAAGGTATGTGTAGTGTGAATTCACATAGGATGAAATTTACAACATTACATTTTTCCCCAACTTTAGTGAACATATGCATTCATGAGGAAATACAAACTAAAGTGAAAAGGGAGAGAGAATTTTACCTAGGATGTGAAGTGGAAGCAAAGTCTTCTATCCACACAGAGTTTCCCCCAGGGAAAATATTTGTGTTGATCATGCATAGAATGGTTAAGTTTTATCACCATAAACATGTTAGTTGTAGGCAAACATGTTAGGCAAAAAGTGAAAATTTAAACATCAAAGATTTTATAGACACAAGATGACGCCGATATGTATGGGTAGAAAGTTGTGTTATGCTAGGGACCATATGAAAATACAATCAACCTATGATTGCTACAAACATGGTTGTAGGATAGCCATAGAAAAGAGACATATAAATCCATAAAGGCAAGGTCTACTAGGCTGCTCCCATGCTAGATGACAAATAAAAAAATTGAAAGTAGATATATTTCAAAAATAAACATGATATAAGAGATTTGTAACATGAATGTGATAGTCCCTACCTTTACCCATGTTATGCAAAGGAACACAAGTTATTGAGTTCCTATCATAAGAGAGACATGATAGAGAGAGAGGCAAGATGATTTGAATATTTGAGGTCAATATGATTAGTATTGACAACATCTATATATAATTGCATATGAATCATCATCATGTCCCCAAATATTTCATATTGTGAAGGAGTACATGAAAACAAAGTAAAAATAAAAAAATTGGGTCAACATGGAAGAAGGCCTAAATGCCCCCAATGCTTTGCATCGTCCCCAAATGTCAAGAATTAGAGCATGACAAAGAGAAGAATGATGAAACAAATAGAAGAAGTGCATGATAGATCATCCGCCCTATTCAAAATGTATTTCCAACATCATGTATTTTCTAGGCATTATAATTATTTATTGAATGCATGTTTTCATTTGTAGATGCATTGAGATAAAGTGCTACTATTGTGCATGCCCTTTTATGATTTCACACATTATCTTGTATCTTTTTGTACTCAAAATATTTTATAAAGTGTCATGAGAGTTTCATTATATGTACTTTGTTATTTGCAATTATTAGAGTAAAAGGGTATTTACCCAATTAATTGTTTAACTACTCAAGTCCCTTTCCACTCTAGCTACATTAGCTTACTTAGGTCATATTTTTTTGCGTCTCAAGTCATATGATGTGGACACATATCATGATCTATTTTTATCCTCACCCAGGGTTTCCCTATAGCTGTTTTGAATATTTTCCTTTTATAAGAATTCTTATCGTATTCACTCATTAGTTAAGTTCACACATTAATGGAAATTCATGTTTTGGATCAATAGCTCTTAGCCTCCACACCATTGCTATTTTATATTTTTGTAATAGGTGTTTGATTGTAGCTTATTCTTGGGAGTTGTAGGGTTGAGGAATCAAGACCAACATAGTATCAGAGCTTTAGATCTATAATTATATCATTTTCTTGATAGATCAAGACGGGTAAATTTTTGACATGTGAAGCCAAATGAACCTCATTGTTGCATTTGACAGGCTTAAAAACCTTAAGATTGACTATTAATTCATCAAAAATGAAGTTCATAATTTATTTGAGGTGTTTTTTTGTTGGGAATAGTTTTCAAAGCATTGAAATTTGTATAGCGACATATCTATCCATATGACTATATGGATTCATACATTGTGCAACATCATATGAGTTTGAGAAAAAAAATCCCCTTGACTTACTATTTCTGCATTTTGTGATGCATTTGGTTCATGTTCTAACAATTTTTTAAAGCAATGATAGTTTTGTATTTTCTTGATGTTGATGATTTTGTTTTTCAACATTTTAAGTGCTTTAAACATATTTTTTTTGGTGTTGTTTTTAAATTCCTTCATGGCAATTTCTTTGACTTTTCCAAGTGATTTTCTCCTTATGCGGTGTCAATTTTTTTTGGATTCCTATCGTTGATGTTTACCTAGCTCTTGATAGATTTTTCTAGCATTTTTTCTCACCCCCATGTTTTCTTTAACTAGTGGCCCATTAACCTTGATTCTAACCACACCCAACCTCCGTGGAAATCTCCTTTTTCTAGCACTCAATTTTTTATGGGATTTTTAAACCCTTTTCCTTTTCCTTGCACTTTTAATGCCATTGCCTTTTATATTGATGGACAATTTGTTTGAATCCTCAAACAACCTGTGGAGGTGTTTAAAAATCTACAATTTTCATTTATTGGGACAAGCAATAAATATTTCAAGCTCAATGTGGAATTTTTTCTTTCCAGTGCCACTGTTTATTTCAACAATGCTATCAATGAGCAACATTTTGTTGTCGGATAGATTTCGACAAGCAAATTTTCCTAGCAACAATTCCAATTCCTTTTTTTCCTCTAATGATCTTTTTTCCGGCTATAAAGTATTTTTTGTAATTTCCTTGTGCTATCCATACTTTTCCAATGAATCTAACAATACATCCTATCGCACATAAAGAATGCTATGTTTCCCTTATGTTTGTTTTGGCCATTTTCAAGTTTATTTAACATATTGGCATTTTTTGACAAAGGAGGGAATATTTTGGCAACTAACAAAATATTCCATCTGCTAATGTCAACATGACATGATGTTGACACCTATAGTACCAATTTGCCCTCACCTACCCCCTAAATCTTAGTTTTTCCCCAAGGGAGATTTTTCTTTTTTCTTTTTGGCATAGCTTGGGTATATGGTGTTGAAATTATGCAAACATGATATTCTCAAAAAGTTGGTTCTAAGCACTTTCTAATGGTATAGGCATTCTTCTAAAAAAAAATTGTTGATACATTTTATCATCTATTGAAGTCAAATGTACTTTTTTAGCTACCAATCTCATATCTTTTGGCTAGTTGCTCCATTTTTTGTGCTTCTTGTGACATTGGAAAGGCCATTCAAAGATCTTCATAACTACTTATGCACTATTTCTAGACATTTCCCTACGTACATTTTATTTAGTTTTTCAAGTTTTCACATTCTATTGATTACTTGGATGTTTTGACACTTGAGAAAGTTCTATTTGTATGAGATAGCTTCTTTTGATCTATTTTATATGTATTTCTAACACTTTTTACTTTTTGGATATTCTAAACATATTTTGAATGCACTTTCCTATTTGTACATGCTAAAGTGCCACTCTTGTGTATACTTTTTGGGGATTTCACATATCATGTTGTGCCTTTTTTTTCTCACACTAGTTTATAAAATGCATGAGGATTTTGTTGTGTCTACCTTCTTGTTTGCAATCACAACCTTATCTACCTTCATGTGTATTTTCCTTGTTTTGCACACCCTTTTTTTGTTGTGGGAATTTTTGTATGCATGTTCAAATAATTTTTCTTCTCCTTCATGCACTACATGGTGACACATAGTTTTAGTGGACTTGTCATCCCTCTCCATTGTTAGTATTATGAGAGGGTTTCCATACTATTATTGGTAATGCTTCTTTGGTTTTGAATAGTAGTGAACGATGTATCTAGTTTTTGTTCCTATGTATTAGGCAAATGTAGTAGCTAGTTACCCATACATTTTGATGAGATAGAACACTTACCGTATAAACCCTTTTTTCATGTTTTGTGGATGCAACCTTCCATCCTCAATTTATAAGTTTCTTTAGACTATCGACATTTGTATTTTTGACTTATAGTTTACTCTTGCATTGGTTGAGTAGTGTCATCGAGGTCACTCATTCAAAATCATGTGTCATTTGTATCTTTGACTATTGGTTGTTTACATTGGTTTTATATCTGATCATTGTTCAAGTAGTGTTATTGGGGGAATTCATACAAATTTTTGTGTTCTTGATCTTGATTTTAGTGAAGGTTCTCCCTTTTTAGCACTATAACAATCATCTTTTGATAGGTGTATGCAGCTTCTTTGTGTTTCAATGGTGTTCATCATGTTCCTTTATTTTTGGGATATTATTTTGGAGGCTTCTTAGTCCTTCATCTTATATTTCTTTATTTCTTTGGAGAGGAGTTTTTCTCATAAGGCCTTCTTTTGTTCTTTAGTTATGAGAGATCTTTTTTATTTGCACATGGGTATCTCATCATGCCTAGTTTTCAGGACCCATCATTTATATTTATGCATTCATCATTTAGGTATCTTAGCTATTTTATAGGTTCCACTTAAGGGGGATATTAGAGTAAAAGGGTATTTACCTAATTAATTGTTTAATTACTTAGGACCCTTCCATTTTAGCTACTTAATCTTATTTAGGTCATGTTGTTTTTTGTGTCTCAACTCATAGGATGATGACACCTGTCATGATCTCTTTTTATCCTCACCTAGTGTTTCTCTAGAGTTGTTTTTTTTTTAAAATTTTATAATGAATCTTATTGTATTCACTCATTAGTGAGTATTACACATTAATGATGATTCATGTTTTGGATCAATGACCTTCATAACATTGCTTTATATCTCTTTTTGTGACAAGTGTTTGATTGTAGGTGATCATTGGCAGTTGTAGGGTTAAGGAATCAACCCCAATTCTTTTTACCCTCACCAAAGGTTTCTCTAAGGTTTCTTTTTTGTTCTTTTTCTTTTTATGAAGACTCTTATTGTATTCACTCATTAGTGAGGTTTGCACATTAATGGTGATTCATGTTTTGGATCAATAAATCTTGGCTTCCATAATATTTCTATTTCTCTTTTTTTTTGTGATAGGTGATTGATTGTAGATGATCTTTAGGAGTTGTAGGGTTGAGATATCAACTCCAAAAACAATCACAACCTTTTTTACCTTCAAGTGAGTGTGCCTTTTTTGCATACCCTTTTTCAATTTTCAACACTCTCTTGTGCATATTTTCATGATGTTTCTTTTCTATGCACTACATCGTGACACACAATTTTAGTGGACCTATCATCTTTCACCCTTATTAGCATTATGGGGGGTGTCATATTTTTGGTGTTAATGCTTCTTTGGTTTTGATTCAAAATGAGCTATGTATTTAGTTTTTATTTCTATGTGCTAGGTAGATGTAGCATTTAGTTACCCATGCATTTTGGTGAGATGAAACATATACCAAATAGACACTCTTGTATTTGTGTTTTGTGTAGGAAACCAACCATCCTCAATTGATTAGTATCTTCATACTATTGGCATCTATATTTTTAACTTGTAGTTTACTATGCATAAATTAAGTAATGTCAGTGGGTTCACTTGTGTGCATATGGATATGCCATATGTATCTTTGGACTATTAGATTGTTGCATTTATTTTCCATTTGTTCATTGTTGTCTTTCTTTCTTTTGGAGAGGAGTTTTTTCCTTGAGATTTTCTCCTTTTTCTCTAGCTATGAGATTTTTATTTTTTATTTTTACATGGATAACTCATCATGCCAAGTTGCCAATACCCATCTTTTACTTGTTTTTGTATTAATCATTTAGAGGTTTTAGCTTCTCCCTAAGTTGCACTTAAGGGGTCTACTAGAGTAAAAAGGTATTTACCTAAAATTAATTATTTAATTACTTAGGGACCCGTTTTCACACTAGTTATTTAAGCTTACTTAGGCCATGTGTTTTTGTCTCAAGTCATACGATTGGGATAGATGTAATGGTATGTTTTTATCCTCACCTACAATTTCACATAAGGTTTCTTTTTTCTTTTTCCTTTTATAAGGATTCGTTGTTTTATTCATTCATTACTAATGAATGCTACACATTCACAATGATTCATGTTTTTTTAGATCTATAGCTCTTGGCCTCCATAGCTTTACTTTTTGTCTCTTTTTGTGATAGGTGTTTGATTGCAAGTGATCCTTGGGAGTTGTAGGATTAATGAATTAACTTCAACATGCGTCTCATCTTTTCTTCCCCTCTCTAACTTGGGGTGTTCTATTTATTTTTTATACACATGATGTATGTTTCTCATGCTACACAGTTGCAATATTTCCTATATTCCTTAATCACTATGCTTCTTGAGCTTATTGTCACCATGACCTACATTTCTTATCACTCCAATCTTGTCATGCCTTTGCTACTATTTTTATGAGTATTCCCATGTTTTTATCTCATGAACCTTAACTCATTTTGATGCGTTATCATGTGTTTTCATGCAACATCTTAGCAATTTTTGCTTACATGCCTATCTTGTGATTTGGTATGTGTTTTCTATTGCAATGTCTTGATATTTAAGAACATTCATTTTCCCAAGTAATGCAAATGGTTGAATGAGGAGTGTTCTCTCTAACATTCAATTTGGAGCTTAAAAATGAATCTTAATCTACATCTAGATCACATAGCTTGCCATATGTCAATATACACATGTTAATTGCAATCATTTGTCCAAAGTCATAAAAGTAGTCTAAAAGGGAGGTGGCCTAGGAAAAATTGACTCTATTGATCTAGCAACTTCCCCAAAGACATTTTTATATACCACCATCCTTACTCATCAACATCTATCAAAGATTTCAACAAATTAGGTTTTAAAATTCTGTTATTTACAAGGTCATTCAAGTGCAATGCTTAGGATCAATCATGAGGATTTTGACTTTGACCAATAGAGATTTCTAATATTGCTCAAAGTTAGATGCATTTAGCATATTGAAGGCATTCATTTCTACACCATAACAAGTAGATTCTATACGACATGAACATTAATTTTCTATCCTCATTCTCAAAACTAAAAGCCTTAGCTTTTATGTTTGTTTTCTAAGAATAATATTTGTTTTTATCAAATCCTAACAATCTCTTCTCAATTAAATCAAAGTTAATTTGTAATTACTGATTGCATGTCTTTAAAAACTTAATTTATATAAAATAAAATTTATTTCTTACAATATTGAATAAATAAAGACATTTACAAACATTGTTTATTTTTAATAAATTTTATTATAAATATTTAAGAAATTCTTACCCATCTATATGCAACTCCACATAATATCTAATTAAAATAAACCATTACAAATAAAATCTTAGATCATTTAGATTTAAGAAGACTTTGATCTGCAACCAGAATATATCGCAAATATTTTTGTTTTTGTTTTTTTTTTTTTTTTTTAAATTTTTAATTTTTTTAATTTTTTAATTTATTTTTATTAGACTGCAGGAATCGGTCGGTTATCCGTCCCCCTATAAACTGCAGTGCCCCTGATAAACTTTTTCACGTGACCGGTGGCGCTGGCGCGACACGCCCTTCGCAAATATTTTTGTATATTGAACAAAACAATTAAATTAATTTATGAAGATGAAGCTGACAAAATAGCTGAAATAAATAGCTGTGTAAATGTTTTGTTATTACTGCAACTTTAATGCGTTGTGGTCAAACCAACTAATTCCTACCCCTATTCAAAAGCCACCAAACACATTTAAAAAGTCCAATTCTTGTCACAGGTCCTACACGTTTTGAAAACATAAAAATTCAGACCTTACTTCTTTCCAGAACCTTTCCTGCATTTCACATGTTTTTGTTCTACTTTTCCTCTATTGGAAAAATTCCAAAACAAAACATTCACAGCCACATGGCAAAACATACAATCAAACAATCTGTCAGAGAAGCATCCTCTGAAAACCAGACCGGAATTTATTCCATTTAACAAACAGAAGCATTTTCTGAAAACATAATTTATTCCATTTAACAAAGTTACACACAATCATGATCTCAACATCCAAATTAATACCATTGAACGATTGAAAAAGAGTTATTGATCAAATAGATACCCCTCAGACTTCGACTCTACTAAAAGAGATCCCTTGAAAGTATCTCCAACAAAGTAAAAATAAAAATTATTGATACTAACTTTGTTCTTCTGTTGAAAACCCAACAGCTCTGTAATTACTCTGCAGTCAGAGGTTGCACCTCCTGTGTGCCAGTGTCATCATCATCGGGATAAGAAATAGAAATCAGCTTCAATCTGTACTCCTCCTTCTTATCCACCTCATCATACCCTTTCTCATGAACCCTCTGCAGTGGACTGGAGATCGGCTCCTGCTGTGATATTGCTATGAGGGATTCCCTTGTTTCCTCAGAACCTACTGGTCTTTCATCTTTCTGTGGCAACGCAGGATCCATCAACAACCCAGAATTCCTTGGCCTGAACAAAACAGAAAAACCATGTACCCATCATACAAACCAAACCCTAATTTCAGAATTTCAAATTAAACCCCCAAAAATCCAGAGAAGCGCAGGGATCTAATGATAAACTAAGCACAGAAGGGCATTGACAGAAAACTCCTTAAAACAGGAAAAAAAAAGGGGGGGGGTTTCTTTCCCCTCACCTTTAATTTTACAGAGCTGAAACCACCCGAATTCTTGAAATCTGATATTTTCCCCCTCACCTTTGGTTCTACAGAGCTGAATCCACCCGAATTCTTGAAATCTAATTTTTGCCCCCCTCACCGTTGGTTTTACAGAGCTGAATCCACCCGAATTCTAGAAATCTTCAGGTTATTATGTAGATTAGAAACGTTGAAATTCTTTTGCCTCTGAAAACTGTTGAATGTATGAATGGAAAACTTACCTGTCGACAATCCTTTATCACTATTGGCGTAGAATATACTTTGTCAAGAAACCTCGATAATGACGTCGGCTACCCTGATGTGACGTGTGATCAGTATGGGTAAGTTTGTAGGGCTGCTAGTGTGTAATGGCCGGGGCCTCTCGGTCATTCAAACAATAAAATGGCAAAGTTATTTCAAATTGGGATAGTTCTGACGTTTATCTGAATTTTGGATGACGTCATCGCATATTATTTCATGGCAGTGGTTACATTATGAAATTGTTTTCGTTTGTGAATGTGTAAAGATATATTTTTTAAATAATATAAAATAGATATTTATTTATTTATTTTTGTGTTCTGTCACTTTTTTATTTGTGGCGAAAGATTTGATTCGATTTTGTAGTTTTACTTTTTGGTTGCGTGAGTGGGGTGTGATTTTATTACTTTGATGATTAATAACGTGTTTTATGTGTGATTGTACATGAAAGAGTGTATTTTTTTTAAAATTGTTTTGCTGATAAATGTATTGTTTTAGTGTTAGTTTTAAGGGATTTTAGCATATAATTTGATTTGAATCTAGTATTTTTCTTGTTCTTTTGTTTCATAGTGTGGTTTGGATTTTATCTATATATATATTTTTTAATATAACAGGATTTTTATTTAAATTTTACATGTTTTTCTACTTTAATTAGAATTGTGATTATAATATTGCCTCTTAGAATTGTTAGCATTTTGTCTTTTAAAAAAAATAAAATTCGAGTTACACTTTCCTTATAATTTGATTGAGTAGTGTTTTTTTTATTCTTTTACTTGATTTAATTAGTGTGGTCTAGACCTTACCTAAATCTTACATGTTTTTTTCGCTTTTGTTAAAATTGTAATTATGCTATTGTCTCCTAAATAGAATCGTTAGTATGTTCTTGTCTTCTTTTAAAAATCCCAGTTACACTTTTCTTGTAATTTGATTCAATCTATTATTTTTCTTTTTATTTTCCTTGATTTGATTAGTGTGGTCTAGACCTTACCTAATTCTTACATGTTTTTCCATTTTGGTTAGAATCATAGATATTGTTTTTTCTTATAGATAGAATTGTTAGCATGTCCATGTATTTTTTTTTCTAAATCCCAATTACATTTTCCTTGAGCCAACATTGATTTTTGGCTTGCATGTGAAATCTTTTAAATTAAAGTTTGGGATTGCATATTTAAATAAAACTCTTAGAGAATTCTAAGATCCATTTGAAACATCTTGTAATGTTCACTCAAGTCACCATAATAGCAATATAGAGCATTCGAACCAAGGCAATCCTAAATTAAGAATAACATTTTATACATCACACATCCTATATTTTGTGTACATGGAATTCTTTCATTCAAATGATGGAATTAACGAGGGGCTTGACTTAGGCTCAAGGAATTCTAACACTTCAAAACTATCACAAAAATCCCTTGAAAGTGTTCTTTAACACCATTTTGACCGCTATTCAGTTGTCACATCTTAGGTGAAAAACCTTAGGAGTATGTGATTGAAAAATACGAGATCATAACAAAGAGGAGCGAATAACAAGAGAGCTAGATGGAATCACTGTAATGATCACATCCAATTTTAGTGCAAGAACCAAAGACTTATATACTTTAGAGGTAGTGATTTTAAGTTTCATAGTTACAGAGTGGTATGAGAGTACATTTAGAATCTTACTTAATAACATCCACTATCCTCATTGTAAAAAAGCTAAGAAATTTGTAATCTCCTATAATTTTTCATTTACTTTTCATGTTAGTGACTCAACTCAATTGTGTTTGTCTAAGTTCTAATTAAAGTGTTTAATGAATCTTATTTCATAGATTAAATAATATTTAATTTTTAAAGAGGGTGTATTTTAATTCTATAATGATATGTTTTTGATTAAATAAGCAAGGAAAAAAGGGCCCTGACCAATCTATTTAAGACATTAATACAGTAAAAATAAACCATAGGCACACAAGCTAGAATAAAAAAATGTAAGGCATGCATGTTTACCAAGAAACAACAAAACAAAAGCCAAACCACCAAAAAACAACACCCACAAACAAAGAAACAATTCTAGGGAAAGAAACTCAACTAGTGATGTTCCAATTAATCAACAGAGTATCTAGTTGTGCGACTCGGTTGTTCTCAGAGTGGTCCATCATTTGTTTGTCACTATCTTTAGTCATCTTATGATCTTCATCCACAACGAGTTTCCTTTTTTGTTTGTTAATTTTGTACTTACTTGACACCATCCCCATAACAACTTTCATCATGATCCCTTGTGTAACACTAGTGAGACTACAAATGACCTTCTCCATTTTTATCTTAACCTTATTAGTTTCATTTGTGGTTTCAAATTTTGAACTTGGTGAAGTTCTTTAGCTAATACATGAAACCATCAACTCCTTACATGATCAGTGTCTCGAGGATCAACAAAAAAATCTTCATCAACCACATGTTTATCATCTTATTCAACTTCATTATTCTCATCCTCCTCAATTTCCTCCCTTTCAACATCTAGGACCTATTTGTCTTCTTCTTCTTCTTCTTCTTTATCAGCCTCAACTTTCTCATCCCCATTCATCTCCACCTACTTACCAAAACCCAATCCCTCCTCCATTTCCTCTACCTAATCTTCCAAAGCATCAGTCTGCAATAGCTCCATCATTTCCTCATAATGGGAGTCATCCTGAGACATATTTGGCCTAGAAATGAATTCCTCATCCTTGGGTGATCCCACAATAGTGATTTACATTTTTTGGCCAAACTAGACATTGAAATTATTATTTTTAACTAAATCTTCACATTCTGACACCTATAGCGGCTAAATGGTGAAGAATTTGAAGATGATGAAAACTAGAGTCTCATCACATTTTTTCTGTAGATTCTATTTTTTTTTAAAAAAAAAATTGGAATCAGATTGCTCTTCTTTTTCCATCTCCCATGAAAACTGGTTTTTTTCAGATAACAACATTTTAAAAAGTGGCGCACACTGTATAACACAACTTTTTTTCTATGAAGGATAAAATTCTAATTCTTTCGAATTTAGATTTGTAACTCCAATATCTAGTGCTTCCACTTGGTTAGATAGTTTTTTATTCAATATTTTTTCTTTAATCATGTTTCAAAGTCAAACCAATTACAATTCAGACATAGTGCGATCGTATAACGCACAACTTTTTTTCTATTTAACAAAATTCATTTTTTTTTGTTGGGTGAAGGACTTCAATATCTGGTGCACTCATATTTTTCAATTTTTTTTTGATAATCTGCTATTTTTCCACATGTGCAGAACAAAGACCTTCATTTTTGATTAAAAACCTATGTTTAATAAAACTAAAAAAAATACATAATAAAAACAAAACATATTAAAATTATATTCGTTGGATAGCTCATTCTGAGGACTACCATAATCATTTGAAATAAATTTTAAATGAATTCATTTGATCCCCCAATTTAGGCAAATCAAAAGTGATTTTCTATTAGCATTTTGATAGGTGTAAAGGAGACTCATTTATAGGTGTGGTTTAAAACTAGCGAGGTTCTATCCAAGGGGGTTTGATCTAAGGTGGTTTGATCAAACCCTCTTCAATTGGAATCCTTAAAATGGAAATGTTTAAGGATTAAATTATTATATTTTCTAAAAATATGCGATTTCAGCAAAAATCAGTTCCTCTCAGAAATTATAAACCACTATTGTGGCAACACCCCCTTAGAATTGTGACCCTCCAATTCCAAGGAGGGTGTAGTCTCTTTACCTTTGGACATAGAAGGAGGCCCCAAAACTAGTTGGCTGGCTAACCTGGAAGATCTTCTACCCTCCAAGGACACAAAGGGATTATGCTCTAGTGTAAGAATGGAGTTTAGCTCACCTTCAACATTTGAAATTTTGATGGGGCTATCTTTAGACACATTTTTTCTTTTTTCTTTAGGAGAGGCCTCAAGGACAAGAAGACTCTCATTGAGATGGTTGTTATCAACAGGAGTCTTAGAAACATGATTTTTATCCAAAAAAATAAAACCTTTTATTTTTTCGAGGGTAGTTATGAGGAGATCATGAAGACTAGGAGGGGGAGTATCAACCCTAGGAGACACCTTGTTGGTTTTAATTTTTTTTTCCCTTCGAGCTTGAATTTCAAGCTAGGGCTTCCCTTAGCAAAAATAGACAAAATGGGGGGGTCAATTTCCTTAATTTTCATAGTGTTATTCCGTTTAGAAGGTCTTTTTTGGGAGTAACAAAGAGGTTATATTTATACTATTCCATAATCAAGCCTTGGTGAAGGGGTGGGTAATCCCTAGCAACAATGCAGTTTTGGAGAGATGAAAGAAGGTAGAATGGAAATTTAATCTTTAACCTATGATGTTCATATGATTTAAAGTTGAAAATTGTTATTTATGAATGGTCTAGAATCTACCTTCTAAAGTAAAATATTTCATACCATGAAAAATTACCAATCCCTAGAGAGTCGTCAATATCTCTTTGTTGTAGCCATTTTGGCACTTAACTAGCTTTTCCCCTTTCTGCAAGAAATCCACCATAAATATTTTGTAATTCTCATTACTCTTCTTCTGTATTCACTCTCCCCCAGATATTAGATCTATGGCTTTTATAGTGAGTTCCTCCACGACTTTGAATCTCCCACTATCGATATTGAGCATTCCTTTCAAGAATTGATGAACTGAGAAGTCAGAAAGTGTCATTAAATCCTTTCATTTAAAAAAGGAGAGCATCTCCCATTTTTTAAGATCTCCCAAAGCTCAACATTTTGCATAAAGGCCTTGCAAGACTATGGTTCAGTTCTCTTGTGTGGACCACCCATTTTACTCACAAGAATTTTTTTCTTTCTGATCCACAATAGAAGGTCCCAAAATAAGTTCTCTTACTATTTCCAAACTTGAAATAGTAACAAAAAAATAACAACTCTCTTAATATAACTATGCCACCTTCACACAAAAAATATGACAAAATTAAGTCCCATCAACCTATACGTGTCGTAGCCTATATCGTCCATAGGTCCAAAGATTTTAATGTGTCTTCCCAAATCACTTGTAATAATGATAATAAAAAGATTCATCTCTTCATAATCATGAAGCTTAATCTCACCCCCTCGAGAAGTATCAGGATGAATCCAAATCAATCTCTTTAAATAAATCATTAACTTATCAAGCGTGAGAGAAATACATAAGTCACTAATAACACTGAGCAGAGGGAGAACAATCGTTACCGAAAGGACATCCATGACATCAAACCAATAAATGACATGCCAATAATTAGTCACATCATCCTTCAAAAACCAAATTGTTTGCCATTTCATTCATGTACTTGGACTCTTTTGAATAATATCTTTCAATAGAAACCTTCTCCTCCACAACACACGAGAGATCTACAATCCTTTGTAATTTGATAAGATTGATATGATTCCTTTTAGGACCTTTTTATGTACTTTTTTTAATTCTATTTTCATGATTAATGATTGTAAGGAATAAGAAACCCTACAAGTATATTCAAGGTATAAATTACTATAGTAGATATATTATCAAGAGTTGAGAATGAAATAATTAAGATAAATTAAATTTAAGATAGAAAATAAACATGTGCTAAAATGAAATTGACATAGATTAGGGCTTACCTTAAGAGAGAGTCAAAGCCATACTTGAACTGCCATTACCCAATCAAAAGAAGGGTCTACAAAGATTTTTAGGACGAATCAACTTTTTGAGAAGGTTCATACCTGATGTTGCAAATCTATTACAACCTTTGACAACCATGTTAAAGAAGAATTCAATTTTTAGTTAGACAAAAAAAGCCAAGAATAGTTTTGAGGCAATTAAGGAGGCCTTAGTAACAACTCCTACGTTGGTAAATCCCAATTTTTCTAAAGATTTTATTTTGTATAACAAATATTTAGTACATGTAGAACATGTTCACCCAATTTATGTCCATGGAAAGAAAAATGGAAGGTGTTATGAAACACCATTGGGACCTATTATGGTAGAGGGAAGAACGTTTAACTTTCTTGGTAAGAGTTATACCAAATTGATTTAATAGTGATATAAATAAAGAAATAAATAGAGTTGTTAGATGTTGATGTATACATACTAGAATCTAAATAGTTTAACCAACAATTGATATGACAGTAATGGATGTGCTTTGGATTTTTTATCTTAATTTTTGATTACTTGTTATCCCAATGTTAATTCAATGATTAGATGAACTAGGGTGATTTTGGTAAATACAAGGCCTAGACATAATTCAAAATATATGACACACTAGAAAACATGTATTAATCATATTATTGAAGATTTGGTGTTATAATTAATTTAAATTTGAAAATAGAGGGATGAGGCTAGAATCCTATGACTGTGTTTTAGTCCAAGAGATAGAGCCAAATGCACTATCTTATCTAAGATTAGCAAATACACTAGGAATTGAATTAGAAATACTTAGAACTAAGTGTTACATGATATAACATAATACATAATTTATGTTTAAAGTTATTGTGACCGATGACGTAGTATGGGCTGACTACACTTGATCCATGAGGACTCGAAGTATAATCAAGCCATTATGCATCAGTCCTAGTAAGATCATTCAATGTAAACTAAACTAAGAATTCATTATAACTAACATATTAAAATATGAAAGCTTCAAAAAGGCATATTCTAATCAATTGAAACTTATCCTATTTGGGGAGTGGTGTCGCATTGATGTGGAATGGCGACCCTTTCCCAATCTCGTGGATAAATGAGCTTTTTTTGATCAATTCTATTGAAGAGAATCAACAAAACTAATGAGAGATGTGTATGAAAAAATGATTTAAATGATAAATTAACATGATGAAAGCTATTCTAACATGATATATGGGTAAGTTCAAAAAGATGGGGGGCCAAAAAGGGGGCTTAAGTGGCCACCTTTATTTGAAATCAAGAAATACTGACCTTGGACGTGAAATTGACGATAGTTACACTCAAAATTTTGAGATGCAACAAAAAAAAGGATTGTAGTGCTCTGAGTCTACTTTCTAAACTACTAATTTATTTTGAAAATGGTTTAGATTAAGGTTTTCAAAAGAGGGGTACACAAAAATTGGTGTTGTTTTTGTTAGAAAAAACATAACATAGCAACTTTTGTGGGTACGTAGCACGATGATTTTTTTTTAGTATTTTTAAAATCACTTCGATGAGAAATTAGCTAGCAGTATGTTGGTTTGCACAATTTGTTTGATAATTTTTTGATGAATATTTGATTTTTTACTAATTTTCAAAGTGGAAACTTCCTAAAAAATAGAATTTTGGCCATGCTACCCCTACGAATTTTGGAAACTATTGTTTTTTTGATGTGTAGAATGGAGTCTAGTTTCTAAAAATGTAACTTATTTGAAATTTTGATGAATGGTTAATTTATAACGAAAAAAACACCAAACACTAGTTTTTACCAAAAAAGAGACACACAAACAAAAAAATTATAAATCAAAGGCTTAACATTGTAAAAAATTGAAAAAAATTGAAAAAAATTACATCGTTAGATAGCTAAGAGAGATCTGAACATTACCCAATTGTTCAATTTGTTCGACATTGAAACACGTGCAATGCTGACGGTAAGCACAAACTCGATTATGTGAAATATTGTAGAATTTTGAAAAACACATCTTTGGATGTTGGGAAGGCCCTCCAAGCCTTTGGGTTGGTATTCCAAGGAAAATACCAAGCCCAAGGCTTGGGGATTCCAAAAGAAAGTATAATGCACTCACATTATAACACACACATGTAATAACGTGCTTGCATTATTTCCTAGGTCTGACATGGTTTTTGCATTTGTGCAAGACATGCCTAGCAAGAAATAATTCAAGAACATTATAACACAATCGTGTTATGGCTTGCTTTGTGTATATTTATATATTTTTATGTTTTTATGTATGTATGCTTGTATGTCATGTATGTATGTATGCATGCATGCTTGTATGTATGTATGCATGCATTTATGTATGTATGTATCAGTGCATGTATGTATGCATGCCTATATGTAAGATTGTATGCACATATGTACATGCATGCTTGTATGTATGTAAGATTGTATGTACATATGTATTATGCTTGGATGTATGTAAGTATGCATGTATTTATGTATGTCTTTAGAGGGAGGGAGAATTTTAAGAGAGAGAGTTTTCTAGGTAGGGTGAGAGGGAGAGAGGTAGGGAGAGAGGAAGGGAAAGAAGGGGTTGGAGTGAGAGGGACTTATCTAGGTAGGGTGGGAGGGATAGAGGGGGAGAGAGAGAGAGAGAGGGAGAGAAAGAGAGAGTTATTTAGGTAGGGTGCCAAAGGGAGAGACTTGAGAGTGTGAGGGGAGGTGAGAGGGAGAGACTTGAGAGATAGGTAGAAAGAGGGAGTGTGAGAGAGAGGGAGTGGGAGAGAGAGGGAGTGAGAGAGAGGGAGTGAGAGAGATGGAGTGTGAGAGTGAGAGACCTAAGAGAGGGAGTGACTTGAGATAGAGGGAGAGAGAGAGGGGGTGGAGTAAGAGGGACTTATCTAGTTAGGATGGGAGGGATGGATAGAGAGTGGGGGAGAGAGAGTTACCTAGGTAGGGTTCTAGAGGGAGAAACATGAGAGAGAGAGGGTGGGAGGGAGATACTTGAGAGATAGGGGGAGAGAGGGAGTGGGAGAGAGAGGTAGTGATGGAGAGGTAGTGGGAGGGAGATAAAGAGAGATAGATAGAGGAAGCAAGGGAGAGTGGTATGGATTGATTGAGCGAGAGGTATGTAGAAAGAGGGAGAGGCTAGATAGAGAAAATTAGAGAGGGTAGGAGAGATGGAGGGAGATAGAGGTGAGATGGATAGATAGAGAGAGATGGATAGGGGTTGAGGGATTAGGGTGGAGGATCTATAGGGTTGATGGTTTAGGGTATTGGGTTGAGGGTATAGGGTTGAGGGATTAGGGTTGAGGGTAGAGGGTAGAAGGTTTAAGGGTTTAGGGTTGAGGGTAGAGGGTTTAGGGTATATGTTTGAGGGTATAAGGTTGAAGGATTAGGGTTGAGGGTCCAATGTATAGGGTATAGGGTATAGGGGTTGAGGGTTTAGGGTTTAAGGGTTGAGGGTTGAGGGATTAAGGGTTGAGGGTTGAGAATTGAGGGTTGAGGGTTTAATGCATAGGGTAGAGGGTTTAGGGTAGGGTTTAAGGGTTCAGGGTTAAGGGTTGAGGGTGATAAGGTTGAGGGGTTGAGGGGGGTCCATGAGGGTGGGTTGAGGGATTAGGGTAAGGGTTGAGGGTCGAAGGGTGATTGAGGGAGGATTAGGGTAGAGAGTGGAAGGGCTGAGGGATTAGGGTTGAGGGTAGAGTGGGTAGAGGGTAGAGGGTAGGAGAATGAAGAGGAGTGGGAAGGGACAATTAGGAGGGAAGGATTGAGGGAGGGAGAGATGGAGGGAGAAGTGAGTTAGAGAGGAGAGAAGAGGAGGGAGGGACAAAGATACTTGAAGGTTGAGGATCCAATGTATAGGGTAGAGGGTTGAGAATTGAGGGTATAGGGTTGATGGTTTAGGGTATTGGGTTGAGGGTATAGGGTTGAGGGATTAGGGTTGAGGGTAGAGGGTATTGGGTTAAGGGTAGAGGGTAGAAGGTTTAAGGGTTTAGGATTTAGGGTTGAGGATAGAGGGTTTAGGGTATAGGTTTGAGGGTATATGATTCAAGGATTAGGGTTGAGGGTCCAATGTATAGGGTAGAGGGTATAGGGGTTGATGGTTTAGGGTTTAAGGGTTGAGGGTTGAGAGATTAAGGTTTGGGGGTTGAGAATTTAGGGTTGAGGGTTTAATGTATAGGGTAGAGGGTTTAAGGGTTGAGGGTAGAGGGTAGAGGGTATAGGGTTGATGGATTAGGGTTTAAGGGTTGAGGGTAGAGCGTAAAGGGTTGAGGGATTAAGGGTTGATGGTTGAGGGATTAGGATAGAGATTTTACTTGGGTTTAAGGGTTTAAGGGTTGAGGGATTAGGGTTGAGGGTAGAGGGTAGAGGGTAGATGGTTTAATGGTTTAGGGTTTAAGGGTTGAGGGTTTAGGGTTTAGGGTTGAGTTTTTAAGGATTTAAGGGTTGAGGGATTAGGGTAGAGAGGGAGGGATGAATGGCATGAGAGATGGAGGGATAAGTGAGATAGAGAGAAGGAGAGAAGATGAGGGAGGGATAAATATATATGAAGGTTGAGGATCCAATGTATAGGGTAGAGGGTTGAGAATTGAGGGTATAAGGTTGAGCACATATAGGGTTGATGGTTTAGGGTATTGGATTGAGGGTATAGGGTTGAGGGATTAGGGTTGAGGGTAGAGGATATTGGGCTAAGGGTAGAGGCTAGAAAGTTTAAGGGTTTAGGGTTGAGGGTTTAGAGTTGAGGGTAGAGGGTTTAGGGTATAGGTTTGAGGGTATATGGTTGAAGGATTAGGGTTGAGGGTACAATGTATAGGGTATAGGGGTTGAGGGTTTAGGGTTTAAGGGTTGAGGCTTGAGGGATTAAGGATTGAGGGTTGAGAATTGAGGGTTGAGGGTTTAATGCATATGATAGAGGGTAGAGGGTTTAGGGGTTGAGGGTATAGGGTTGTTTGATTAGGGTTGAGGGTGCAATGTATAGGGTAGAGGGTATAGGGGTAGAGGGTTTGGGGTTTAAGGGTTGTGGGTTGAGGGTTGAGTGTTGAGGGTTTAAGGGTTGAGGGATTGAGGGTTAAGGGTTGAAGGATAAGGGTAGAGAGTTTACTTGGGTTTAAGGGTTGAGGGTAGAGGGTATCAGGTTGAGGGTAGAGGGTTTAGGGTTTAAGGGTTGAGGGTTTATGGTTTAGGTTTGAGTGTTTAAGTGTTTAAGGGTTGAGGGTATTGTTGGAAACAAGCTACATTGAGAGGGGGGTGAATCAGTGTTGTGAAAAAATTAACTTCATTAACATTTATCATCAAGGAATTAGTAACATTCAACCATAGTGCATAAACATGAAAACAAACACAACACCATAACACCAAGATTTTTATGTGGAAACCCTATTAGGGGAAAAACCATGGTAAATGGCCAATCCACAATTGATCTGAGTATACTCAAATGAAGATTATAAAATGGGGAATGCACTTGCATTCAGGTGCACTACCTAGAGCTCATTGCTCAAAGGGAAGGTTCACTGCCTTATAGAGAAAATTCAGATTAAAACCATCTGAGAGTTTGAACTAAGAAAATTAGCATCTAAAAATTCTTGATTATAGTTCCTGTTAGGTACAATAATAGATCTGCTATCCAATAGACCGATTTTGCACTTTTGCTCTTGTTCTGCTCATACACACAATACAGATCTTCTATGCGCAAGTGAAATTGCACATTATCTCTCTTCTTCTCTACTCTTATTCGTAATTCACACCAGTACATATACTCCATACATCAAAATGATACATAAAAAATCCTATATATATCCGTAATATGGGATTCAATTATGCTTTGTTGGCTTTAATAGGACATAAGAAAATTATAATTGTCGGCCTCAAATTATGAGAGATATGAAATGCGTACCCTTAATGGCTGGCTACAAATTGGATAGGACTAAAATAAAGATATACAAACATAGAAATACTTAACCAATTAGTTCTCATACATCCGTGACTTAATATATTCATGAAGTCAACCTCAATACAAGAAAAACTAAGAATAAGTCAACCAAATCTTCTAACTTCCACATGAATTGATATGATCCACTGCGCTTCAGTAGAAACAAAGATAATATACCAAAAAACATTACCTAGGATGCACAATACAAAATACTAACATGAAATCTTCATATAGATCGATGAATACTGTGTTACTGGATACTCTGTTCTTCCTTAACAATCTTCAATCTTCTTGTTGGTATGATCGATTGATAGTGTGTGTACTTGTTCAACAATTAGAGTTGCCATCAATAACAACACTAAGTGGTACTAGTTGTGTCTCTTGCCAACAATCTCCCCCTTTGGCATTGATGGCAACACTTAGTGAAAAATGGCTAAGTGCTAGATCAATACCAAGATAGACTACACTACTACTCAAAAATTCAAAATAGAATTCTCCCCCTGAGATAATTGAACATTTTTCACTCCACTTCTTCTCCTCCTTTTACATCAATGGAAAAGGTAGGGATCACATACCAAAAATGGATCAATTAATCAAAACTGTTATGCAAAGATGCTGCTTTAATTTACATAAGTTGAAAGATGTCTACAAAATCTTTCTTCAACTGAATCAAATTTGTGTCCCAAATTATTTTGAGACTCTCCAAAAATGTGATATGTCCATAGATCAAATAAGATTGTGTTTCCATGGAATCCAGGTTGGCCGGATCAACAACTGCTATAGATTCTTTTCCTTCCTTTAGAGCACTTGTCAATATGTCAAGTTTTGGACAAATTATGCTTCTGAGTTCACAAGTCCTTGCAACAATTTTATCATTCTCATGCTTTAGGATTTTTATCTTATCAATCAAAGACATCACTTCATTCTTTGTCTTTCCAATTCCACCAGTTAGAGGATCAAAAGCTTCAGGTATGGTACATAACTGGTTTTATAGATCTTTTACCTTTTTCTCATTTTCTTCAGTAAACTGTGAAAAAGACAAACAAGCTTTGTAGATCTTACCACCTTCTAATAAAGTATTATGCACATTCTTTACACATGTGGTTAAAATGATTTTGGCTCTGACAATCAACTTTTTCAATCCATCAAACCTTTTAGCATCAAATTCATTCTGCACTTTCACCATGGTTGACTTTTCTATCAACTGAAAGTGAGTGTCAACTAAGTTGATAAGCCTTTTCAATTCACTAGAAGATGAAATAGTCAGATCTTTCACATGGGATGGTATTATCTTCTCCAATACTCCTGATGCAAGATTTAGTAGTTCACTATCTTCAATGTGTGATTTTAATATCTCTTCGTTGACTTGAGCGTGAGCAATCTTAGCTACTTTCATCTTCTGGATTGGGCTTAAAGTAGATAGGTCAATAGGAGCTTCAATCAATTATAGATCTAGTTCTTCCTTTTGTTCAACCAAAAATTTCTTTATTGCCTCAATAGTGACTCTTGCTTCATCTTTATTTTCTTCAACCAAACCATGAATCTCAATTTTCTTTTCTTTAGCTATTACTTCTTCAGTTGCAGGTTTTGATTTCCCTTCATTGATTTCCATTTCCCCAATTGATACATTTTCAGGAATTTCATCTTCCATAGGATTTTCTATGTTGTCCACCAGAGGAGGCATTTGAGTATCCTCAAACATGTCATCATTTATCTTTTCATTTTCCGGATCAACTACAAAATTTTCAACATTTGCTTCTCCTGCTTCACTTTCCGGACCAGAGGGAACTTCTTCAACATTTTTCTCCTTAGCAACTACATCAATTCTATCACTTAGCAATATTTTTCTTAGAATCTACTCAACCTCTTTTGTGACTTCATCTATTTGGCCAATCATGAGTTTGTTTATCCTTGATTTTCTCTTGAATTCTCTATTGGTTTTTTTCAAGAATCCCTTCATCTCATCTTCTAACATTACCGGACATAGCTCTGCTAAGATCCTTTCTCTCATCTATTCTTCTTCATTTTTGGCATTAACTCTCCTCATTTCTAATATGTCATATAAGCTTTTCAGTAAATTTGGCATTATTTCTATCAACACTTTATTGAAAATATTCAAGTGCTTTATGGTTTCTTCTTCAAGAATTATTTTGCTAGTTTCATCAAAAGACTCGTACCATTCAAATAGTGGTTTGAGATTTCCATCCTTAACTACAAATTTTTCAATTGATTTAGATGACATACCTTTTTTGACAGTCTTTACTTTCTTCTTTGCCTGGTTATTTCCACCGGAAGGTTTGTATTTTATGATTGTTGCCTTAGTGCCTTAGTGCCTTGGTGTCTAATTTCTTTTACTTCTTCATCAGACTCTGTTTCCTCATCATTAGAAACAACCATATACAATATTTTTCTCTTATCTTTCTTTCTCTTCCCATCTTTATCAGATCCCTTAGCTTCAGTTTTTGTAGGGATTGATTGTGCTGCAGGGACTAAATGAGATACAAATCTTCTAGTTGTTATAGCTTGGGTAGATGGTGCTACCAGACCAACTGATTGACCTTTTGTTGCTGCCTTAGCTACCTAATTTTTTGCTTCATCCTCTTTCCTCTTCTTTATAGCTTCTTTTAGCAATTCTATAAATATTCCCATACTTTCTGCAAGAACTTCAACTTCTTTTTTGACTCTTTTAGTAACCACATGATTTCTTAGTTCACTATGCACCTGTTGGTCCTTCTCTACATATGTGCCTAACCTTTCTTCTATCGAATCTACTGGTTTTCTCAGTATGTGTTGAGTGTACATACTTTCCCATCAACTTCATATCCCATAGGTATGATCCATATTGTTTTGGAATCAACAACCTCCATCATACACTGACTGATACTCACCAAGAAGAAAATTGAGTCCTTGTATTTTTCAACAATGGAGGTGGGAATCCTTTCCCTTGCTTGCATCATAGTCTGGAAATCTTTGAATTATCCCTAGATAGCTGCATTCCATGTTTTGAAATCCCCAACATTGTATAACAGATCTCTGATCTGTTCAACTACTGGTTTTTCCTTTTTCCACTGAACTTTTCCAACTCTCGGAACTTCACCCATGAAATAACATAACAAACACAAAAGCAGGGTACCATATTTGAAAGATTTATTCTTATCCTTCTTAATCTTTTCCAAATTTTATATTAGCTAACTTCTTAGTAGTTCATAAAGATCATACTCTATCTTTTCCTTCACCATTTGATAGGTGACATAGATTGTTGTGCCGAACACAAAGTTGTCTCAACTAGAATGATAAATTTTGTATCCAATGACCATGGATGCAAATTTAACATCTAAATTAATGATGTTGTCAATAGTCATTGCCCTCATGTCATATTTAGAGCATGTAGCATCAGTGACCGTTTGGTTTTTCATGAACTTTAGAATTGGTAGTCCATCGAAAGAGCTTAGAATGGTTACTGCACTGATAGCTTCCTTTGCAATTTTGAACGGAATTGTTAGCCACATTAATTCATCATGCAATTGGCTCAAAACATAACAAACCCATTCCGACTCTTGAAACATGGGAAATTTAACCACCTATGTGAATTTCTTTGTTTCCAGGATTTCATGTTCTGGCTTTACGTAGTAATCTTCACCAATGATGTGATTATTGTACAAATTCATTAATTGAGAACTTCCTAATTCTTCAATATTGGCACAAATATAAACCCTAATATCCTCTATATGTAAAACTCTATACGAAATAGACGAAAATGCTCCTAGAGGATCAGTCTCAAGGGATTTGAAAGGATGCCACTTAAATTTGGGATGAGGTCGATCTTTAACTTCAACTACCAGAGGAGTATTCATTTTACGAAATCACAATTTTGGAAAGTTTTCTAAAAAATAACTTTTTCGCTGGATCATAATTTGAATGTTGAAATACTTCCGACGCTTTAATCTCACCTCAAATCGCCAATGATCACCTATGAGCTCTCCAAACTTCTTCTCTTCCAAATGCAAGGTGAAAAGTGAAATGTGGAAATGACCTTTTATCGTTTACATTATCGTTTACACACCTAACCATTTTGTCACAATAAATGCTTAACCCTAATACATCTAGTTACTCTGTAACTGTACACCGTGACGGATAAAACATCTACAAACCTCCAATTTGGTATATTATTTCCTCGAATGAGTTCAACAACATTTTTTGATCGTTTATGCATCTACTGAACATATCCGCATATAGTGTCACTTACCGATTAAGGGGGTTATATGATTTTCTTGACAACTCCCCTAGGCCAAACGGTTGAGAATAATTCTTGGAGGAATTACTAGAAGCAGGTTCTAGTGCTAAAACACTTTCTTTAGGAGAGGGTTCCTTATTTATCCATTTCTTCTACATTTTTTGCCTGACTACATCTACAGTGATTTTTCCTTTTCCTTTGATATCCTTCTACTTGTTCTTTCTTTGTTTCACCAGACCTTTTCTGTTCCAACAATGTGTTGCAATATGACCATTTTTTTTTTACAATTGTAGCATACAACATTTCTCTTACCAGACTAGTTGTTCCACTAATTTCCTCTTGATCTGCACTGGTTAGCAATATGGCCAAGTCTACTGCATGTGTAGCATCTGATGTTTCTATGAAATTGATTCTTCATACTTTTGCACTCATTTGACTTATGACCAATATTATGACAATTAAAACACTAACTTGAGAATGATGGACCACTTTGATTCATTCTACTTCAGCATTGAGCGGCCATGTGTCCAAATTATTACAACTAAAACAATATCCATTAAATTTTTGAGCATTAGGTTGCCTTACATGATACCTTCCAAATTTGTTTACTTGGTTTCCTTGTCTGAATCTTCTATACTCAGATTTGGAACTTTCTCCTTCTTCATATCTAAGACCTCGCTTGTCACCATGAGTCCTCTGACTACCAATTAGTTCATCAAGCATGACATAACTAGCTTTGAACTTCTCTTTATACTCATTAGTAGCAGAAAGTTCATTCCTAAGATTTTCCATATGCTTTTCAAGTGCTTCTTCACTGTTTTTAGATTGTCCCAATTCATTATCCAATCGGCTAGATAATTCAGATTTTTCTTTCAGGGACTGTGTCAGGTTCTCTTTATTTTTATTTCTGTCTTCAATCTCCTTGGTCGTCTTCATTATAATAGAATCCATCTCATGCTTGAGAACTGTATTATCTCTGGTATGCTTTTCACATTCTTTTGTCTTTTCTTTCAGGGCTTGATTGAGTTGTTCTTCTCCAGTGCTCTTACTATCACTCTACTTAATTTGATCACATAGTTCCTTTCTCTTCTCTCTAGACTTATTGATTTTATCTTTTAGAGATTCAATGAATTTCTTAGCATCTGATAGATTTGCTTGCAATTTTTGAACTTCAACCTTTGACTGATCAAGATCATCCAGGGCCACCAAGATTTGTTTTTGAAGACTTCTTGAATCCATTGAAACACCTTCCAAGATCTCCCCAAGTGATTAGAATTCTTCCAGAGGAACTAGCTCTGATACCAATTGTTGGAAACAAGCTATATTGAGAGGGGGTGAATTAGTGTTGTGAAAAAATTAACTTCATTAACATTTATCATCAAGGCATTAGTAACATTCAACCATAGTACATAAACATGAAAACAAACACAACACCATAACACCAAGATTTTTACATGGAAACCATGTTAGGAGGAAAATCATGATGGATGGCCAATCCATAATTGATATGAGTATACTCAAATGAAGATAACAAAATGGGGAATGCACTTACATTTAGGCGCACTGCCTAGAGCTCACTGCTCAAAGGGAAGGCTCACTGCCTTACAGAGAAATTCAGATTAAAACCATCTGAGAGTTTGAATTGAGAAAATTAACATCTACAAATTCCTGATTACAGTTCCAATTAGGTACAATAATAGATCTATTGTCCAATAGATTGATTCTGCACTTTTGCTCTTGTTCTGCTCATACACACAATACAGATCTTCTATGCGCAAGTGAAACTGTGCATTATCGCTCTTTTGCCCTGCTCTTATTTGTAATTCACACCAATAAATATACTCCAGACATCAAAATGATACAAATGAACTCCTATATATATCCACAATATGAGATTCAATTACACTTTGTCACCTTCAATAGGACACAAGAAAATTACAACCATCGACCTCAAATTATGAGAGATATGCAATGTGTACCCTTAATGGTCGGCCACAACTTGGATAGGACCCAAATAAAGATATACAAACATACAAATAAGTAACCAATTAGTTCTCATACATCTGCGACTTAATATATTCATGAAGTTGGCCTCAATACAAGAAAAACTGAGAATAAGTCAACTGAATCTTCTAACTTCCACATGAACTGTTACGAGCCGATGTACTTTAGTAGAAACATAGATAATATACCAACAAACATTACCTAGGATGCACAATACAAAATAATTACATGAAATCTTCATACATATCGATGAAAACTATGTTATCGAATACTCTATTCTTCCTTAACAATCTTCAATATTCCTGCCGATATGATCGATTGATAGTGTGCATACTTGTTCAATGATTAGAGTTACCATCAATGAAAAAACTAAGTGGTACTAGCAGTGTCTCTTTCCAACAGGTATAGGGTTGAGGGATTAGGGTAGAGAGGGAGGGATGGATGGAAGGGGAGATGGAGGGAGAAGTGAGATAAAGAGGAGAGAAGAGGAGGGAGGGACAAAGATATATGAGGGTTGAGGATCCAAAGTATAGGGTAGAGGGTTGAGAATTGAGGGTTAGGGTTGAGGACATATAGGGTTGATGGTTTAGGGTATTGGGTTGAGGGTATAGGTTTGATGGATTAGGGTTGAGGGTAGAGGGTATTGGGTTGATGGTAGAGGATAGAAGGTTTATGGGTTTATGGTTTAGGGTTGAGGGTAGAGGGTTTACGGTATAGGTTTGAGGGTATATGGTTTAAGGATTAGGGTATAGGGTCCAATATATCGGGTAGAGGGTTTGGGGTTTAAGGGTTGAGGGATGATGGATTAAGGGTTGAGGGTTTAATATATAGGGTAGAGGGTATAAGGGTTGAGGATCAAGAGTTTAATGTTGAGGGTATAGGGTTGATGGATTAGTGTTGAGGGTGCAATGCATAGGGTAGAGGGTATAGAGGTTGAGGGTTTAGGGTTTAAGGGTTGAGGGTTGAGGGTTGAGGGTTGAGGGTTGAGGGTTGAGGGTTGAGGGTTGAGGGTTGAGGGATTAATGGTTGAGGGTTGAGGGATTAGGGTAGAGAGTTTACTTGGGTTTAAGAATTTAAGGGTTGAGGGATTAGGGTTGAGGGTAGAGGGTAGAGCTTAGAGGGTTAAGGGTTGACGATTGAGGGTTTAGGGCTTAGGGTTGAGTGTTTAAGGGTTGAGGGTGTAGGGTTGAGGGATTAGGGTAGAGAGGGATGGATGGATGGAAGGAGATATGGAGGGAGAAGTGAGATAGAGAGAAAAAGATAAGATGAAGGAGGGACAAAGATATCTGAGGGTTGAGGATCTAATGTATAGGGTAGAGGGTTGAGAATTGAGGGTATAGGGTTGAGGACATATAGGGTTGATGGTTTAGGGTATTGGGTTGAGGGTATAGGGTTGATGGTTTAGGGTATTAGGTTGAGGATATAGGGTTGAGGGATTAGGGTTGAGGGTAGAGGGTATTAGGTAGAGGGTAGAGGGTAGAAGGTTTAAGGGTTTAGGGTTGAGGGTAGAGGGTATAGGGGTATAGGGTTTAAGGGTTGAGAGTTGAGGGATTAAGGGTTAAGGGTTGCGAATTGGGAGTTGAGGGTTTAATGTATAGGGTAGAGGGTAGAGGTTTTAAGGGTTGAGGGTTGCAAGTTTAAGGTTGAGGGTAGAGGGTTGAGGGTATAAGGTTGATGGATTAGGGTTGAGAGTGTAACGCATAGGGTAGAGGGTATAGGGGTTTAGTGTTTATGGTTTAAGGCTTGAGTGTTGAGGGTAGAGGGTTGAGGGGTTTAGTGTTTATGGTTTAAGGCTTGAGTGTTGAGGGTTGAGGGTTGAGGGTTTAAGGGTTGAGGGATTAAGGGTTGAGGGTTGAGGGATTAGTGTAGAGAGTTTACTTGGGTTTATGGGTTGCAGGACTAGGGTTGAGGGTATAGGGTGTTGGGTTGAGGGTAGAGGGTAGAGGGTTTAAGGGTTGAGGATTGAGGGTTTAGGGTTGAGTGTTTAAGGGTTTAAGGATTGATGGTATAGGGTTGAAGGATTAGGGTAGAGAGGGGGGATGGATGGAAGGAGAGATGGAGGGAGAAGTGAGATAGAGAGGAGAGAAGAGGAGGGAGGAAAAAAGATATATGAGGGTTGAGGATCTAATGTATAGGGTAGAGGGTTGAGAATCAAGGGTATATGATTGAGGACATATAGGGTTGACGGTTTAGGGTATTGGGTTGAGGGTATAGGGTTGAGGGATTAGAGTTGAGGGTAGAGGGTAGAAGGTTTAAGGGTTTAGGGTTGAGGGTTGAGTGTAGAGGGTTTAGGGTATAGGTTTGAGGGTATATGGTTGAAGGATTAGGGTTAAGAGTCCAATGTATATGGTAGAGGGTATAAGGGTTGAGGGTTTAGGGTTTGTGTTGAGGCTTGAGGGATTAAGGGTTGAGGCTTGAGGGTTTAATGTATAGGATAACAGGTAGAGGGTTTAAGGGTAGATGGTTGAAATTTTAAGGTTTGAGGGTAGAGGGTTGAGGGTATAGGGTTGATGGATTAGGGTTGAGGGTGCGATGTATAGTGTAGAGGGTATAGGGGTTGATGGTTTAGCGTTGAAGGGTTGAGTGTTTATGGTAAAGGGTCTAGGGTTTAAGGGTTGAGAGATCAAGGGTTTAGGGTTGAGGGATTAGGGTAGAGTGTTTAATTGGGTTTAAGGGTTGAGGCATTAGGGTAGAGAGGGATGGATGGATAGGAGAGGTGGTGGGAGAAGTGAGATAGAGAGAGGGAGAGAAGAGGAGGGAGGGACATATATATATGAGGGTTGAGGATCCAATGTATAGGTTAGAGGGTTGAGAATTGAGGGTATAATGTTGAGGACATATAGGGTTGATGGTTTAGGGTATTGGGTTGAGGGTATAGGGTTGAGGGTAGAGGGTATTGGGTTGAGGGTAGAGGGTAGAAGGTTTAAGGGTTTATGGTTGAGGGTTTAGGATTGAGGGTAGAGGGTTTAGGATATTATTTTAAGGGTATATGCTTGAAGGATTAGGGTTGAGGGTCCAATATATAGGGTAGAGGGTATAGGGATTGAGGGTTTAGGGTTTAAGGGTTGAGGGTTGAGGGATTAAGGGTTGAGGGTTGAGAATTGAGGGTTTAGGGTTTAATGTTTAGGGTAGAGGGTTTAAGGGTTAAGGTTTGAGAGTTTAAGGTTGAGTGTAGAGGGTTGAGGGTATAGGGTTGATGGATTAATGTTGAGGGTGAAATGTATAGGGTATAGGGGTTGTGGGTTTAGGGTTTAAGTGTTGAGGGTTGAGGGTAGAGGTTTGAGGTTTGAGGGTTTAAGGGTTTAAGGGTTGAGGGATTAGGGTTGAGGTTAGAGGGTATTGGGTAGAGTGTAGAGGGTAGAGGGTTTAAGGGTTGAGGGTTGAGGTTTTAGGGTTTAGGGTTGAGTGTTTAAGGGTTTAAGGGTTGAGGGATTAGGGTAGAGAGGGAGGGATGGATGTAAGGAGAGATGGAGGGAGAAGTGAGATATAGAGAAGGAGAGAAGAGGAGGGAGGGACAAAGGTATATGAGGGTTGAGGATCCAATATATAGGGTAGAGGGTTGAGAATTGAGGGTATAGGGTTGAGGACATATAGAGTTGATGGTTTAGGGTATTGGGTTGAGGGTATAGGATTGAGGGATTAGGATTGATGGATTAGGGTTGAAGGTAGAGGGTATTGGGTTGAGGGTAGAGGGTAAAAGGTTTAAGGGTTTAATATTTAATGGTTTATGGTTGAGGGTATAGGGTTTAGGGTATAGGTTTGAGGGTATATGGTTGAAGGATTAGGTTTGAGGGTCCAATGTATAGGGTAGAGGGTATAGGGGTTAAGGGTTTAGGGTTTAAGGGTTGAGCATTGAGGGGTTAAGCATTGAGGGGTTAAGCATTGAGGGTTGAGAATTGAGGGTTGAGGGTTTAATGTATAGGGTAGAGGGTAGAGGGTTTAAGGTTTTAGGGTTTATGGGTTTAGGATTTAGAGTTTAAGGTTAAGGGTAGAGGGTTGAGGGTATATGGTAGAGGGTATAGGGGTTGAGGGTTTAGGGTTTAAGGGTTGAGGGTTAAGGGTATATGGGAGCTCAAGATAGGAGTGAGTGAGTGAGAGAGAGACCTAAGAGAGGGAGAGGGGGTAGGAAGGACAGACTTGAGAGAGAGAAAGGGAGGGAGTGAGAGAGATAAAGGGCAGAGGTTAAAGGGTTTAAGGGTTAAGGGTAAGGGTTAAGGGTTAAGGGTTTAGGGTTAAGGGTAGAGGGGAGAGAAATAGAGGGAGTGAGTGAGAGAGAGACTCGAGAGAGGTAGAGGGGGTAGGAGGGAGAGAATTGAGAGAGGGAGAGAGAGGGAGGGAGTGAGAGAGAGATAAAGGTAGAGGGTTAAGGGTAGAGGGTAGAGGGTTTATGTTTAAGGGTAGAGGAGAGAGAGATAGAGATAGAGAGAGTATACACACAAGCGAATTCTTTCTATTTTCTAAATATTTTACATCCTTAATTAGAGGGTGCCTTTGAATTTTCTTAGAATATAATAAATAGATATTCTCACAGTATATGGGTGTCCTTTCTCTTTCATATGGACCAGCAATCCATAAAACTTCATAGTTATAATTAGATTGCTCCTCTCTATCCACAAAGATATGTTTGAACTTCTACCTACTCACCTGCAACCAACTACCTTTTGTTAACCATGAATTATTGATACTAAATTCTTATTGCTTCAATTTTTAGTGCATATTGAATTCTGGGTGGGCCCACTAGCTTTCCAATTCGGTGAAATTGGCAACCTAACTTAGCCTGTTTGAAAAAATGGGTCCAAGAAATGGGGTCTCCTGGTGATGTAAATCACCGAATCACTAGAAGACCCCATTTCTTGGACCCATTTTATCAAACATGCCACTACATTGACAATTTCACCGAATTGGCAAGCTAGTTGGCCCACTAGCTTGCCGATTCGGTGAAATTGTGAATAGACCCCATTTCTTGGACCTATTTTTTCAAACAGGCCAAGTTAGGTTGCCAATTCCAACAAATTGGCAACCTAACTTGGCTTGTTTGAAAAAATGGGTCCAAGAAATGGGGTCTCTTAATGGTTTAAATCACTGGGAGACCCCATTTCTTGAACCCATTTTTTCAAACAGGCCACTACATTGCCAATTTCCAAGAAATGGCAAGCTAGTGGGCCCACTAGCTTACCAATTTGGTGAAATTGGAAACCTAAATTGAGATAGGAGTGAGTGAGTGAGAGAGAGAAATGAGAGAGGGAGAGGGGATAGGAGGTAGAGACTTGATAGAGAGAGAGGGAGGGAGGGATTGGGAGAGAGATAGAGGGTAGAGGGTTAAGGGTAGGGGATAAAGGGTTTAAGGGTTAAGGGTAGAGGATAGAAGGTTAAGGGTAGATGGGAGAGAGATAGAAGGAGTGAGTAAGTGAGAGAGACATATAATTGAGAGATGGAGAGGGGTTAGGAGGGAGAGACTTGAGAGAGAGAGAGATAGAGAGGGAGGGAGTGGGAGAGAGATAGAGGGTAGAGGGTTGAGGGTTTAAGGGTTTAAGGGTTAAGGGGAGAGGGGAGAGATATATGAGTGAGTGAGTGATAGAGAGAGACTTGAGAGAGGGAGAGGGTGTGGGAGGGAGAGACTTGAGAGAGAGAGAGGGAGGGAGTGGGAGAGAGATAGAGGGTAGAGGGTAGAGGGTTAAGGGTAGAGGGGAGAGAGATAGAGGGAGTGAGTGAGAGTGAGAGAGAGATTAGGGTTTAGGGTTTAAGGTTTAAGGGATTAGGGTTTAAGGCATAGTGTATAGAGTTAAGGGTTTAGGGATAAGTTGGAGACCTAGATGGCTAAGGGGGGTGGATGGCTAAGGGTAGAGAGAGAGAGAAAGAAAAGAAACCTATAAAAAATCAACTTTCTCATAACGTGACCATGTTTTGAAGTAGTTGAGATGTATCCATTTTTTTAGCAAGAAATAACACACTTATGTTATAACACGATCACGTTATAATGCAAGCACGTTATAATGTGAGCACGTTATAAAGTGAGCATGTTATAACACGAGCATGTTATACTGTGAGTACATTATAACCCGAGTACATTATAACACAAGAACATTATAACGTGAGCGTGTTTTGTCTTGCTCTAAAAATGGTAAAAAACTCTATATACGTATGATCTCTAGGTCCACATTCTGCATATTCTCTTGGTTATGCACACATTCCAATAAAAATAAGCTTTTTGGTGCTTTTGTGAAGAGTGCATGCAAGCTTTTTAGATTCCACCACCTTTTTTGATGATATTTCCACCACCTTTACAAAAATAGCAGAGTTTTCATGTTGAAAGACATATAATATCAATTCAAGTCTCAATTCCATTCAAGATTGATATACCATTAATTTTTGGAGGGAAACAAGATTTTTAAATACTCAAATTGTTGAGGAGTTTGGAGAAAGAAGAATCAAAAGCTACATAATTGGGTAGAACTCCTCCATTCAAATCTCTATTTTTTAGGTATGTGAAGTCTTTACACATTTTGTTTATAGTTTCTTTCATTCTATTTTGGCTTGCTTTGATTTTGTTATTTTTCATATTCCATGTTCATCATTTTTTTGTTGTCATTATAACCTTAGCTTGTCAATGCACATTTTAAATTACACAATTCTTTACACTTGCCAATTACATTTTTAAACCACATATCTTTGAGGCATTTTGTTAAACAATTGACTTACCTTGTGTATGCTTCCACATTTTGTATAAACATATATGATAGAAGTTATAAGTATGTAAAATAATACATCATTTCTCAATCCTTTTCTATGAATGTGCATATCCCTCTCCAAAGATCTCATTTTGGTATAGGTATGGGGGATATTGGAAAATGTAGTGGAATTTGCTTTTACACCTAGAAATTGAATATGCTTGAATTTTCTAAATCCTTTTCAAAAAATCCATTTTGTGCATATATCCTTCAATCATTCTAGTCCACAAGGACATATCTCATTGAGGTATTTTGTCAAATAGTTCTACCAAGCAATTGATTGCCTTGTCTATGCTACCAAAATTTCCATACATTTATACCAAAGTATTTTATCAAACAACATAGACAAGGCAATCGACTATTTGAATAAATTCATAAAAGAAATGGGGTCTCATGGTGATTTGAATTTTTTCAAACAGTTGATTGCATCGTCTATGCTACCAAATTTTCCATACATGTCTCTACAAATGTTATGATATATTTTAATGTTTCCTTGATTAGTCTACCTACAAGGGATGTCAACCATTCTCCCCACTATTTCAAGACTCTTTTTTCAAGGCTAAGTTAGCAACATGGGGAAAGGTGCAACCTATATTGCAATCATGGCATGCCATAAGACCACATTTCTTTAAGGCATTGGATCCAAAAATTCATGTGAGCATTGACAAGATAGTGAGCTCACTAGCTTGTCAATGCAATAGGATTGAAAAGGTAGGGGTAGCATGAAAAAATGCCTCATAGAAATGGGGTGTCATAGTGATTTTCATGCTTCCCCTACCTTGTCAACCCTACCATATTGACAAGCTAGTGAGCTCACTAGCTTGTAAATGCGGTAGGGTTGTCAAGGTAGGGGTAGCATGAAAAATGCCTCATAGACCTTTTTTGTAGATTTTTTGATGAAATTAAAACCCATTATAGATGAGACAATGTAGATTCCAAATATGTATTTTTTTTTACAATTAGATTATTTTTTCTATTTTTCAATTAATTTTTGATGAAACTGGTCCATAAACTTGAAATATCGGGGTTTTTTAGTAATTTAATAAGTTTTAATTAAAATATTTTTTTGAAAAATAAATTTTATGAAAGTGTACTTCAAACAATTATTTTCAATTTGAATAAAAAACAAAAAATGATAAGTTTAGGTCATCTTATGCATGACGTACATGACGATTTTTCAAAACAACAAATATGGCCAGTAAAAAATTAACAGAAAAATATTCAATAAAAAATATATCTAAAGTATGCTTTAATGAGTTACAAATATTTTCCCAAAAGGATTTAGAAAAATACGATTATTTAGGTCAAAATATGGATGACATACATGTGTATGGTATGGTAAAAAAAAGTGACTTTTAAACAGTGGTTTTCAGAAATGCCTAGATTGAAAATCAATTTGTATCATCTAGTTATTAAAATAAATTATATATTTGGAAACTAGACTCTGAGTACTACATTTTATGATTAGTGACTTTTTCCAAGATTCCATCTCTAGGTCCTTCAAATTTTAAGGTCAAATGTGACAAATTCTAAAAATCAGGGAAAACACTTCCACATTTTGGCCAAAAAATGGACTCAACTTCTTGCACACACCTGCCTGCAGATCTTCCTTTGGCTACTCAATATGATGCTATGGACCGTAAAACCAAGGGTCTAATCCAATTTTACTTTGTAGATTCAATTTTAATCAATGTCCATGAAGACACCTTTGCACAAAATCTATGGAAGAAACTTGGTGAGATGTATCAAGCCAAATGTTTAGCACAAACAAGATTCTCTTAAGGAATAAATTGTATTCCTTGAGAATGGAAGAGGGTGGGAAAATTACAGACCACCTGGAATAATTCAACATGTTGGTGGCTCAATTTGCATCAATTGGTGTCAAAATTGATGAGAAGGAGAAATGTTAGATCTTTCTTTTTTCTTTTCCTGATTCATGGGATTCTCTTGTTATGGCTATTGAGAGTACTTATGCTATCTTGAAAATTGAAGATGTGGGTTCATTTCTTTTTGAAGAGATGAGGAGGAAGGTATTCATCAGTTCTAATGTGACCCTAATTTTTTGTGGAAGAAATAAGGAAAAAGGAAAGAAGAATGAGAAGCATGATAAATCCAAGTCCAAGGGGAAATCCAAACCTCCTAGAAAGTCCAAAGTTATTTGCTAGAACTGTGGTAAGCCTGGACATATTTGTAAGGACTACAAAGAAGAAAATAAGAATAAAAAGAAGAGATTTAATTCTAATTCTAAGCTTGAGAATGAAGATGGTGATGCATTCATTGCAACTTTAGAAACTCATGCAGGTAATGATGCATGGTTAATTGCTTCAGGTGCATCTTTTCATATGACCTTTAATAGAGATTAGTTTTCTGAATATGAAGAATTTGATGGAGGTAAGGTGTACTTGGGTGATGATTAATTTTTAAACATTGTTGGCCATGGTAAACTTAGAATCAAGTTTCTTAATGGTAGAATCAAAAGGATTAATGGTGTGTTGCATATCCTTAGATCAACACAAAATTCATTATCTATGAGAAAACTAATAGATGCAGGTGTGCATGTAGCATTTTCTAATGTGGATGCAAGATGGTTAGAGGCGCTATGGTGATTTCTAGAGGTGTCAAATATGGGATATTATATAAGCTTTATGCATGCACCATCGAGCGCAATAGTACTTCTATGAAAAACAAGTTTATGGCTACTTCATTGGAAGAGGTGAGGGTTTCATTTTTAGCAGATGGTCATGGATTTTGCATATCCAAGGGTGCTCTTTCTTTTGAATCAAAGTTACCTATAGAGAAAACTATGTTATGGCACTAGATATTTTGACACATTGGAGAAAAGGGTTTAAGGACCTTGAAAATAAAAGCATTGTTGAAGGGTTGTTTGATTCTAATCTTGAATTTAATTTATGTGAGCATTGCATTTATGGAAAAAATCAAGTTCAATTTGAAATGAAGGAAAATAGGGTTTTAGATGTGGGGTGAGCCAAATATTATAATAGATAGACCCATTCTCCTTTATTTCATTACAAAATGAGATCCACACAAAGAATTGGCTTACAACCATTAGGTGAGTCAACTCAAGGTGTGAATCCTCAAATTTCCTTATGACTAAAGGACATGGGTCAACGTCAAACAACACTTTGGGGAGAAAAACTAAAAATAGTAAACTAACACTAATGCAAGTCAACACTTGAAATAAAAAGATTAAACTCAATACATACAAAACCTAAAATCAAATTGTAGATTAGAGAAGGGAAGATTTGAGTGTACCTTTCACCAAAAGTCAGGTTTTGAAGCTAATCTGGGACTCATTCACCCATGGGTGAATGGGTCCTTTATTAGGATTTTTTTGCAACTTTTGGGAGTCTTTGGTCCTATCTCCACACTTCCAAATTCTCCGAGTTTTAGTGTTGGAAAGGGAAATAAAGATGAGTTTTCTTGAGATGACAACTTTTATGAAAACTTTATCAACTTCTTCAATTTTTCTCTTCAAGAGATCTTCAAGCTTTCATCCACCTAGATCTGCAAACACAACATGAAAGGGAAAAATTATTTATTTTTGGTGAATGGGGGTTAGACTTGGTCAAACCTTGTTTTGGTAATTAAACCTTGAAATGAAATGAAACATGAAAGAGGGAATGATAAATGAATAAAGCTATGTTACCATTCAAAAAACCCTTGTATAAACCTTAGAATATAGATATATAACTTGCATGAAATGGCTTCAATGGATGTAGATCTTGAACCTTGAATCTTGCTTTAAATAATGCTTTAAATGCTTGATTGGATCGTGAAACCTACTTCACCATATTAGCTTCAAAAACATGCATGATGGAAGAAGACTTTGACATGAAATTTGGATCTTGAATGCTGCAATAAAAATTCGATAACTCTTCTTTTGAATTCCTTGAATTTCTCTTGAAATCTCATAAACTTGCTAGGTTCTTGAATTGATTTTCTAGGATATGAACTGATGAAATAACCATGTATTTATAGGTATGTATCCTTAATTTCTCAAAATTTAAATATCACAATCCGACATATGAATATACACTTAGAGATATTAAAATATCGCAAAAAACATAAATTAAATTTAGGTCCTAAGGTTAAGGGAGAACCCATTTTCCCATGGGCAAATGGATCCTAGGCCCATAATCCTAGGACACACATTTCTCAATGAGAAGTGTTATGTTTAGGAATTAATGAATGTCAGGTTTCCTCTTTGGAAAATGTGATATAATTAGGCTTGGTAAATGAATTAAAGAGGCCAATTAAGAAAAATTAAGCTCAATTAATTAAGGGAGCCCTAAATAAGTATGAAAGTGTAAATAAATATATTTTACAACACTAAATTAAGGCACAATTAAGTCTAAATAAACTAGGAGGACCCAAACAAGTGAGAAAATGTAAAAGGGATACTTTTTCATCACTAAATTTAGCCCCGACTTTGGTGAGAGGATGACATTACGTCAAACTCACACTAAAGTAGACATTCAAAACATATGTATGCAACAACAACAAGATGATCAATCATAAAAAATCAAAGACTTCAAGGAAAGTTAAAAAAGAAAAGGACAAATCAAGACTCAACTGTCCAACACAATGTGGAACACACCTAAGCTATTTGTCCAAAAACATTCACAAGTAGAACCTTGGTTGTACACTATGAATTCAACACACACTCTCACTCTAGGCTAATGGAACTTTGACTGTCCACTAGGTGAGCCTCCAAGGGTGGAAAATGAGAGAATCTTATTAGGATCCCATACCATACCAAAGCTATCCCTCTGATAGCTTCAATAAGGCACCACAAAAACAAAAAAAATAAAAAATTTGAGCTTCATAAGGCCTAACAAGCTACGTTATGCTAAGAACCTATGAACAAATAAGGCAAGTCTCCACTGGAAAGCAAAGTGTGTTATGTTTGGTGGCCTTGAAAAGGGGTTTGAGCTTCACAAGGTTAGAAAGGTATGTTATGCTAAAAAATTATGAACAAAAATGCAAATAAACATGTTCAAAGGGATTTTTCTTAGTTCATGTAAGGTCTCCTCTTAGGGAACATCATGCTTAATGTCTCCAATAGAGGAAAAGTCAAGGATACAAGATTCATAACTTAGGGAATGAAATGCACAGTATGACCACTAAGAGGAAAGTCGTATGCCAAGAAATATCACACTCTTAGAGGACATAAAACCCAATGACACCACCAAGAAAAAGACACATTGCAAGAATAAAGAAAACCACACAATGAAACATAAGGAATGCCAAAAATTTCAAAAAAAATAATGCCAATGTATGCCCCCACTTTAAAGAAATTGCTAGCACCATTGCTATGAGAAATTTACTTTAAAGTAGCAAATAATCAATGCTAAATAATAAAGGAGACATGAGAGATTTATTGAAAAATCCCTATTCCAAGTCATATGTTTCCAAATGAAGCTATGTCATGAAAAAGAGAGGAAGGGATTGCCCACAACATGAAATCCCAAACACGTAAGGGATCCATAGATTCAGGGTCAATATGTATTTGCTACAATGATATTATAGAGCTTAGAAACGTCATCATTCCCCAAATACTCATAGAATAGGAAGAATGACACATAGAGAGTGAAAATAAAGAAAAAACTTTTGGGTTGACATGGAAGAGACTTAAATATTTTGATGCCTTGCGTTATCCCAAAAGGAAAACACAAGAAAAAAGAAAAGATAAATGTTTATAACATATAGAAGAATGTAGATACAAATAGAGGAATGCACATGAAGAGATACATCAAATAGAACACTACATGGGATCACATTACATACATGAAAAACATGAAAAAAGAAAAAGCAAAGACAAATAACTAGTAAGGCACATGTGAGTCAACCTATAGTAGGTCATCCGTATCCCAATCTTGTTCAGTTTATGCGAGAGGTGGATAAATAGTCAAAGGGACAACATCAAGTTATAAACTAGGACAAGGATATCTAACCCCTTGCCCCCACTAAGTGCAGGACAAGGATGAGCCAAGATAAGTGATGAGAATGAGCTCCTTGCAATATAGAAAATTATTTTCAATGAATGTAAGGCATGCAATAGTGAGTATGCTTATTATCCTAAAACTATTACATGGCTGTTGTGTGGTCTCACAACATGCCCCAAGTCTATAAGGCTTGGGGACCCAAGTGAAAAATTAATGCTTATGGCAGGTGCTCGTTGGCAAAAAGGGATCACTAGAAGTTAAAGTTAAAAGTAAGTATTGAAGTAATTTGTGTATTCAAATGTACCAGGTATCGAGTACTAGGTATTGGAAGGCTAGAGTGGTTGAAATTTTAAGCAATGTTTGATAATTTGTTCCAGTCTGAAAGTGAAAGTTTGGGAAACGTGAAGGTTTCGATAAAAGGTAAAGTTGTCGGGTACCAGGTGCCGGGTAACAATGCGTGTTAAAAGGTTAATTGTTTAAGTTTTCCCAGGAAGCTCAAAATGTTTGGTAACCCACCTAAAAGGAATAATTGCATGAGAATGTGTTTGAAGCATGTTATTTATGATTTTTTTAAAATGATGATTTATTAATGATGGTTTTATTTTCATGAGAGTTTTATGAATGTTTTAAAAAGTGATGAATATATGGAATTTTTGTGTAGGAGAAACAAGTTGCAATGCGGTATTCAGGTATGGATGGCTAGGAAAATCTAGATCATGAGTAGTGGCATAATCAGGTTAGGCTATACTCCATGAATTTATGTGAAGGAGGAGTTTGTGATGCCGTAATAGCATGAATCTTGGTATTATGAATGCGGTGAAATGGTGTTCCAACCTCTGGTGTGACTTTTTTCTGGGAGTTTCAAGCTCGAGATAGAACCTGGCTGTAGGAGCATAAATTTGATGGACCAAAATTCATTCATCCTTTTTTATGTCCACCTGATCATTTTGAATGTATGGGAAGTTCCTACATTTTGTTTGATAAGTTTACTTGGCTCCAAGTTAATATCCCGATCATACCAAAGATGGAGGTCCCGAAAGATTTTAAAGTGCTAAAGGAGGTTGACATCCGTTGACTTATTCAATAATTATTTTGCTAGTTGTCATATTCCACGTGCCTTGTTGTGATTCATCCCTTGGATTCCCTCTCATATGTGTTGATTGAATTTCCTAAGTGTCTTGTTTCTATAGAAGGTTGAAGATGTTTCATTTTAAGTTAAGTACATAATTTTTGGATGTCGAAGAACCAAAACTTTTTCAAGTTTTGTTCTTTTTCCTATTTTCTATTCTATTCCAGATTAAAAACTTGTATATTTCATTAGAAGTTAATCAATATCAGTGCCAATTTGAAATCTATTTCCTAGTATGAAATCTTACATAGCTGTTTGTTTGTTGCTATCAGACAATACTATGTGTTACACTATTTAAGGGTGCATACTGACACTATCCGATGGTAAATTATACCCATTTTCTTTAAAATATCACATCATTATGTGCCTAGTTGTGAAGCAATCTGGTGATGTATGGAATGGTTTGATCTATTTTGGTTATTTCTTGGGGCATGCATGGATAATACATGGGAGAAATTTTACTTTTTTAGTAATTTTTTTATGCTTATTTTAGAATAGATGTTTAAATTTCAGAAAAATGTTCCAAAAAAGAGATGAATGCATGGAGTTTTATTGCAAATATTTTGATTCCATGATATTATTGAATGCTTAAAGCTAAATCTACTTGGATAAATGCAAGTTAGTTGAAGTTCATGAAATGTTATTGCAAATTTTTCAATTTCATGAAATTGTTAAATGATCAAAATCTTTTCCTTATCTTTTTTATCCCTCTGAGAACCTAAATAAACCGAAATTTTTTTTATCCCTCATGATTAACAAAATTATCACAAAAAACCTTGATGTGAACCTAGTATAGTCAAGACTTGACATAAAAGAGCCTTGGGATTAAGTTGAATTAGCCTAAGATTTAGGTTGTCTTGGTGCAAGCTTTCAAGTAAATATAGGTTCCCATGGTGTGTTTGTGAGGATTTATCTATACTATTGGTGTGTGACTAACATCATCGTTAACAAGATATGTCACTAGAAGGAGGGTGCCCTCCAGTCTTCTTCGAGTTTTATCTGGAATCAAAATTGTTCTCCCAGTTTTAGGTTAGAGATTTTTCTTATGGAGGTGAAAGTCTAAGCAAGCCGATAATGAAGAGTAAAATGTAAGTCTATAAGTTCCAAAAAATCCTTAATTGGAGGCTTTATTCTTTGAGTTTTTTCACCTTTTGTAGGGTCACCAAGTGTAAAATTCATTATAGAACTGATCATGGTGAATTTGATTGTGAATTTTTTTAACTAGGGTGAGTTTGGCCACTTATGATGTGATTCCATTAACAAAAGTGTATTTAACTGCTAGAAGACATAAACCTTTAAGGAAAGGAAGTTTGGATTCTAAAGAAATGCCTAATCCTAGGGAAATTGGAAATATTGGAAAATTAACTGTTAAATCAAACAGATCCACTAACAATAATTGTGATGAGAAATTCTTGAAAAGTTTCAAGAAAATAGGAAAAGTCATCAAGACTTAAAAACAATGTGTGAGAGAAGGGGGTGGCAGGGTTAGACTTGAGAGAGAGAGAGGGGGGTTGGAGTGAGATGGAATTATCTAGGTAGGGTGGGATTGATAGAGGGAGGGATATATATATATATATATATATATATATATAGAGAGAGAGAGAGAGAGAGAGAGAGAGAGAGAGAGTTGGAGTGAGAGGGAGTTATCTAGGTAGGGTGGGATGGATAGAGGGAGGGAGGGAGGGAGGGATAGAGAAAAATGTTAATGTGAAAGTGATGAGTCACTGATATTCTCACATGAGGAAGGTGACAACGAAAAGAAAGAGGAAGGGAAACAAGCGGGAGACGCGTGCTTTTCACCCCTAACCATGAATCCATGATCTAAAAGGGAAGAAATTCTTGATTTTATGTAAAGAACAAAGTATCAAGTTTTTACTTTCTCTCTTTTTGATGATAGTTTATATTGTGTTAATGCTTGGTCTAATGAAATGAATAGTGATACTAAGCTTAAAGACAAGGCCAAAAACCAAAGAGATCTTGGAGAGAAAGAGAATCAAGAAATTTTTCTATGTGTTTTACATTGGTTTGGATGACCTTGTGTTACATACTACTTTCAAAGTTCATGAAGCATATTGGGACTTATTTGGGTCTTCATCAGGCGCGTGTCTAGGTTTCCCTCATTCTAATTCTACCCTAGAATATTTTGGCATCAAACTAATTTGAATTTAAATAATGGATGGCTAACTTTGGATATGTTTCAAAGTTGAAGATGGTATAAATACATGATGAGATATTGGTGAAAGGTCTAAAAAGAGATAAGTGCAAAGAAATAGAGTGAATTAGATGCAAAACAATGTGTATGTGATGCGAGTGTGGCAGATTAGTGTGAAATATAATTGTTGAGTTTTTGGATGCAATGAGTTGAAGGTGTACTCTATCATTCATGCAAGTCTATAAGTGGTTGAGTGAATTGTGGTGGAAATATCTACTCAATTGAGATTGTCTTCTCTCTATAACATATCTCTTCTATCTTCTTTGTATCTGTGTGGCAATGATCCCTCCAGGTGATTAACCCTTGTTGGATAGTGAGTCTTGATTCAAACAACGAGTCTTATTTTGGTAGTGAGCTTGTTCTGGTAGTGAGCCTTTGTAATCCATTTTGATATTCTTTATATTGTGAGCTAATCCTCACCATGGTTTTTATCTCATTAGGTTTTCCATGTAAATTTGGTGTTACTGTGTATGTGTGATGCTTTTCAACTTATGCTTTTATACTTAATGTATAATCATTTTAACAAAATAAAGGATTTGCGATTGATCTAAGTTTTGGTGAATGTTTTAAAGGTTAAAATATATTACAACTGATTCACCCCCCTCTAAGTTCACTTGTTAAATAATTGGTATCAAATCTTGGTTCCTTGGAGAAGAGCTTAACCATTGAAGGAAGGCCGAGGATAGCTGGAAAAATAACTTTTGAGTATCCAAAGTTTGATGGAACTAATTATACTATCAGGAAAATACTGATGGAAGAATATCTAGAGTATTGTGGATATGATATGGAGAAATATTACAGGATTTCTTACATCCCTCCTGCTAATAGTTCGAGTACAATTAATGAAATCAAGAAACACGAAGTGAACAATAAGGCAAAGTTCATTTTGAAGAATAGTCTTGCACATTTTGAGTTGATTAAAGTTCAAAATCTCAAGACTGCTAAAGAAGTCTAGGATTCTTTAGAAAAGACACATGAAGGAGATGAAAGGGCCACAAAAGCAAAGTTGTAGAATTTGGAGACATAGTTTGAGCTCCTGCATATGTTTGAAGATGAGAACGTTAAATCCTATGTACAAAGATTGGATGAAATAGTAGGTGGAATGTGAGGACTTGGTGGTACAATAGATGAATCCAAGATTGTAAAGAAGATTATTAGAACTCTCCCTTGTGCATAAAATGAAAAGGTATGTGCTATTGAAGAACACATAGACTACAATACCTACACTAAAGACCAATTATTGGGAACTATGACATCTTATGAGATGAGAAAGAAAAATTTGAGAAATGGATCCAAATCAAAAACTGCTTTTAAGGCTACAAAAGCTGAAGATCCAGATGAAGAAAATCTTGATGAAGTAGAAGCTAACTTTGTGAGAAGGATGAAGAAAGTCTCCAAAAAGTATGAAGGTAATTTACCCTTTAAATGCTTTAGTTGTGGAGGAATAGGTCATTATGATTCAAGATTTATGAAAAGAGCTAAAATGAATAAACAAAGATTTAGCAAAGAAAACAAAGGTATGAAGATCAACAAAGCATATTATGTGAATGAGGATGCTAGTATTTTTTATGAAGAGTCTGATTATGGAGATCCTGATGAAAATGAATTCTTATTCTTGGCTATAAAAGATGAACCTAATTATGCTAACTTTGAAAAAGATGTGAAAGAATGCCCTCTAGTGAAAGAAGAAGATGAAGGTATTGTAATCTCTGCCCTACATGCTAAACATGAAAAGAACTATTGGGTTATTGATAGTGGGTGTTCACATCACATGACCGGTGATAAGAGTAAGTTTGTTAAACTTGAAAAATATGGAGGCTTAATTATGTTTGGAGATGATACTGGTGCTAATATTTTTGGGATAGGTTCAATAAGTTTTGATGGAAAGCATACTAGTAATGATGTCTAATATGTTAAGGGATTAAGGAATAATCTTTTGAGTGTTAGATAGACGTGTAGTAAAGGATATAATCTTGTATTTGAGGATGAGAGATGTTAAATCAGAAAAGGATCTAGAATAGTAATTGTTGAGGAAAGAAGTCCGAAGGAAATATATATCAACTTAAGGGTGCTGATGGACTTGCTTTATGACTCAAATCAATGAAAGTTGGTTATGGCATCAGAGAATGTGTCATATGAATTTTGATAACATGGCAAGGATTAATGCAGTACAAGCCATGATAGATTTACTAAGGATTACAAAGCTTGTTAATGTTATTTGCAGGAATTGCTAGTTTGGAAAGCAAGAAAGTAGGAGTTGCCAATTTGGAAAGCAAGCAAGTAATCATTTCAGATCAAAGGAACAATATACTATCAAAATATTGGATTTAATTCACACATATCTTTGTGGTCTTACAAGAGTGAGAAGTCTACAAGGTGAAAGATACTTTATGCTTTTGATTGATGATTACTCTAGGTATACATGGGTTACATTTCTTAGAAATAAATCAAATGAATTAGATAGATTCAAGATAGTCAAAGCTCTAGTTGAGAATGAAGTAAATTTGAAATAAAATTCTTAAGGTCTGACAGAGGTGGCGAATTCACCTCCTATGAGTTTAAAATGTATTGTGAAGTTCAAGGAATAAAAAGACAGTTATCTACTCTGAAAACTCCTCAACATAATGCAGTTTTTGAAAGAAATAACATAACAATTCAAGAAGTTGCTAGATCAATGATTACTGAGGCTATTCTACCAGAAGTTTACTGGAGAGAATCTATTCACACTAATGTTTATGTATTCAATCAAGTTCAAGCAAGAGCCAATAGTACTAAGACCCCCTATGAGCTATGGTGTGGAAGAGTTCCTATTGTTAAGTACTTCAAGGTATTTGGAAGAAAATGATATATCAGATTGGATGAAGGAAATTTAGGTAAGTTAGATGCTAGAAGTGATGAAGGTATTTTTCTTGGATATTATACTAGAAGCAAAGCTTACAAATGTTTCAATAAAAGACTGAGAAAGATTGTAGAAAGCACAAATGTCAAGGTTGATGAAGCAATGAATAATTCTATTGAAGTTGATGGATATGTATCTGATGAACCTGATTTTGTAAGGATTGAATAAGTTGTGGAAGAAAAAGAAAAGGATGAGCAAGAGAAGCATAATGAAGAAGAAGAAGCTTTGGCGGTGTCCTCTAAGACACCTAAATATGTATAGAAAAATCATTCATAAAGACAAATCATTGGAGACAAGACAAAAGGAGGATTGATAAGAAGCATAGCTACTATTAGTGAGATAAATCTATGTTTACTTTCTGAGATTGAACCAAAGACTATAAGTAAATCATGTAAAGATGAGCATTGAATGGGAGATATGAAGGAAGAACTTATGTAGATTGAAAAGAATAAAACTTGGGAATTGGTCGCTAGACCAGTAGATAAAAACATAATTGGATCAAAATGGGTATTCAAAATCAAGTTGAACAAGAATGGAGAAGTGTTCAGAAATAAAGCAAGTCTTGTGTGTAAGGGATACTCACAAGTAGAAGGCATAGATTTTCAGGAGGATTTTTCTTTGGTGGCAAGAATGGAAGCTATCGGGATGTTCTTAGTGTTTATTGCTCATAAATATTTTAAGGTCTATCAAATGGATGTTAAGTCTACATTTTTGAATGGCGAGCTAGAAGAAGAGGTCTACATGGAACAACCATAAGGATTTTAGTTTTCAGATCAACTGGATATGGTTTGCAGATTGAAGAAAGCTTTATATGGATTGAAGCAAGCTCCTAGAGCTTGGCATGAAAGGTTAAGTAGGTATTTGATTCAACAAGGTTTCAAAAAAGGTACGACATATAGTAATCTATATTTTAAACTTGAAAATGACAAAATCTTGATTGTGGTTGTATATCTTGATGAAATTATGTTTGGAGGAAATGAAAATATGTGCAAAATGTTTGCTGAAGAAATGCAAAAAGAATTTAAGATGTCTATGTTTAGAGAGATGAATTTCTTTCTTGGGATATATAATCAAATAGAGAAAGGGATTTTGATTTCATAGTCAAAGTATGTAAGAGAGATGTTGAAGAAGTTTGGGATGGATGGTTCCAAACCGGTATGCACTCCTATCGTGAATGATTAAAAATTGAGTAAAGATGATGATTCACCTAAGGCTGATCAAAGAAAATTAAGATCTATGATTGGTGGATTGTTGTATTTGATTGCTACTAGATCAAATATTATGCATGTAGTCTATCTTGTGGCTAGATTTCAAGAAGATCCTAAAGAAACACATGTTGCTTCTATTAAAAGAATATACATATACTTGAATGACACTCTAGATTATACCTTATGTTATCCTAGGGATACTGAATTTATACTAAGTGCTTATACATATGCAGATTGGGCTGGATGTGTAGACAACATAAAAAGTATAAGTGGTGGTGCTTTCTTTCTTGGTTGCAGATTAGTGGCTTGGTTGAGTAAAAAACAAGATTCACTTTCCTTATCTACTGCTGAAGCTAAGTATATTGCCATTGCATCTTACTATACACAAGTTTAATGGATGAAATAGATATTGAAAGATATCAGAGTAATGTATGATGATTCTATTTCTATCTTCTGTGATAATACAAGTGCAATTAACATTTCAAAGAATCCAATGATGCACTCAAGGACAAAGCATATATCTATTAGGTATCACTTCTTGAGAGAGAAGGTTATGGAGAATGTAGTAAAACTTGAGTATGTACCTATGAAGGATTAGATTGCCAATATATTTATGAAGGCTCTTCCTAAAGATAATTTTGAGTATCTTTGAGTGAATTTAGGGGTGATTTCCCCTCCCTTATTGAACTATATGCATATGGAGATGCATCAATTCAATTGTTTTATAGATCTATCTTTCTTTTGGATTGATGTTTTGGTGGCTACCTCTCAAGGGGAGTAGGTAGTGTCACGTGTTGTCATTGAAAGAGTATTTTGTTCTTAATGTCAAAGGGGAAATTAATGTAAAATATCCTTTTCCTTTGACATTGAGGAGATAAGGACTGATGAGATAAGAAAGATATGAAAAAGATTATCTACTAAGGGGGAGAAATAGAAAGAAAATTCATGAGAAGTGTGTTTAGAGCTATTGTGTTGTCTTTGATGTTTTTTCACATCATGTGTTGCCATTAATGACAAAGGGGGAGATTGTTCCAAGAATGAAGGTGTTTTCATTGATGTCAATTGGTTAACTGGTTATCAACTACTTTCTATTGTCATTGATGTCATGAATGCATGCTATTGGCTGTATATGTCAAGGATATTGAGAAAATTGTAATGAAGAAAGGTTGTAGGTGTTTAGTGGTTACTCCAAGATTTGCTTTAGGATTTTCTCCTATATTTTTTATGGTTTAGATATGTTGATCATGATTTTTGAATGCTACTATATCCATATTTTGGGTTTCTGATTCATTGTATAGTGCGAGTTATGTTCACCCATTGTGAATTATGGTTTTTAGTGTATCTAGATGAGGTTCAGGAGAAATGTAGTTGGTCTAGATTTATTTTTGGTTGAGTCTTATGACTTGCAGTTCTAAAGTTAAGTTGATATGTTTGTGTTGAAGATAATTTTGTTTTCTAGAAAGATTGGATCGTGTTAAGGGTTTCATGTGCTTAATTTTTCTATGTGTTTTATACTGGTTTGGCCAACCTTGTGTTAAACACTAATTTTGAAGTTCATTAAGTGCGTTGGGACTTATTTGGGTCCTCATCAAGCATGTTTCTGGGTCACCCTCATTATAATTGCACCCTAGAATTTTTTGGTGCCAACCTAATTTGAATTTAGATAATGGATGGTCGACTTTGGATATGTTTCAAAGTTGAAGATGGTATAAATACAGGATGAGATATTGGTGAAAGATGTATAAAGAGACAAGTGTAAAGAAACAAAGTGAAGTAGATGCAAAATAATGTGTATGTGATGTGAGTGTGGAAAATCAGTGCAAAATCTAATTGTTAAGCTTTCAGATGTACTGAGCTGAAGGTGTACTCTATCGTTCATGCATGTCTACAAGTGGTTGAGTGAATTGTGGTAGAAATATTTGTTTCATTGAGATTTTATTCTCTCTATAACATATCTCTTCAATATTCTTTGTATCTATGTGGCAGTGAGCCCTCCGAGTGTTAACCCTTGTTGGATAGTGAGTTCTATTTTGGTAGTGAGCCTTTTTTGGCAATGAGCCTTTGTAATTGGTTTTTTATATTATTTATACTATGAGCTAATCCTCACTATGGTTTTTCCCTCATTAGGTTTTCCACGTAAATCTAGTGTTACCGTATATGTGCGATGCTTTTCAGTTTCTGCTTTTGCACTTAATGTTTAATCATTTTAGTAGAATAAAGGATTTGTGATTGATCTAAGTTTTGGTGAATGTTTTAAAGGTTAAAATATATTACAACTGATTCACCCCCCTGTCATTTGTCTTGTTCAACATGTTCCATGATTCCCTCGTAGCCCATCACACTAATCTCTACTAGTTCATCCTATATTCCATTATCCCCTTCTACTCCCATCACATTATACCCTCTCTTGCTTTACCCTATGTTCCATTATATCCTCTTAGTCTTGTTTCTTGATCCATTCTATGTTATATCACCTACCTCCACATTTCAACATATACACACAACTTTAGAATAAACCATTCATTCCATTATTTTCTCCTAGTCCCATCTTATTATTTGATCTTGATCTTGTGTGATTATCTCCTCCCTATTTAACCTAAACCCATATACCTTCTTATCTCACCCTATTATCTCTCCCTATCTAACCTTAAGTTTTTTCCCCCTCTTAATCTCACACAATAATAATTCTCTTTATTTCCCATTATATCTTTGAACCCATATCTCTTCACCTTAACATAGTTCATCCTACTATCCTATTCCTATCTCTTCCTTATCTACCTTTCCACTATGAATATTCTACCATATTAAAAAATAGAGCATAAATTAGTCCTACCATGTTAAATTTAGATTGGTAGAGTATAAATTATTCCTAATAGCTATTTATTATAGTGATAAGTTTTTGTAAAGTGTTATGGACCTAGTTGGTTATCAAAATATTGATGATCACATAACGTATATCTCATATTTAAATTTAAGGAGATTCATTATACAAATGATTTTTGGTATTCATTATTATGGCCCTACCTATTTGTAGCTTTATAAGGTATACTTATAAATATTATAATTAGGGCATGTATATTTATGTCCTATTTTTTATTTCTTCATTTTTATCTAAATTTCCTTTCAATGATATCTCAAGGATCATAGTCCTTCATATTGTAGGCTTTTTTCCTTGTGGTTTTAATTATGGATTAGTTTTTTTTCTTATAGTTTCATGCTTTACCATGACATGATTGGAATAATCTCCAAGTATATTCAAAATTGTAATCACATAATATTTTGTGATGTAAATAATTTAACATCATGCAAAGGAAATGACAAAACAATTAAAAATTAGAGGATCATGAAGTCAAGAATGTGAGAAAAAGAGAAGGAATGAGAAAATTTTATAAAAATGGGAAATTAGACTTAGATGCATATATTTCATCTTTGTGAATTCAATTATATCACAAAGCATCCATTCAATACACAAAGAGAATATTTTGGAGAAATAAAGGAAATAAATGAAAATAACATGCAATAAATAAATTAAATCCCAAAGTTGAAGGTAAGTCATCTTTGGGATCTTAATATAATATTGAAAAAAATTGTCAAACACCAATTGAATTTTTAAAAAATAAAAAAATCAAAGATGATTTTACACTTATTGATCAAACTACTCAAAATATCAAATTTTGAAGATGAAAACCAATTTTGATATGCAACTTTAGTGTAGGAAATTGTATCCCTTTACAATTTCACACTATGTTTGGGTCCCTTAATTTATTGGGCTTAACTAAGCTTCTAATTTGCCAAATTATACATCCCGAAGCCTTATTCTTACCGTTTTCTGAAAGAGGAGCCAACATTAAATAAATGCATTTAATAATTAAATTTCCTTGGATCATGCGTGTCCTAGAGATATAGGTAAGGACCCATTCACCAATGGGTGAATGGGTCCCCTTTTTGAGCTAAGACCCATTTTAAAAGAAAATTTGGTAGTATTTTAATTATCCAAATTCAAATTGTAAGTGTTAGCTTTTGGAATCTAATTTTTTGGAAATTATATAAACACCTATAAATACCTAGTTATTTCATCATTTCAAATCAAACACACATCTCCTAGAATTCAAGAGAAAATATTATTTTCAAGAGCATTCAAGAGCAACATTATTAGTCATTTGTAGCAATAATCCAAGATCCTAGCATCATGCCAAAGTTTATGTGTGTTCATATTTTCTTGTGGAGGCTAATATTATGTTGTAGGTCTTCATAAATTCAAGGATTCAAGGGGTGATCCCACAATAGTGGTTTACAATTTTTGGCCAAACTGGATAGTGAAATAATTTTTTAACTAAATCTTCACATTCGGGCACATATAGCGGCTAAACCATGAGGAATTTGAAGATGATGCAAACTAGAGTCTTGCCACATTTTTTCTGTAGATTCAAAAAATATTTTTTTCAAAATTTTTGGAATCACATTGCACTTCTTTTTCCATCTTCCACAAAATTGGTTTTTTTTAGAAAACAACATTTTTAAAAAGTGACACACACCGTATAATGCATAAATTTTTTTCCATGAAGGATAAAATTCTAATTATTTCAAATTTAGATTTGTAACTCCGATATCTAGTGCTTACACTTGGTTAGATAGTTTTTTATTGACCATTTTTTCTTTAATCAAGTTTCAAAGTCAAACCAATTAGAATACATAGCGCGACTATATAATGCGTAACATTTTTGTATATATCGAAATTCAATTTTTTTTTGTTGGATCAAGGACTTCAATATCCGGTGCACTCATATTTTTCATTTTTTTTTGATAATCTGCTATTTTTCCACATGTGTAGAACAAAGACCTTTATTTTTGATGAAAAACCTATGTTTAATAAAATTAAAAAAAACAAATACATAATAAAATCAAAATATATTAAAATTATATTCATTGGATAGCTCATTCTGAGGACTACCTGATTCTAGTTGGGCTCATGAAGTCTCCTCCATTTTCATCCTCAACCCGAGCTTCGAAGGGAAAATTTTTTGGTTTTTTTTGTGCCAGAGAGCAGGGAAGTGGGAAAAGGGGGGTTCGAGCGAACCCCTAGGGGTTCGAGCGAACCAGGGTTCATTCAAACCCCCTTCAATATGAATTTTTATTTTGTTTTTTGGGCGGGAAATGTGGGCCCAATAATTAATGGGTTCACTCAAACCTTAGTTCAGTCGAACCCCTTTTTGGTTCGGTCAAACTTGTAGGTTCATTCGAACCCCTAAAACCAATTTTTTTGCTATGGGGTCATTTTTTCTTAGTTTTCCTTCCTCCATCAAATTGTAAACCACTATTGTGGCTTCACCCCAAGCAAAGAAATAAAGCACAATCCAATTCCCTTGAAGTGATGTTTATATCTTTAGTCCTTCAAGGAAGCTATTAAAAGGTGGTGAGTTGCAAAAAGTGTTCATTCATCATTTCCTTCCTTTCCATTAAGGTTTTCTATCATTTACATTGCCATTATGAAAGTGGGAACACTATTCATGGGGTTGATTGAGGAGAACCCCTATATGTCACACATAATTTTCCCTCTTTGTGTATGTGCAAGTTACAGGTTGAAGAAGGATTAAGGAGATCTTGAAGATAAATTTTTCATTGTTGCATTTTTTATCATCATTCTTGTCAAGCTACAAAGACTAAGTTGCATAACTCATTTTCAACATTTTGAAAAATTGTAGGTGGAAAAAATATCTCAAATCTAGTACTAGAGGACTCTAACAATCATTTTTGGAAGCTATGGAAAAGACCATTCACAATTGGGCAAATGATTCCTTGTAGACACATCAAAACAATTTTTTCTAAGTAGGTTTACTATCCTCTACACTTCTCAGATCCACTTGCAACCTATTGTTTCCGTTCGCTAGTTGTCAAGATCTTGAATTTTTAATATTAGGACATATAGGATCATTAGTATAATCATATTCCAAAATATTTCCAATCCATTCCAAATCCATCATTAGATGTATTTTTAGGTCTGATTGGCTCACCATTAGGGTTGAAAGTCAATCTTTTCACCTTGTGATCTACATCTCCAATGAAATTTGGAAAAATCCCCCCTTGCATTCTAGGTTCTTTGCATTTATGACCCATGATCTCTTTTTCTATATTTAATTTTGATGAACCCAACATTTTACATCATAGATTTCTATTTTGGAAGACTTTCAAACCCTAGATCTAGGTTTTGCATCATTGTGTTTTGCATTCTTCATTTAGGGTTGTATATTGCATATTTTCATCATTAAAACTCATAAAAATCCAAAAATATTACATAGATCTTACATCATAGTTTGCATTAGTTTGTGTTTCAATCATTTAGATCACAATTTCATTCAAAATTGCACTCAAAATTGTCTTTTTTTATACATTGTCACACATTTGCACTTGCATTTCATCAATTTTTTTGGAAAAAATAGTCACTATAAGATCTATTTGCAAATAGCAATAGTAATAAAAAACAACAGTTCCTAGACACTCAATTTTTAATTTTTTAGAACCTTGTACAAAGACTCATTCACCCTTGAGTGAACCTATCCTTGTATAGGTGTTTCTACAATTTTTTGGTACACATTTTTGTCTCTGTGTGCTCAGATTCCCTATACTTCTAGATCTTTGTTATAGTTTCAAAAATTGCATATTCTGAATCATTCTACATTTAGTTCATTTGGTCAAAATAAAGTGCATTGTTTATAATCAAAATTTACATTGAAAATTCATCATTTTCAAGTCTTTGCATTTTAAATCAATCAATTATCATATTTCAAATCTAAAAATTATATCAAAAATTTGTTCAACATCTTTAACATTCTTGCATATGTGTATTTCACATCAAATTGGAATACATTAAGAAAATTTTGGTAATTCATTTACTATTTCAACTGTCATATAGTTCACAACCTAACTTTTATTTCTCAAAACCCCTATGAAGGACCCATTTGCCCTGGGTGACCCCTATCCTTCTTTTCTTGGCTAAACAAACTTCTTCTGAGACCTTTGTTACTGTGTTCGTTGTTTTATCCTACTTGTTTCGTATTTTCAAGTGTTTTCTATCTATATTTAGTCTATTTATGCTCATCTTGGGTCTACTTTTAGTCTTGCGAAACTTGTATGAGATTCACAACCTAGTGTCCTATTGCAAATACTTTAGTAAGACATAGTTTGAGACTCAAATGGAGTCCCACATTAGTACATATGTTGTGGATCTTTGGTTTTCCATCTCTTTCACACAAAGTTTTGAAAATATCCAACCCATGTTGGACTCCATCCCTAATGCAACATTCCCCATGACCACCTTGCCATCAAAATGGTGCTTCTGAATTCTCCTTCTCTATAAAAATCCTCTATGCGATGGGTGAAACAAACTAGTCTAATTTGTGTAGAGGCATCTCCAGACAATTACACTAGCTATACATCTTCCTAGAATGTGTTGAGTGGTGGTTACATGATTACGAGAGCCTTGCATGATAGTTTGATGATCTCTTCGAGCCTAAACACTTGCCATAAGTCTCCTTCATCAAATTTTAGGTCAAATCCATGACCTAATTTCTCACCATTAGCCCTTAGTCTGGGTATGTTTGTCCCTACTCAAGACTCTTGGCCTCTACCTTCACAATTAGAGTCAAGTTCTTTATTTTTGAGAAAAACCAAACCACACAACAACAGAATCAATTCTTTGATTCTGGTTTTTCAAGGTGACATCAAAACAGAAGTATTAGAAAGTGAATATTATTTTGCAACCCATCGCTTAATTAGTAGGTTTAGTCAAATGTGGCTTGCACTTCCAAACCCACACAAACATGGATTACCAATGCATGGATGCCTCTTTTGAATGGTAACATTGAAATTTACCCTTCTACCCGTGATTTTATTATTGCATTTGATTGCGTGGAAGTTCATGATGCTATATAGTATGGTAAACACTGGATTTGGGGGAAGAACATCCTCTTGGTCAAACCTTAGCCCCCTAAATATAATCCTTCTACTAAATCCTTCATGGTTAAGCTTGTGTGGATTCGTCTTCCAAACCTCCCTCCAATTTCGGTTTGATGCATGCTTCAAGGAAATTGGTAATGCACTTGGAAGTTGTTGGACGAAGGTTGTCATTGATGTTAAAGATTGTTATTGATGAAGAACATTGATGTCAAAGGTTGTCAGTATGTCAAGAAGTACTTGAATTATTATTATATTCCCTTTGAATTATCATTTTGAGTTGCACAAATTTGTAGAAATATATGATATATTTTTGGTAGTATGTTGTGTGTCAAAAGTTTAGTATGGTTGAATACTTATCTATGTTGGTAATTGTACTATCATATCAATCATATCACTAAATAAATAAACATACATTATTAGTTTTATTGAGGAGTGGGTGCCTTCTGGGAGTTGGTGTGATTGTTTTATACTTTTAATATCATGTATGTATCTATTCACTATGATAGTTGTGGTTCATAAGACTATACCAAAATGTTTTAGCTTAGTATTTATTAGGTTCAATATTTCTAAAATATCCGTTCTAGAGGAATTTTTTTCTCTATTTTTTGAGAGGAGAGTATGCCTACAATTTTTTCTATCAAATTTTAGAGCTTTCAGAGGATATATTCAACATGCAAATTGTTTTGAGTGACAAAAGAATCTTTGTGTTTGTTTCTCAATCAGTTGGTGCTCAAGGTCTATGCGGTAATAGCTAGGAGCGTGTATAAATTAAAATCTTGCATGTGGTGTTATTATATGAACTGATTAAGGTTCTTATGGTAGCACATGACATTAAGTTCAAGTTTGGTGGCAAAAAAAATCTTTTTTTGGACTGACTTGTTACATGTTTCATCAATTTGAATTTAGGTCCACCTTATGTTGTGATGGCTATTTGTGGATCGTTGGCCAACATATAAATGAATTAATGTAATTCCATGTATATATTTATCAAATTTTTAGATGCATTGTGTGAGTTATGCCAAGTGGAATTACACCGATGTGAAGAAAAGGCTACTGTGGGTGTAAGTTGAAGAGAAGGTGGTGAATACAAAAGGGAGAGTTGAATTTCAGTGTGTGTGCGATTATTAGAAGAACATAAGAAGTGTGGAAGTGTGTCAACTATAACTCTAGAACATGTATGAGAGGTCTTAATCTCTATAGAGTATCTACAAGCCTTATCATTGTATTTTGGTAGGACTAGTGTTCTACTTGTAGAGTTGGTGCTTAGTGTATTGTGTAGAGGATTAGTGTCTCTAGTAGGCTAGCGCCAAAAAATACATTAGGGGATTGGTATCTTTGGTAGGTTGGTGCCTACTTCATACTATAAAATTCACTTGTATATATTTTATTTGTGAAGATGGGTTTGGGCAATAGATCCAAGCAACTATTCTCACCATAGTTTTTTCCATCTTGAATTTCTATGTATATTTGGTGTTCTCTTGATATTACTTAGTATTAGTGAAGATTAATGTTTCATGTTTAGTTATTTATTTTGGGATTTGTAGTGAAGAATCATATATTTTGATAACTATGGTTGAATTTAAGATTTTTCAATTGATAAGATCTATTGATTCACCCCCCTCTCAGTAGATTATGAGCCCTTCAATTGGTATTAGAGCTAATTTTCTTTAAATAAGCCTAATAGATTAAATAATAGTTTCAGGATGACACACTCAATTTCTTGAGAAGGATTCTATATAAATAAAGTTCCACTTTTTGACGGATCCATTTTTCTTTTTTTTGTAAAGTTAGGATGGAGTCCTACTTAATGGCTCTAGGACTTGATATTTGGATGCCAGTGATAGAGGGATATGAGATTCTTGAAAACCCTCCTATGGATAAAGCTAGAAAGAGGGATTTTGAAATTAATTCTAAGGAAAGGAATTCTATTTTATGTGGATTGAATAACTCTAAATTTGTGAAAGTGATGTAGTACAAAGAAACAAAGAAAATATGGGAAAAAATGGCATACTATCTATGAAGGAGATAAAAAATTCAAAGAGGCCAAGCTATAATCTCATAGATCTCAATTTGAAAGCCTAAAGATGAAGGAAGATGAAAATATTTCCACATTCCTACTCCGGGTTGATGAAATTGTCAACTCTATCTGACGTCTTGGCGAGGAACTGAATGTAATGAACGTTATGAAAAAGGTACTTTGATCTCTTTCTAGAAGGTTTGATTATAAAGTCTCTACAATTGAAGAAGCTAATAATTTTAATGTTTTCAAGATGATTGAACTACATGGAATTCTAATTTCTTTTGAAATGAGATTTGAAAGTGAGGATACTATAAGAAAAGAGGTGGCTTTCAGAGTATCTATATTAAGAAGAAATTTGATCAAGGTTCTAATATTGGATCAAATCTAGAGGAAGCCAATTTTGTCAGGAAGCTACAAAGAGGTTTCAATAAGTATAAAGTCAAGTTAACTTTTAAGTGTTTTAATTGCAATGAAGTAGGACATTTTATGGCTAAGTGTCCCCATAAGGATTCTAACAATGTAGAGAAAGTGTATGTAAAGAAATTATTTCAAAGAAGGAATAAAGGAAAAAGAGTTTCTACACTAATGGGGAAGAGGACTATTCTATTGATAAAGAAGATGAAGATATCTCTAGAGATGAAAAAGAAAAAGTTGTATTCATGGCTTTTGAAACAACCGAAGAAGATGCAAAAATAGATTCTAGAAATATTGAAGATGAAGTGGGTCTTGTAGAAGAATTACTATGTGTTGGAAAAGAGATTAAGATATCGAAGAAGAGAATTGCAGTAGAAGTGAAGGATAAAGAAAAGGTATCCTAGGATTTAGAGAAATCAAAGAAGATGATTTTTGATTTGAAGACCTACAAGGAAGAAGCAAAAAGGATTAATGAAGTTCTAACTGGAAATTGTTTGTCTAGAGACAAGGATTGTGAGAATCTTGAAGCATAAGTTGTATTAATAAGAAAAGAGATTGAGAAAGTGAATCAATAGTTGTATATGAAATTTGTAAAGAGGACCAAGACTCTATATTAGATATTGGTATTTTAGATATCTCTACATGTCAAAAGTGAAATTGGTTTTGATGATTAAAAGAAAAAGGTGACAAAACAATCAGTGAAGCCTGCTAAAGAAATTCAGGAAGTGATTGGTTTTGGAAGTAAAAAGACTAAAAGAATCATTGCAAGTGATGAAATAAAGACATAGAATGATGAATTTATTCAAGTTTAGAAGAAGAGAAGAAGAGCCGAAAGATAGTGATAAAACACTAGGTTCAATTATTCTTTTTTGGTTACTATTTTAATTGCAATAATTTTGGTCAAATTGTTTTGGACTATAAAAAATCTTCAATAAGAAGAAATAACTTTTTCAATAATAATGCATTTGCACCTCTATTAAATTTTAATATCATTGCTACAAATGCAATAATTTTGGATGCATTTATAGGAATTATAGAAGCAATTTGTAAGTGCTGCTCTCCCAGAAGTAGGAAGGAAAGGATTAGAATGTAGAAGTCATAAATCAGATAAAGTCTGGAAGAGAGTTTCAAAAGACAAAAAGTCATAAAAAATAAATGATTGCTCAAACTACACTACATATTCAGAAAGAAAAGAATCTATGGAGTATAGACAATAGTTCCTCAAGCCAAATGTATGAATATATATAAAAGTAAGTCCATGAATCTTAAGAAATTTGATAGAGGTTCTATGACTCTTGGAAATAATTCTATTACCAAAATAACTAGTAAGGGTACTTTAAGTCTTGATGGTGGTAGGACAAAGACACACGATGTTTTGTATGTTGAAGGACTAAAAACATAATATTTTAAATGTAAGTTCGATGCATGATAAAGGTTATAAGATATCCTTCAGTGCTTAAGGTTGTGAAATTAGGAAATCAAGTATCAAAGAACTAATTACAGAAGGAAGTAGGACGAACAACGACATAATTTATCTCAATGAGTTGAATGGATAAAATCTCCTTATTGTGCAGAGAGAAGGAAGTTGGCTTTGTCATAGAAGATTGGGATATATTAATTTTGATGACATTGTAAAGATTTTCTTAGGAGGAATGGTCAAGATATGCCAAAGATTAAGAAGCCTCAGTCTACCAGCTACAAACCATATCATGAAGGAAAATAGATAAAGAGTAGATTTACTGCTAAGGAGTATTCTACATCAAAACCATTAGATTTGGTCCATATAGATCTATGTAGGCCTACGAGGATCAAAATTCTATAAGGTTACATGTATTTCATGATGCTCATTGATGATTACACTAGAATGACTTAGATTATGTAATTATAAAAGAGAAGTCAAAAGAATTTGAGAAGCTCAAGGTATTCAAGGCACTAGTAGAGAATGAAACCACAAGTACAAGAAAGGTTTTAAGATTAGGCAGAGGTGGAGAATTCACTTCTAACAATTATAATAAATTGTATGAAGAGCATGGGATTTAGAGGCAATTTTTTCTCCTAGGACTCCATAGCAAAATGAAGTTGTTGAAAGGAAGAACTACACTATACAAGAGATGACAAGAACAATGGTGTGTCAGGAAAATATGCCGGATATGTATTGGAGAGAAGTAGTTCAAACTATTATATATATCCTAAATAGAGTTCATATCAGAGGTGAGACTGATAAAACACCAAATGTGTTGCTACGAGGAAGACTAGCTTCAGTGAGACATCTCAGGATATTTGGAAGAAAATGCTACATCAAAAGGGATGATTTTTTTTGGGTAAGTTTGATTCTAGATCTGCTGAAGGTATTTTTCTTGGTTACTCTTTAAAAATTAAAGCATGTAGATGTTCTAACAAAAGGCTGAATAGGATTGAAGAAAGTGCAAATGTGAGAGTTGATGAAACAATTAATTCTAATGGAATTCTGAAAGTAGAAGATGATGAAGAACAAATCTGCAACAATGAAGAATTAGAATTTGTTACCAAAATGCTAGTAAAATATTCTCAAAAGAATCATTCTAAAGATTAGATTATAGGAGATAAAGATATTAGGGTTCAAACCCAAACAAGACTTGAGAAAGATAATGAGCAAGTACACATTGCATTACTATCAAATATAGAGATTAAGTCTTGTAAAGAAGCAAGAAAAATGAAACTTGGGAATCAGTCCCAAGACCTAAAGGCAAGAATGTTATTGGAACTAAATCGATTTTTAGAAACATGCTAAATGAAGAAGGTGAAGTGATATGAAACAAGGATAGAATTGTATGTAAAGGGTATGCTTGGGTTAAAGGAATAGAATTTGAAGATACATTTTCTTTGGTAGGAAGAATGGAAGCAATCAAGATGGTTTTAGCTCTTTCAACATTCAAGAATTTCAATGTATATTAGATAGATGTTAAGTCAACATTTCTAAATGGCCAACTAGAAGAAAAGGTATACATTGAACAACTGGAAGGTTTTCAATGCTTTGACAATCTAGATTATGTGTGTAGATTGAAGAAGGATTTGTATGGATCCAAACAAGCTCATAGAGCTTGGTACTCAATGTTGGATGGATACTTGTAGTATAAAGGCTTCTAGTGAAAAAGTGAAAACAATAATATGTACATAAAAAAAAAAGGTGATCAACTATTTATAGTTGTGGTCTATGCAAATGATACCATTTTGGTGGTAGTAGTGATGACATGTACAAGATTTTTTAGAAGGAAATACATAGAGTTTGAAATGTTAAATCTAGGTGAATTATCTTTCTTTCTTGGGCTATCTATTGTACAATTAGACAAAGGAATTTTCATTTCCTAGAAGACTTGTGCATAAAGGCAATGCTAAGTAAGTTCATAACAAAAGATTGCAAACCAGTGGGTACACCAATGGTTACTAGAGGCAAGTTGAGTAAAGATGATGAATTTTCTCCAGTAGACCAAACCTTGTACAAAATTATGACTAGTAGCTTACTATATGTGATAAAATCTAGACTAAATATAATGTATGCAATTGGAATGGTTGCTAGATTTCAAGAAGTAGCTAAGGAAACTCATGCCAAAGCAGTAAAGAGGATATTCAAATATTTGAAGGCTATAATGGATTTTGGACTACGGTATCCAAAGATTGATTTTTTTTACTTTGATTTCATACATAGATGCAAATTGGGCAAGAAGTGTAGATGACCAAAATAGTACAAGTGGTGGAGCATTCTTTCTTGGTGATAGTTTGGTGTCTTGGTTAAGAAACATGACTTAGTTTCTTTATATACAACAAAAGAGGAATACATTGTTGCAACATCATGTTTTACTCAAGTATTATGGATGAAGTAGAATTTGAAGGAGATGAAGTCTTAGTTTGATGAGCCTATTTCTATTCTTTGTGATAGTACCAATGAAATTAATATCTCAATGAATCTAATAATGTATTCAAGGAAAAAACACATTGCATTCAAGTATCATTTTCCGAGAGAGAAAGTTGAAAAAAAGGAGGAAAATTTGCAGTATGTTGAAACCAAGGAGCAAGTAGCAGATATATTGACAAAACCACTTCCTAAGGTGACATTTTAGTTTCTCCAACAAAAGCTAAGAGTTATTGCTCCCTCCTATTGAGTTAAGTGGTAGCATAGGTTAAGAGGGAGCTTGGTCTCCATGTTGCAAGAATGTTGGGTGGTCTTGTGGAATAATTCAAGAGGAAGTGAAGAATGGAATTGGGGGGAATCTATCTCGGAAACAAGTTTCCGATTATGTAGAGTACTAGATATGAAAAAAGGAGAGAGATGGTGAACTCAAAATGCTACATCTTCTAAGGGGGACAAATCAATCTAAGGGGGCCCAACTGGTTTAGGGGTTTCCCAATATTTTGTTGTTTACCATCAATGAAAAAGGGGGAGATTGTTGGACAAAGGTTTTCATTGATGTAAAAGGTTTTCATTGTGTCAAGGAGTACTTGAATTATCATTATATTCCCCTTGACTTATCATTTTGAGCTACACAATTTTGTAGAGATATGTGTTATATTTCTAGTAGCATGTTGTGTGTCATAATTTTAGTATGGTTGCATACTTATTTGTGTTGGTCATTGTAACACCATATCAATTATATCACTAGAAAATCATACACTATTAGTTTTATTGAGGAGTGAGTGCCTTTTGGGAGTTGGTGTGATTGTTGTATGCTTGGAATATCATGCATGCATCTATTCATTATGATAGTGGTGGTTTAGAAGATTGTACCAGAATGTTTCAGCTTAGTATTTATCGGGTTTAGTGTTTCTTAGGTCTCCCTTTTGGTGGCATTTTTTTCTCTGTGGTTTAAGAGAAGAAAGAGTATGCCTAAACTTGTTTTATCAAATTCTTGAGTTTTTGAAGGATATGTTCAACATACAAATTTTTTGGAATGACAAAAGGTTCTTTGTGTCTATTTATCAATCAATTGGTGTTCAAGGTCTATGCAGTAACAACTAGTAGCATGCAAAAATTAAAATATTGCACGTGGTGTTATGATAGGACCTGATTAAGGTTCCTATGGTAGCACACAACATCAAGTTCTTTTGATGACAACAAATTTTTTTTTGGACCAACTTGTTACATGTTTCATGTAATTTGGATTTAGGTCCACCTTATGTCATCCTGGCTATTTGCAGATCCTTGGCCAACATAGAAATGAGTTAATGTAATGTCATATATAGATTTATCAAATATTTAGATGCATTATGTGAGTTATGTCAAGTAGAATTACAACTTGGTGTGAAGAAAAGGTTGTCACATGTGTAAGTTGAGGAGAGTTGCATTTTTGTGCGTGCACTAGTATCAAAAGATCATAAGAAATGTGCAAGAGTGTTTGTTGTAACTTTGGCATGTGTATGAGAGGTTTTCAATTCTATAGAAGATTCAAAAGCCTTATCTCTATATTCTAATAGGGTTGGTGTTCTACTTGTAGAGCTGGTGCTCAGTGCATTGTGTTAAGGATTGGTGTCTCCAATAGGTTGGCCCCTACAAATACATTAGGGGATTGGTGTTCTACTTGTAGAGCTGGTGGTTAATGCATTGTGTTGGGGATTGGTTTCTCTACTAGGTTGGTGCCTACAAATACCTTAGGGGATTGGTGTCTTCGGTAGGTTGGTGCTTACTTCATATTGTAAAATTCACTTGTATATTTCTACTTTATGAGGCTATATTTGGGTAGTAGATCCAAGCAACTATTCTCACCATGGTTTTCCCCATCTTGGGTTTCAATGTATATCTAGTTTTCTCTTGTGTGTGTGTGCTCTTGATATTGCTTAGTACAAACATGAAGATTCATGTTTCCCGTTCAATTATTTATGTTGGGATTAGTAGTGAAGAATCACATAATATAATAATTGTAGTTGATGTTATGAGTTTTGAATTAATTAGATCTAATGATTCATCCCCCTCTCAGTAGATTGTATTCCCTTTAGAAGCTTCTTTGAAGTTAATCATGGAACTATAGGGTTCACACACACTACCTTCATAAACAGACTTGTAGATCTAGATACCTCGAAGGCTCTCCATGAAGAAATTTCTTTTAAAATTATTGAGTGTAGCTGGTCCCAAAAATTGGACTACAAAGGTTTTCCTTTTCGATGCTATCGTTGTTATGCTATAGAACACATTACTACAAATTGCTCCAAACTCAACTTTGATAATTATGCTACATGGTGGAAATATGTCCTCCCACAATATTTCATTGTGGATGGTCCTTTGAAGAAACCTCATCTGCCCTCCACAAATTCTCAAGATAGAAAAAGGAAAATTGAACAATCTCCTAAATCTAGATCACCGAAGAAATCTTTTTATGTTATGGAGGAGTCTCCAGTTCAAATTCAAAGCAAGAACTCAAAAATGGAGGACCACTCTAATATTTTCACTAACAATTCTCTTGGTGAGGACTATGGGGATGTAATAAATGACCATGATTCTTTAGACACCTTGGAGTGGAAAGTGGTACTAGGGGAAAAGAAGGAAACTACCAAAAAAAGATGTGGGGATTCATAAGATGAATTTGCATTCACATTCTAAAATTGAAAGAAAAGGTTCAAATCTAAAATGTAAAGAGCCTCTTTAATGGTTGATGCACTATTTGGGAGTTACTAGTCCTTATCTCCTTTTTTTGAATTTTGTTTATATGGAAGCTACCCCCTTAACAATATTTTTCTATAAAAAAACCCAAAAAAATAAAATAAAAAAATTCCCCACTATGAATGAATAATTACATCTCGATAAAGAAAAATGTTTTAGAAAAGAAGATAATACTTTATAACTACTTTTTATGTGGCAAAATCTTCTTTTCTACTACATGAATCAAAATATTCTTTTTTCCCCTTGATTCTACTTTACTCATTATCCTTCTTTTCCCAAAAACTAATGAGAACATCACTTTATTATTTCATCCTCGTCAGCTATAGCTTACCTATATTTTTTACCTTTTAAAATTATATGACTTTAAAATTTTATAATTTTATGGCCCACTTCCTAAAATCCCTTTTCTTCTCTTGAATGATTTAAGTAAATACATTTTTAAACAATTTAATAAAAGCATTTAAATCCACATGGGAGCTAAAAATTCAATATATAACTTTAATTTCATTCCTTCTTAGATTTACACATGCCACACCAACAAGAAATAGACCAATAGTGCAATAATGAAATGAAGGAAACATCAAAATCATCACAATGATGCACTATTGGCTAGGAGAGAGCAAAGCTAGAAATGAAATCTAGTAAATATTATGTTAGATTTGGATAAGTTTGCATTATAATTCATAGTTGTATTGCATTTTTACATGATTAGAGCCTCTTTTCTATCATATTGAGCCTAAAACTTGATATAATGTGTTTATTTTTTAGTGGATATTGGGTATAATAACATTATAGTGAGATATACATCGATTTTACATGGCTATGTGTTATAATTGGCTACCTTTTTATTATGAACATAGTGGAAAGTTAGTTTTATTTATTTATTTATATTTTTGGATTTTTTGAACTTTAATATGCATGCAAAATATATCATTTTTAGTATAAAAAAATATTAATTTGCAAGTTGAAATCTCAAAATAATAATTTATCGAAACTTCACAAATTAAAAATTAATATTTTTTAATTCTGTAAAAACATAATCAAACATTAAGTTTATATTTTATTATAATATAGAAAACAAAATAAGTTGGATTGCCAAAGTTATGCAAACTTGAGATGAAGCTTTTTGATAAGAATATTAATTAAAGAAACTTCAAGGTTTCACATTAGAAAAGAATAGTTGGATAATTGAGAGAAAATAACAATAATTTTGAAAACTAAAATTTTATTAGAGTAAAAGGATTGGTCGCGAAGAAACATTATATGAAAAAAAATGTCTCTACCAATATATCGACCAACTAATAGTAGCAATTTAAAGAGTTTAAATGGGGATGGTAACATCTGTTTTGACTTCTTTCGAATGATGCCCTATTATTTCACTACAGTTGGATTTTACTGCAGTACTCTGGTATAGATCACTTGCACTCCATCTTGTTTGTTAAAGTTCTTTCCTTCTATTGATATTGAGAATAATTTTGCGTATAGCATAATACTTGCTAACAAACAACCCTTCTTCACATTCGTTCGTTCTGCTGGATCTGTTGATGGCCTTGCCAATACTGATGGAAATTGATCTAGATGGAGGGTTTCGTACCGCATTAAGTGATTATGTTGTTTTGTTAGAAGCTTTTTGATATTATATAAGAAACCCTATTAAGATGTAATAAAGTATAAACATAAATCATGTTATAAATGAATCTATTGAAAAAAGAAGTATGATTTTAGACGAACCACCTAAATAAATCAAAACTAAAACTTAAAGTATACTATTTAAATTTTAAATCTCTTTATATTTATCTTGCGCTCCAGACCATGAGCCCTCTATCCACTAGTGATGATTCACACGATTTATGATCTCTTGTTGCTGTCTCTCCATCATCTATCCAGAGATGTACCCTATTGACTTTACTTGTTGGAATGGTTTAATTCCTCCCCCAACCCAAACTTTAGCCCCCCATAACCCCCCATCCAGGAGTGTGGAAGGAATTATAGTTCGGATAATCTAGTGCGTAACCCAAAACTATTCTCAGATATCAATAGAAGGAAAGATCTTATGATATTGATATCACGATTCAATTGTGTAGTTTTGAGTCAAACTCATTGATCCATATAGATTAGTCATGAAACATTGGTCAATGAATTTGACTCCAAAACTACATGATTGAATCTTGATAACAATATCATAATTTGACAGACTGGAAAATATCTCTTACTTATCAAAAAAGATTTTTGTGTAAACAATATGAAATGCAATGAATCCATACCAGACTCCTGAAGTAAAGTCCAACCTTAGTGAAATAGCAGAACATCATTCGAAAGAATTCAAACTGATGGATTAGATCTTATCACTAGTAACCCTGGCAGATCAATTGTTATCATCGTGTGCAAATGCAACAGCTTCTTCCAGTTCTTTCACAAACACATCTATTTTTGGATCCATTTTTTGAGTCTCTTTCCACGCATGCGTATGCTATCTCTGCCACCCAATGAAGAATCCATAAATTCTGATACGTTGCCGCATGAGAGCAGTTTGTGTGCCTGTAAAGCATATGCTATATACCGATTTGTATGTGGCATTGAGAGTGCACAGTTGAATAACCCAATGAATGTTTTGATGAGCAACAAGCTCACACTTATGGACTCCATACCAACAATCTTTTGGATATTTGAAGAGTGGTAGACAAAATCCACTAACGTTCAGGCATAAATTGTATACAGTATAATCAGAGAGAATGCCAACATGATAACATAATACTGGGAGAAAAGCCAAAGGTACCCTTATGAAAAGACTTCATGAGAATTCCAAAATGCTACTTCCGAGGGCTTGGCACAGGGATGCTAGGTCCAGCTCACCGATTTCAGAGATTGACATCTATAAATACATATAAAAAAAAAGTACCAAACTCTAGGGCAGAAAGTCGTCCTAGTTTTATCAAATTTGTGAGCCAATAAAAAATAATTAGAAATAATTTCAAGGTTATCTAAATAAAAGATAATTAAATTTAATTATTTATTTTTATCTATTAAACATATTATATAAAGAATATTGTAATGAACAAGTTTATTAAAAGGAAATGTTGTTTTTTACATATCAAATTGTAAGACACGCCATTTAAATTTGGTCAAAACAATAAATAAATAATTTTATTAATTTATTTGACATTAAGTAATATATTTATGAGTAAATTTATAAAAATTATTAAAATGTATTAGATATAAGATTTAGTATTGCATATCAAATTATAAAAAAGTCTTAGTTTTTTTGTTTGATATAGTCAAATTTGTTAAATAGTTTTAAAATGTAAAATTTAATAATACATGTCAAAATTATGAAAAAGTCTTCATATTTTATTTAAGATGGTCAAATTTATTAAAAAATTAAAAATAAAATAGATTTTTAAAAATAAAAATATTTAATCAAATTTAATTGGTATTTAATTACGTAGATAAAATGTCAATGAATAAAAAATGTGTGTGTGTGTGTGGGGTTACTTGCTATTAAGTTCACTATGTAGAGAAAATGTCAATGCATAAACTTGTAATGCCCTCAAGTGAACACATTCAAAATTGATGGAACAATTTTTTTTTGGAAACGATGACAACAATGTTGATGATGCAACAATGACATGTCGCACTTGCATAACAACGTACACATAAGTGTCACAAAGAGACATTGACAATAACAAGATAACTTTGTCGTTGCATAATCAAGGTGGCAATAGTAGAAGACTAACCACTCATAGGATAAATCCACTATGATAAACATATGAGAGAGAAAGAGGACAACACCTAGACGATGATTGGTTACTAAACCCCAATTGTGTTCTCTTGCAATATGACACTAGGATAGCATGAGGGAATCATCAACCTCCACTCAACACCTTAACACACTAAACAACTCCAAGACATGGGATAACTTTCACTAGAGGTTTCCTAGTCAAGATTGGCAACTCTCCACTAATTAGAATGATGACAGGTCACTTCTAGATGAACGCATTCTTCCCAAGATGTCATGCTTCAATACTACATCACACAAGTGGAAGGATACTACTCCACAATACACCATGACCTATCAAGAATGTTGATGAAACCAACAAGCCCAACCATGAAGGATTAGAAATCTCCCAAGACTTTACAAGACTAGGTAAAAAATCTCCCTAATCCTAGGTTTGAAACCGAGCAACTTCATAAGAAGGCACACAAAAAGAGGCAAGAGAAGCCATAGGTTCTTAACAAAAACACATAAGAACATGCCCACAATACCAATATACCCCTAAGACCATGAGGAATAAAATTTGTTTACATGGTTTTCCCATATGAGGCCTCGAAACAAAGAAGAAAGATCAAGTATTTAATTAGAGAAGCTTGGATAGGTTTTTTGAGGATTTTGATGACTAAAACAATCGGAATGGAAAAAATACAAGGCATAAAAATTATTCATCAATGAAATTAAACTTAAAAAATCACTAGATAACTGAAGTTAAGAGGATTAACATTATTATTTTTTGTATGGTTCAATAAGGTAGCCCAAACACAAGATGAGGCCACCCAAATAAAGAGACAATTTTGAGTTCTTAAGCCTACAAAATCAGGCCACCCAGACATGCAATTAGGCCACCTTAACTTACCAGGCAACCCAAACATGCAACCAAACTACCCAAATTTACCGGGTTTCCCAATTAGACTTAGCCACTTTTAAGTCAACCTACGTCAATTCAGTGCAAGACATGGCCACATAAGTATAGTACCAAGCCACCCATCTATGAAATGTGACCATTAAATTCATTTTAAACTCAAAATAAATGTTCTTAAGATAATTTTATCTTTTCACGATATAAATACAATATTATATAACTATGATCCTACCCAACACCAACATCAAGACATCCAATTAGGGCTAAAGCACTAACATTTACAAATCTTGCAATCCTTCTCAATGAGAGGTCCATTAATATCAATATTACAATTTGAATGAAAGGAAATCATCTAAATAAACCAATTAAACTTGGTAGAACATGGTACCATGATGTTCCTTGATCCACAAACCTCCAATATTGAATGATGGTTACCACACTAATGAGCCTATTTATTACCTAATTTTTTGTTATCTTTATGCTACTTATAAGACATTCCTAAGAAAATTAATCCTACAATATGTCATCTTTTATGTTTATTATGCAAACCTTGAGCTTGGTTAAAGTATATGGAAATGCAATTATGATATGATGGTGTTGCTTGATTTATATGTGAATTTGTATGAATTATGATTGATATCTATGTTTAATCATGGTAGTTAGTATTGTGTGTTTGATTTATAAACTAACTTGTTGTAGCCTAAGAAGGCACTGTAGCCTGCAAGAATTGAAGAATGCAACCCACAATTGAAGGAGTTCCTGGACAACAAAATAGGGGATGTTCCTAAATACACTGAGCATAATAAACATGGAGACACCTAATAAAGACAATCATGCATCATTACATGACAAATAATAAAGGAATTGAATAAGGATAACCCTATTATCATTAGAATTATGGCATAACTGATTATGTGTTCCATGTTCTAGTTTTATTATTGCAGAGTTATAATCCTATTTGGATTCTTATTTATTTTCAGTTGCAGTTAGAATAGCTATATCTTAATTATGCTTTAATATCTAAGGAGTTGTAATTAATTATTTGAGTTTAGAGTTGTGTTTCGAGTCAACTCCCTGATGCATGTATATAGCTAGTGGTTGAGTCTTTAGGATGGAGAGTTGATTAATATTTCAGTTTTGCATTTGATTATCAAACACTTTTCAAGTTTTCAGTTGTTATTACATAGACATGTTGATTGTTCAAACATGGTTTTTTTTATCACAATCTTTCGACAAGATTGCATGTGATATTTTGGAATGTGTAATGAATGATCTTGAGTTGATTTAAATATTTAGATTTGGTTTAGTTTAAGTGAACATAACCACCTGAGCAAGGGACACTCAAGTTACTGTCCTTCACTACATTTCTAATTTTTATTTTTGTTAGCAATTACTTCATAATTGCATAATGAGTTAAGATAGGTTCTCATATCAAGCTATCAGTAATGTTGTTCATATTCATGATTACATTTATTTAACTTATAATACTTCAGAGTGTAGAATAGGTTCAATTATCAATTTCTAGTTAGTTTTAGCATTTTACCTGTTAACAATAGTTCAGTCATAGACTATGCTATAGGTACCTATACCCAAAGCACCAATTTTACTTCTTTCACTATTATGCACTTTTATGATTTTCCAGGAAGTATAATACCTTTACTGGGATAACTTAGGTAGCCTTAGGTCTTTCAAAGCACATACAGTGCCAATATCATCACAAGCCTAATAGTCTTGGTCAATAATCTAATGAAAGTCTTTCCAATGTCAAGTGGACTGTTCAACCAGGTTTTCCCTTGAATTGATTGATTTCCACCAAGTTTATTAGACATTAGAATGGACTCTACATTTTTGGTTCCATTGTTAGGTATGGTGCTACTTTCATGGAATTTTTTTTTCAAATATTTCATAGTTTGTAACACTTTTTTTTAACATTTAGACTGTTAGGTTTAATCTTATCAAATACCAAAATATTATACTAACATTGTGTAGGATTTGTTGCTATAGAAATTCCTACCTATTGTATGTGGAGGCAAAGAGACACTTTAGCAATGTTCCTCCCCTCAACAAGCCAACAAGCTAGAGAACATATTGGTGACTACATTAATCAAAGCGAGGGTACTATTGAAGAAGGATCTTCTCTTTCACCAATATCTACTGCACCCATAGAGGGGACATATCAAACCATGGGTGATGCAACAATGGATGATCCACCTAAACATCTGACCTTTGAGTTCCCAATCAACAACCAAGAAAGGGCTACTATGCTGATGAATATCCCCCCTTCAACATTACCAATATTTTATGGTTTGGTGAGTAAAGGTCCAAACACATTTTTTTTGATCTTTTTGTCCTTTGTAGGAGATATGACTATACCTTTGATGTTGATAAGCTCAAGATATTTATTTCTACTCTAAAAGATGCTTTCCTAAGAAGGTTTATGGGATTAGACAAGGATGTTATTCTAGATTGGTACACCATGAAAACACCATTCTTGGAAAAATACAAAGACTATTCTAGATGAATTAAAAGGAGGATAGATGACATTTTTAGAATTTCATAGGAGGATGATCCATTAGAGGACTATGTGGAGAGATTCCAATTCTGCTTGAAGAAAAACCCATAGAAAAAGCTATATGAATAATCACTCAAGTTAGTATTTTTGTGGGGAGTTTGATGGAACTTCAGTTTTCTGCTCTATAAGTTTCATTTTATCTTGCCTTTGTTTATGGCCCTGCATAAATGTTTGGGAGGACTAAGGTTGGGGTTTTACATGTGTTCTCTTATTTTTATGTAAAACACTACTCTCTTTTCTTTTACCTTGGCTGGGATCTATTTGGTCATTACTTTTTGGAGGAGGGTTTTAAAAAACAACTTAAGCCCCATCGTTTCATCTAGGTTGGGGCCCCTTTTGATCCGTCATTTTATTTATTTCACTAGACTTTATTATTTCCTAAGTCTAGGATGGTCCCGTGCTCCCTCGTTTAAAACAACTTATGTCATTATTTTTCGTCGTCCTAGTGATGTCCCCTCGTGCTTTTAACAAATGTTTTATATTTTGTAGTGGGACAAATTTGCATGACCATTGGTGAATCACCGATTGATCTCAGTCGTTCCCCGCTATCCTGCACTAGCCCTGCCATACAACTTTGGTTGATGGCAATATCATGGGCGAGTGCCACATATCTCATCTGGTGAAGCTGAAGAAATTATAAGAACACTTTAGTACATTAATTCGGCTTTAATACATTATGTCGCGGGCTATTAAAGTAGTTATAATACACACGTGCTTCAAATGAATGAAGATGTTATAATCTCAATAGGAAAGGTGCTCGATGATTAATGAAAAAGATTGTGACTATGTTGAATGAGAAAGATTTTCAATGGTTGAGATCCACGGTTGCCCACCATCATGTGATCAGGATTTGCAAGGTCTTTATTGATTGCGATATAACGGGAGAGCGCCACGTGGATTTCCTTGGCAACACAGAGTATGGTGGGCCATTGTTGCCATGATGGAGTTCATGTCAGATTGTTTTGAAGGCTATCATTCAATGACCCAACCAAAGTGAAGGATCAGTGAGTAGTATTTGAATGTGCATCTAATGTGATTGGATCCATTGGTACAATGCGCGAGTGAGCTTTAATGGTAGACAAGACGTCTTCTGGAGTGATTTGATCAGAATCAAGCGACCATTTTCTTGTTCAATTGTATCACAAAGCATTCAAACATTTTTGCAGAGCAGTATCAAGGCCAAGGATGAATTGATGAGTTGTTACAACAAATATTAGGGTTTATGTAAACACAAAGTTGTAAGTTGAATTTTGTATCTCCTAGTTAATTTGTAATCTAAATTCGGGGAAATTTTCTATTTGCTTATCGGAAAGCTTGTTGATAACTATTTTAGGGCTATAGGTGAACTAAATTGTGGGAAATTGCAAGGTATTTTTTCTATAATTTCATAGTTTCGTAAAGCCCTAGTTTGTTTGAGGTTTGAAATAGCAAGGAAGTCCTAGTTTGCTCAGAATGACACCATCAAAACATCATTTTGGCTAGATTGATTATCTAAATAGAAACCTATATGACGATTTCCTAGATCAATTTCTCTTGTGAAAAAATAATAGGAAGAAGGGGTTGGTCTTAATGCAATGAAAAACCCTAGGGTAGGGATTAGTGTATGATTGTTTCAATATAGTTGATGCTAGGGTTCCCCTTATAGGTTTGGAGATGATCAAACTATGGTTTGGACAGAGGAATTTTCTCCATACTTTTTCAAATGGCTGGATGTATGATATGGGGAAGCTGATCATTCCAAATGTGTTCCCTGATGTGGACTTGCTCAAGGAAATGGTTGCAAGATATGACCCTGTTACACGGGTGGTTAGAGATAATGATGGAAAGGTTCTGTTAAGCATTAACATATAAGAGTTATGATAGGTTTTTGATATGAGTGAGCCCAGTGTGTTCTTGGTTCCTATTGATCTTAAGGGAATGAAATAGGATTATGGGGGGCTGAAATCCCTTTTCAGAGTAAAGTTGCTCCCACCTCATTTGGCTAGGGTAGGAGGTTCTAAATTTTATATTAGCCCTAGTGACTAGGAGCCTTTCAGACTGGTTTGCTTTGCAAAACATTTCCTTGCCACTTTCTACTCATTATGTCAGATTTTAGGTTTTAGTCCCAACACAATGATGCCTATTGCCTATATGTTCATAGGGTTGCAAATACAACACTCCAATTTCTCCAATATATATGATTTTTCTTCCTATTTGGCTGAAAAGATACATGAAGGGTTGATGAAATAGTAGAAAAATGATGCAAACACCCCTTTTTACTAGTATTCTATGTTGGTGTATATGTTTTTGTTTAAGAATGTTGAGTTCTTTTCTGAGAAGATGAGATTGAAGCAATTTGTTAATGGAGAAAGGTTGCCAGTGCAAGTGTGGACTGATGACCTTTCATACAATAGGGAGAATGCTAGTTATGTGCAATTAGACAACTACTTTGCATCTAGATTGAGGGCCAGACTGATGGTAAATTTACCAAAATTTCCTGAGGAGTTGCATGATTTCCTTAGGCCAAAGGGGAGGAAGCCAAAGTTAAAAATTTGTCACAATTGGGGTGACATTATCCCATACCCAGTCAACATTATTTTGAGGGTGTATGGTTTTTAGGGGACCCCACATATATTGTCATATAATGTGCCACCAAGAGTTGGATTTGTTGAGGTTATGTGGTAGATTGGTTTTATCCATGAGGATAACCTTACAGGAAAGGGTAAGGGGACTCTTTACCCAGATTATACAGTGGTGTCTGACTTTGCATTTTCAAAGGGAGGCTGGGTACATTTTGGATTTTTTTTTGAAGTATACCATTTGAGTTGTGGTCCCAAGCAACAACATGATCCTGAGGGTTTATTCACCCTATTTGGACAAAGAATACAAGGGGGAAAATTTATGCATGAGTTCAATTTCCCTGAGGACTTGATCAGAAATGAATTTGATTTAAATAAAAGGATAAATGGATAGTTTATAATAAGATATTGCCCATTGTGCACAAGATGGATTCAAAGTATGATCCATTGGTGGAATTCAGTCCATATCACAAAAATATTGACTTTTTGATGGAAAAATTCAAAGAAATCATGAGCATTCTGATAACTATAGAGATAAATCTAGAATTGGACTTGGGCATATAAGAGAAAGCTGCAAGGCCACTTGAAGAGAGGCTAACCTACCAACCTTCAGATGATTGGCCTATTTACAGGAGGAAAAGGAATGATAGCAGTGATGAAGAAGAAAAAGATAGAAAGGGAAAACAGATAATGAAATTGCATGAACAACCAAGTCCAATGCTGAAAACACTTGGGGCAATTAAGATAATTGATTTAGAGTCATCACCTAAAAATAGTCCCTCACCACCACCATCAGAGCCAAGCCCCAAGAGGCAAAGGATTGAGTAGTCACATGAGGACTTGGTGGATGAGATTGTTGTCATCGATCAGGAAGTGTGGATGGGCATGTCTTCCCCTCTAAGACCAGTTGAGCTGGTTCTATCAGACCTAGATATGAAAGGTAAATGTGTACAAGATGCACGAATGGAGGCCTGTATGGAATTTTTAGATGACGATTCCTTTGTAAAAACTCAAGTCTTCTTGCAACTAGTATGGAGAATGAAGTTGGAAGAATATAAAGAGAAATGCAAGAAGAGAAGAGAATTGAGGCCTATTAGGTCTGGCCAGGAGAATGATGATGAGGTAAAGGCTGAATTAATGAATGAATTCAAGAGCATCACTTCAAAGGAAGGGATTAAATTAGTCAATGAAGATGGTGTCTTGATTCTACTAGAGTGGGACATTGTTGATGCAGTATCTTTCAATGCTATTCTGAAGTCCAAGTATCCCCTTCAAAATTCTGAAGAAGACATCAAGGCAAGATTGCAAGATTCTACCTTTAGTGAAGAATATGAGACTTTGGCAATTTGGGCTTTGGCCCCCCAAGGGAGAAAGCCCAATGTTATTGATACTAACCCAAATATAAGAGGGGGGTTAATAATACAAAGAGATTCAGAGACCTCAACTATAGAGGCCACTAATTTGACTGTAAATGTGGCCAAATTGGCACAAAAGATTGCAGAGAGAGAGGAGGCTGAAAAAAGAAGCCTTATGGAAAATAATAATTTTATAATTGGTGCAACAAAGGAATATTTAGCTGCAAAAAGAAGTGGACAGGTTGAAATACAAGCAGATTGGGGAAACATTAAGTGCTCCAGGGATTAAATCATTGCCTTCCACATCAGGTCCAGTGCCTCATGTTTCCCCCATTGTTTCTACACCAAGGTCTCCCAGTCAAACCCCTTCCCTCAGCCCTACATTGGAACCAATTGAGGAAGAGTTAGAATGCTTTGTTGATCCAACAAAGAAGCAGTTAATGCACAAAATTGTAGAGCTATGTGCATCTTTGAAGGTGAGTGAAGAGGGAGTATTGTCAAATAAAAGGGAGATTGTTAATACTATATTGCGGCATTTAAATGAGAAGGTTGACGAAAAATTGTGAGCCATGTATTCTTCTTATTCATTATTATTAGGTTCAATAAAGAACATTGATAGGGGATAGGGATCAAGTGGTAGCAATACCACTAGTTGAGAAGTGGATCCCCAGGGCCAATGATTTAGATATAATGTATAAGGCCTCAAGGTTTGATGTAAATAATAGGCCCCAATCATTAAGGCCTACTCGAGTGTTCGTTAAGTCATTGCAAGGTTTTCAGGCCTTACTAGATGATTTGAGTAGGAAGATCAAAGAGTTGGTGAAGAATTTTGATGATTGAAGTGACACACCAGTACCTAACATAATTGATGAGCAAGTAAATATCAGGTCACTTCAATAGTGGCAAAGATCGGGCTAATGAGGTCATCAATGCCCAATTTACTTTAATTTGTGATGACTCAGATTTTGATCTATTGGTGAGCTGTATGGATAAAATTATCAACACCAACTCATTCCTTGAGTCTTTTCAATGAGAGGAAAATCAAGTGGTAGTTAAGATACGCCATATAGTGTCAAGGTAAATGAGGTAATCAATTTTAATTGGTCAATTGATGAAGAGTACACCATCAATGGGTAAATATATATTTGACTGAGGAGGAGTGAAGCGGGGTAGGCTGCTAATGGTTAACAAACTAGCTGTTGCAGTTACAACAGATTCCAATTTTGTTTTTGATGACAATTTGAGTGCACAACTCTTGAGGTTTTGTTTCTGCATCAAACCATCATCAACGAGAAAGATAAACAAGAAGATTCTTCGAGGGAGATTGTCATTGTAACAAAATTTTGAAATGTCACAAGGCGGTCCAAGTGGCTGGTGACATGTGTACTTTCTGGCCCGATGCTTGTTTTCTCCTTCATTTTCTATAAGAAGGATTTCAAGGCTAGAAGTATGAGTTAGAAAGTTAGAATTTGTTGGTCGAAGGTGAAGTTGCAGAGAAATTGTAAAGTCTAATAGTGTTAGAGAAAATGCAATTTTAGTTTTGAGTCATTCTATTGTAGGTTTTGAACTCATGGAGATTTAATGTTTTATGATAGTACGGAAATTTGAATTAAAATGATTAATTCGAGGTCACGTCTCTCCAATGTACAAAAATATTTAAATTTTGAATAAAATGATCAAAGGTTATTTTGTTCATCTCACTATTGTGGTGTGTACAATTCTTGTTTTAGCTTTAATTCAAGGAATTAATTAAAATGCTTAAATGGGATTGCAAGTTGATATGGGGTAAACCCATAATAGTGGTGTACAATTTTGATGAGAAAGGAAATTTGTGAAAATGCGCACACATTCAAAATTTCAAGTTTTAAAGGGTTCGTTCGAACTAGGGGGTTTGCACGAACCCAAAAGAGGAGTTCGGTCGAACCCCTAGTTCGAGCGAACCCTCTTTTGCATGGTGGGTTCGCTCGAACCCTATGATGTCATGTTTCCTCATGGAAAATCCAAAAAAAAGGGGGGTTCGAGTGAACCCCCCTTCGAATGAACCCCCCTTCACTCTTTCGAGCGAAGGGGGGTTCGTTCGAAGGGAGGTTCGCTCAAACCCCCCTTTTTTGCCCTTCTCCCCCTCTTCCACCAAAGTTTACCAAATTTCTGCCCTTTGAAGCTTGGGTTGAGGATGAAAATGGAGGATACTTCACAAACCCAACTAGAAGATGGTAGTCCTTAGAACGAGCTATCCAACGAATAAAATTTTAATATGTTTTGGTTTTATTATGTATGTGTTTTTTTAGTTTTATTAAACATAGGTTTTTCACTGAAAATCAAGCTCTTTGTTTTGCACATGTGGAAAAATAGCAGATTATCAAAATAATTTTAAAAAAAATATGTTCGTGTTGGGTATTGATGTCCTTGATCAATTAAAATAAATAAATTTGAATTTTGATACATACAAAAAAAGTTAAGTTGTATATAGTCCACCTATATCTGAATTGCAATTGGTTTGACTTCGAAACTTGATTAAGGAAAAAATATTCAATAAAAAACTATGAGACCAAATGAAAGTGATAGATATCATAGTTACAAATCTAAATTAAAAATAAAAAGAATTTTATCCTTTATACAAAAAAGGTTATGTTGTATACGGTGAGCGTCACTTTTTAAAAATGCTATTTTCTAAAAAAAAATTGGTTTTCATGGGAGATGGAAAAATAAGTGCAATCTGATTCCAAAAATTTTGAAAAAAATATTTTTAGAATCTACAGACAAAATGTGATGAGAATCTAGTTTTCAACTTCTTCAAATTCCTCATGTTTTAACTGCTATAGGTGCCTGAATGTGAAGATTTAGTTAAAAATAATAATTTTAGTGTCCACTTTGGCCAAAAATTGTAAACTGCTTTTGTGGGATCACCCTATGTTTTGTACAAGGATTTGATAAGTAGTATTAAGTTAGGATACATATTTATGAGATTTCAAGGAAATTTTATCAAGGATCTTATGTGCTATGTGTTAAATCTGTCATGAATCCTTAGATGCTTATGAATTTGACTCCTCCAATGGATATAGGGCACTAATCTAAGTTGCACGTGTTTGTGAGTTTCAATATTTATTTGTATTCACTTAGAGCTTGCTAAAAATTGAAAATTAATGAATATATTATACTTTGAAGTATTGTTGTGACCATCTTACGCTCCAAATGGTTGATATTATTAATGAACAACCAATTCTATTCAGTATTATCCCGATCTGTTGAGTTATATAGTGAGATTATCTATTATTGTTGATGTTGTTCATAATTATGGTGCATAGGTTATTAAAAAATTAAGGGATCACCCTCCCGGGTCTTGTAGAGCCCAAAGTGTAGGAGGTCTTTAAAATCCTCTCCAGTTGGTCTAGGTCCTTCGAGCTACCCTTGATTGGAATTGGCAATTCCATAGGTAGATTAGAAGATCAACCTGGTTATAGTAGAAACAACCAATAGAGTTAATGAGAGCTCTATGGATGTCATAATTGTTATTGAGAAAGGGGATATTTCTCAACTGCCATTTGAATAAATTTGCATGGTCTATAGAAATTACTCTAGAACCTTCATTGAGAAGACAAGGGGAGAGAGGACATGCACCATTGGCAAATCATCTATTGGGGTTTCAAAGATAGAGTTAAGTATTTTTCTCTCCAACATGAAGGAGGACTTTATTAGTCACCTAGAAAATCGGTTGGACACTCTCCATGTAAAGAAGAATAAAGAGGAGGCTAAAGAAATGCCCACTCAATACTATTCTAGCTAGGGACAATGGAAAGAAAACTATAAATGCAAGAGATTGGCTAGTACTAAATTAGATGAAAAGAAAACTATAAATGCAAGAGATTGGCTAGTATTAAATAAGATAAAATAGAGAAATTTGTTTTTTAGCCACTTGAAGGAGAGGATGGAAAACTATTTTAGATTTCTCAAAGAATTCCATGGTAGCCAAGACAAGGTATGCCACAAGACCCTCTAAATTTCAATTCATCTTTTCTCATTGGAAATCATAATTTTTTTTCTTGGAACTCCCTGGCCTGGCCAAATGACCAAAACCAATGGAAAAACCATCATCACTGGGAAAAACTTCAAAAAAAAAAGATCCAACAACAACCGAATGCATGGTCACAACAAAATTTTTAGGGTTCCAATTATAATCCTCAATGGCCAACACAAAAAAACCAATGGCAACCACAATAGAAAAAAGACCAATAGTGGCAACAATAAAGCATGGATTACTAGTAGCCTTTTCTTCCTCTTCAACCACAACAACAAGCCATTATTCCTATCCATACAATCCAAAATCTCAACCACCAAGAGCACCATAGTTACATGTCTGGCCTACACTTAACCCTAACAACAAGCTTGTCCAAAAATCTTATACTAACGAGGCTATGCAATACCCCACCAATGGGGTGGAGGTGAGTGATGCCCACCTTAGGTAAGGAAAAACACTTCTTGGTACTTCATCACCACAAACTGTTGAAATGAAAGTTGAGGAACCTACTTCGTAAGCTCCAAACATTTCATCCCTAGCGCCTCTATCAAATCAGGTAAACCAGACTATCTCAAGTCTAGAGCCTCCATTTCATGAGTCCTTAGCCATACAAGGACATCAAAGTAAAGCTAAGATAGACCTATTGGTTCAACTAAATGATTTAAGTATAAAAATTCCCCTTATTCAAGAAATCAAGGATATCCCAATTTATATCAAGACTATGAGGGACCTATTTCTTAAGAAAATGGGAAGGAAAATGAAAGATCCTGAAACAATTCATGTCCTAGGAAACCTTGTTGATATTACACTAGGGAACATAACTATCCCTAAATACACAGAACCTAGTAGTCTAGTAGTGGATGTTAAGATTAATGGGACCCTTATCAATAATACCTTGATTGATTTAGGGGTAGCAATCAATTTCATGACTAAGGAAACAATGCAACTCCTTTAATTAACCAACCTTAGACCTACAACTACTGTTTTACAATTGGAAGATAGGTCAAGAGTAAAGCCTAAGGGAATGAATCATTGAGGATTTAGTTATAACATTATATTCTTATGAATATCTTGTTCATTTCATAGTCTTGTAGCCAAAGGTTAACCTTCTAGGATATCCACTCATTTTACATAGACCATGGTTAGCTACAACTGATGCATTCATATGTTGTAGGTCTAGAAATATGATAATATCTAATAGGACCGTGACAAAGAAATTGGTCCTCTATCCTCTAGCTCAATCTTATGTTGATCTTGAGCAAGCCATATGGCCCACCTTGGATGAGGATGACCACTATTCCCTACAACCTTTACTGATAATAGAAATTAGTCATTTGTTGTATGATCAAGATGAAGATGATCTAATTTATCACATAATAAAAAATGATTTTCGTAGGAAAGTACAACAACACGACTATGTTTCATGCTTGCAAGGTCCTTTGCAAAAAATTATTCTTGAAAAATCATCAGAAGAAATATCTCAAATTTTCCATTCCTTACGGCAATAGTAGTGTATACCAAACATTTATGGACTTGACCTCTCATCAATCCAAGTATCATCGAAAAAATTAGAAATTGTTTCAGGAAAAACACTGAACATAAATAATTCATTAACTGAACAACAACAAAATTCCCTGAATATAGTATTGGAGGCACATGCATCAATCGTTGCATGGAGCTACCATAATATGAAGGGCATAGATCCTGACTGTATGCATAGGATGTATATAAATGATGGTTTTAGAGCCATTAGATACCCTCAACATTGAATGAACCATGCTTTGAGATTAATAGTTAAAGATGAACTCCAAAAATTACATGATGTAGAATTCATTTATCCTATATCTAATAGTTAATTATGGGTATGTAGATTATAGGGAGCTAAACACAACCACTTCCTATTACCCTTCATTGATCAATTGTTTGACTCTTTAGAAGGGAAGAATTATTTTTCATTCCTAGATGGTTTTAGTGGCTACAATCAGATAAAGATTGCTCCATAGGATCAAGACCAAATGACATCCACATGCCCTTGTGGTACTTATTCCTATTTTGTCCTACCCTTTGGGTTATCCAATACCGCAACTACTTTTCAGAGGGAAATGTTTAGCATCTTCTCTGATTATGCTCATTACTCTATGGAGATATATTGATAAGTTCACCACATATGGAAAAAATAATAAAGAAACCCTTACCAATCTGGAAAAGGTTTTGAAAATATGTAAAGAACATAGCTTATCCCTAAGTAATGAAAAGTGCTTTATGATATGACTCAATGAATTGTTCTAGGTTATTTCATATCTAGTGAAGGTATTCAACTTGACCCACATAAGATAGAGATCATTTCTACATTACCTATTCCACAAAGGTAAATAGATGTTAGAAGCTTCCTAGGCCATGTAGGCTATTATAGGAGGTCCATTAAGGACTTCAATAAGATTGCATCACCATTGTTTGTTTTTCTGACTAAATATATATAATTTGATTGGACATCAAAGTACCAACATTATTTTGAGGAATTTAAAGTAGCCTTAAGAAGAGAACCTATTTTGAGGGGTCCAAATTAGACATTACCCTTCCATATACACACTGATGCTTCACTATTGGAACAATTTTGGGTTAGAAAGAAGGAAATAAAGAATATGCTATTTACTACATTAGCAAGAACTTGCAGGGGTGGAGCTAAATTAAACTATTATAGAGAAGGAAATGCTAGCAGTAGTATATGACATCAACATATTCAAGCATTACATCACTATATATGTAGTTTTTGTCCACACAAATCATACAACTATAATATACTTGATGAAAAGACCTGTGGTAGGGGGTAGCCTAGTTAAATGGTTACTCCTTTTAGAGGAATTTGATATCACTATAGTGGAAAATTTTGGGAAGGCTAATGTAGAAGCAAATTTTTTGTCGAGGTTGCCAACACAATTAGTAGAAAGGGTAGTAGATGATTCATTTCCAAATGTGATTTTTTTTCTTAATGTACATACACCCTAGTATGCTGACATTGAAAATTATTTAGTAATAGGGAAGATACTAACACACTTTTCTCCAAGTGAAAAGATACAACAAAACCACACAATGATGACTCGACAACATATGTACCAATTTATTCAAGTGACTTGGTGGTTGAGCTACATAGCTCAACCCATGAGTTCACACAAGTTTAATTTACTAATCCACCTCATATGCACACACAACATTGTTAAAAGCATACACATTTTTTTACAACATTCTCCAGATTGTGGTAGGTACCTATAGATTCATGTATTAAAGATGTTATATTTCAATCAAGGAACTATTGTAGTAGGGACCTGTAGAACACTACACATGAACTTTCAAACATCAATTTGTGACCTATTATCAAAGGAACCCATAACACTATATGTTAGAAATATCAAAATTAGGTGCCACATTAATTACAAATCATCACTTTTCACTCCACTTTTTCATCACACATGCAACAAATAAACCTATCATATCGATACATGCAACATACTCATTTCAGTTCATGATGAATATTTTGAATTTAAAGAATTCAAAATATCACATCAATTTCCCTCATCTATTTATTTTGTCTCATTTCAAACCATATGCCAACTTGTCATTAATTTCACACTCCATGCATTCATTCATATCAATACAAAATCATACAACAGATAACCTTCAAATCAACCTCACATGAGTGGAAGTTCAATTCATAATATTTGACAACTACGCATACTACACAACCATAATTAACATGGATTTTCATTATGATTCAATATGTACTTGCATTAAATCTTGTATACTTTCTATTCATTACTTCTATTTCCATACTTTCCAATTGTTACCTTCGCCTATTTTTCCTAACTTGAAGTGCAGACACTTCAAGAATTTTAGTTGGGAGGAAGGGTAATATATAAGCCAAATTTTAGTTTCCACCACCAAAAAGAAAAAAAGCCAAAGACATAAAATGTACAAACCTTTTTTCCATACCCTGTGTTGGTGATTTTTCTTGCAACTTCCAATCCTAAAGAGAATCACAATGACTAAACAAAGGGATCAAGAGGTTAAGACAAAGGTCTTGCACTATCAACACATTAGGGACAATAAAGGAAAAAAAACAAGACTATAATCAACCTTCTACACTTTGAGCTCCATAAGACTGAAGAGGGTGTTCCTATTAAAATATTTGCACATATAATATGACTTGCACTAGATAAAATATTGCAGATTTCTAACATGTGGATGGATCATAGATGATGTATAAAGAGTGTTATACATTTTATTACATTCAAAAATGATCCCCTTGCACCTTGAATCCACACTAAGAACATATAAATTAAGATAAATATTCATCAAAAACATACAAAGGAGTTACATTAGAATCATTCCTATAAGCATAACCTCTATGTTATTTAATCTCCATGAAGATATAGAGAACCATAAATAAGTTAAACATGAAAATGGGAAAGATTCTTTAATATTTTAAATGGTGATTCCTTCCAAGGTTTGCACAAGAGAAACACAGTCAAAATTATGTGACCTACCTAGTAATAGCCTAAACACAAAACTAGTGAACATTGAACCATTACTACCTTACAATAATGAAGTCTCATTAGGACACATCTGCAACATTCTTATAGATCATGAATGCAATACAATATATTCACCATTTAAATGAGAGAACACTTTAACCTATTTTTTGAACATGAGCCATCAATCCAAATACCTATTATAGAAAATGTGCAACAAAAACAATCATAATCCTTGATTATTTTGATTAAAAATATAATGCATACATTGTGGAAAAATTATTGTATGACATAGTTCATCATAATTTACAAATTGATTTTCTTTCCATTAAAAGATAGATTACAACATTGAACCCTAAAATTTGAAGAACTCCTAATCTAGATACAATCCATATACAAAATTACATTACTCAAGACCTATAAATTCTAGAAACCCCTTACAATGAACAACTTCTCATTAAAGAGAAAAGAAAAGAAAATAGAGAAGCCCCAAAATCAATCTATCATTGACACATGGCACATCTGAGCTCCCTTGCTCTACAACAAACTAGAATTTAGAGGATTCTTTTCACTCTTCATTTTCCATCTTCAATATGCCTTCATTTGAAATTCTTCTCCAAATTGTTTACCTTCTGGTAAAAACCCATTTACTCGCTCTATTTTTACTTTGCAAGTGAAAATTATTACTTTTGGGTAAAAAACCACATACCCAGTTGTCCCTTTTGTTCTGTAGATAAAAAAAATTACTCATATGTTGTTATCCTCCAACTGGAATTCAAAACAATATTTCATACATACATTTTAACCTTTTGATCTTTCATTTCCCTTTGCATTTAAGTTTGACATATTGTCAAACAGTTGACTGATAATCCTTCTACCTATTCATTTTTTCTGCAATGGTCTTATTTTCACAATGAACTTGGGCCATTTTTCAGCTCACTAGATTTATTTCAAGCTTAATTGAATTGGTAGATCATTCAAACATTGATAATACCTTCCTCATACAATTTATCACAGAGAGAAAACCTCTTCATTTCTACCATACCCTTAAAAATGTGTGCAAGTTGTGAATATTGTTTTCTGGGAATTTTAGCTTGGATAGTAACAAAAAAAAGTCATAACATCACTAAAAATAATCCTTAATCCCTTGAAATGTTTACTAGTTTGTTTACATGGCTGACGAGCATTTTAAAATTCTTCAAATGACATCTAAAATGTTGCAAGGGCATGAGAAAAGTTGCAGACCATATTTGGAGGATAATATCAATAAATATCATCAATTTAAAGGTCTCAAAACTCCCCCCTAGCATCCAAACATGAATAAGAGTCATATCTAGCAATATTATGAGCCTTTATGAAGCTTAAAAATACCATAAAATGGCTCTCGTGCACCTCTCCCTACTTCCCCACATAGTTTTTTTTATGGCAGCAATGCTCCTGCAAGATAGTAGGGAAGCAATGAAAAATAAACATAATACATTCTAGGGATTTAATAAATAATTGGAAATGTTAATAAGGTTTTAATAAAGTATTTTAATACTTTAATCTCCTTCCTACACTCTTCCTCTCAAGCTTCATTCTAGACAACAATGTCGTACTACAAGATAGTAGGGAAAGGAAAATCATAAAGTTTAAAGTTTATAAAGTCTAAACAATATTTAATTTCCCCTAAATAATTTCATTCATGTGCACTTCAATTGCAAGGTAAATATTTAAAATATTTTTAAAATTTACATTTTAAACATTAGGAGATGGGTGAAAATTTAATTTCACCTACCACCCAAATAGAAAAAAATCACTTCACACAAATAGGGACGCTTGGATCCATGAATTTTTTCTGAGAAGCCATAACCAATTATTTAAAACATGTATTTTAAATCATATTTCACCCAAAAATAAAAAATTAGGTACCTCCTTTGTAAGCAGGCCCGCCAGAGGTGTTCACCGCAACTGAAACACATTAAAATAATGCATCATATGGAATCCATTTTTGATGAAAATGGAACTAAAGATGTTTAAGATGAAAAAATGAAATGGTGTTCCTTCAAAATTGTGAAGTTTGTAACTTTTTGAAACACCAAATTTAGCCCAGTCGCCATAAAAAATGCATTTATCAACCCATAATCACTCATTCAAGAAGCATGAAACTGAGCAAGCCTACTACAATATGTAGCAACAAACTTTCTACCATATAAATTTGCAATATTACCTCTAAGCTACAAAGTTTTAATCAATGAAGATGGCCTTCAAGGTAGATTCAATAGGATGTAGACCTAACCTCTGTCGACACATTGAAAAGACATATACAGTTTAAATTTGCAAAATTTGGAGGTGCCATCAGTCACTCATGTTCGAGGATGCATGCTCGTTGTGGGAATGGTGAGATTCCAGATCTTTGGGGAGTAGACCAAGTATCAAGTTCATTGGGTTTTCTAGAACTTATCTTTTATGCTACATTGAAAATAATTCTTCAACCATCATTTGGTGGCCCTAGCCCCCCAAAACCAAAGTACCAATCCTTCCCTTTGTTAAACACTTTGTTCTCTATTGTCTAAACTAGGCCAAGTCTGAAAACACTGCCATAAATTTACATTTTAAACATTAGGAGATGGGTGAAAATTTAATTTCGCTTGCCACCCAAATAGAAAAATATCACTACACACAAACAAGGACCCTTGGATCCATGATCTTTTTGTGAGTGGTCATAACCAATTATTTAAAACATGGATTTTAAGTATCTCCTTTGTAAATGGGCCCGCTAGAGGTGTTCACTGTAATTGAAACACATTAAAATAATGCATCAGATGGACTCCATTTTTGATGAAAATTAAAATGAATATGTTTTAGATGAAAAAAATAAATGGGTTTCCCTCATAACTATGAAATTTACAACTTTTAAAACACCAAGTTTAGCAGGGTCACCATAAAAATGCATTAATCAATTCATCATCACTCATCTAGGAAGCATGAAACTGAGCAAGACTACTACCATATGTACCAACAAACTTTCTACTCTACGGATTTTCAATATTACCTCTGAGCTACAACATTTTAATGGGTGAAGATGTGCTTTGAGGTAGATTTAGTAGGATGCAAACCTAACCTCTATCAACACATTGAAAGGACAAATGCAGTTCATTTTTTTTTTAAATTTGAAGGTGCCATTAGTGGCTCATGTTCAGAGATGCATGCCCCTTGTGGGAATGGCGAGATTCCATATCTCTAGGGAGTAGACTAAGCATCAAGTTCATTGGGTGCTCGAGAACTTCTTCTTTATGCTACATTAAAAATCATTCTTCAAATATCATTTGGTGGCCCCAGGCCCCAAAAAATGAAGTACCAATCCTTCCCTCTATCAAACACTTTATTCTCTATTATCTAAACTAGTCCATGTCTGAAAAAAACAACCATAAACTACCCACAAACTAACCCTATAATTGACATTGCCATTAACTATCATTACCATATGTATGAGCTTTCTACTATCACAATTAATTTTGTCAATTGAAAATATACAATTGGACACTAACTAAAATCCATCAACATTGTGATATTTTACCCTATCCGAATCACTATCATGTTCCACTAAGTGCTCATCTAGTTGAACTGAAAATTGAAAATATTCATAGTCCACTTGACCATTGACATCATAAAATTTTTGATCATATTCAGCTCACATATCAAACTTAAAACTGTTATTAATAGTTTGTTGTGCAATATGCAAACAACCCTCAAGTGCATCAAAAAAGAAAAATTTCATATTCAAGAACCTATTTGAATTGGACATCATGACACAAGCAAACATCTAAGAATTTTGACTTAGCCACTTCAAAACACTCCTTGGTGTCATGGAAATGAAATTCATATGCATCATCAACATTCCAAAATTTTGTAAATTCACTCAACTCAACTTTAGTAACATAGTCTAATTCATTTTTAAAATCATCATTCATATCAATGAAAAATGTTTCAAAGGAAGACTCAAATAATTTAGAACCTAATTTCTCATGATGATCTTTTGTAACATATTCATTGCTACGATGAATATCCTGCTCAACATTACCTTTCACAATATCACTAGGAGCATCTGAATGATTTTGAATGCTAACAATTTTAGAATTAAAAGGGTCAACAAAAAGACATTCATGTGTACTATTAACTTCATGTATGATTTCGGTTGATAGGAATGTTGATCTATGTTCCAAAGATTCACTATTATCTATTTTTTTTCATTAGCAATTGAACAATAACCTTCATTCTCTTTCACACGAATTCACTCCTCATTAAATCAAAACATGTCCATTTCTACCAAGAAATACGCATATTCCATCTCACCATTAATTTCATGAGCAAGTGACTTGACATATAGATCTGAATAAACACATTTCTCAATGTTATGCACATCAACATCCTCTTCATGCATCACAAAAATTTCCATCTATGCTTCACATAAACAATCATGAGAAACAAGAACAAAATCATGTTCATAGATATCAGACTCAACCTCATAAACACCTTCAACATGTTTAATAATGTGTTGAGGATTAGGATACTGAACACACAAGTTTTTATCTTCAAAATCATCATTAGTCATAGAGTTAGTATTTTCTATTGATAGAAAACCCAAACTACATTCCAAGTACTCATCATAAGAAGTTTTTTCATTGAATTGTGAACAAGTGACTTCATCAACATTCACATCATTGCATCCTTTATATGAAGAAATCACCTTTAGATCATCCTCATAGAAGCATTCATAATCCTCAGAAAAATAATCCGGTTCACTATCATCATGATCCTCATCACAAGAAAATTTATTGCCATATAAACTATGCTCATAATATTCAAAAGGACTGCTTAAAATTTCATTTTCAATATCATAAACACTAATTTGCAATGAGATATCTGCAACACTTGCACTACTGTCACTGATCAAAATATGACATGGAATGACATCTCTTTTACTTCTTCATTAACCAAGATATTACAAGGAGAGCTTTCATGTATATCTATTTCATCATCATTCCATGTATTTTTATCTTCATCATTGTTATATTGATCTACATATATACTTCTTGTTGTCTGATTATGACCATTATCCTCATTCAAACAGCATGGATCTTCATTTTCTAATATACTATTTTCAATTATGTGCAATATGTTCTTATTTTTCTCAATAGGACAACTGCTATCTAAATTTTGAGACACCACGCCTCTTGTATAATCACATCGAACTCCTTCAAAAATATATCCAATCAAGTAATTTCTCAAAACTATGAGGTTTCAATTCTTTTGACAAGGTACTCATGCATGAAGTTTGTAGATTTCACAAAACAAATCAATACACGTTTGATCCTCGTGTCTGAATTTTTTGGGAACCTTCCACAAGGCATCCAAAAACCTTGCAAACAAATCATATGGTGATTCTCCATTGTACCTCTTCATGTTAGACAGTTCTTGAACAAAAGGTAGGATCAACACTACTCAAATTTTGTTCATGTTCAAATTGTAGTTCATTGTGATTTACATATTGTAATGATAGAAAAATTGGAACAACAAAGATATAACTATTTTGACAATAGTTTTCACTTTTTTCCTTGGATTGGATAATGTATAAGATGTTTCAGGACAACCAACACTTAGAGCCATGCATCCCTTCATCATTGAATATTTCGAGGTGTTTTCAGTATCGATGGCAATTTGATATGCATGATGAAGTGTTGCAGGCTCTTTATCTCTTAAGAGATAGCTCATTTCTTCATCAAAAACACCAAAGTATACAAAGAACCATAATGCATCATTTGGTTTGTGGTCTTTAGTAATATCCCTTATTTCCTTTGAATTTTTTTTATTGAATACAAAAACCAACTGATCTTCTTTTTGGATGTTCATAAGTTTTTGTCTCACTGAACTTGGATCAATTCTCTCACCAAACTATTCTATGAATTCTTCCTTGAACCAATTCCAGAAAGAGATATAACATATTAGAAAACATGAAAACTAATCTCTAGCATCTTCCTTAAGAGATCAAATAAAGAACTTCATGACAACATCTTCATGGCTTAACTCATAATCTCCCATCAAATCAAAAAACTCTTGCAGATGTTGAGACTATGATTCTAAGATTTTCCCTCTAAAATTTGGAAAGTGTCCCCTGAATTCATTAGGAATAAGGTTTGGGAAAACTTGAATACCATTAAAATTAATGGTTTTTATCTTTCCATGGAGAAAGGCCTTCTCTAAGGACATTGTTGGAACTATGGTTGTTGTTGCATTGTAGGATTTAAAAATGGGAAAGAAAGTCATAATAACAATCCTTATAGAAATACTTATGTGATACATGCCAATCCTATTTACAACCATTAACTCTTAGCTTTCTCAACTCCTTTTCTATTGGTGCTAACACTTAATGAATAGGAGAACATAAGTTTTTCTAGAAATTCCACACATGGTTTTCATACATAAACATATCCTTATTGAAAACCAATAAATACCTCCAGATATGTTGCAACTGCTACAAATTTTCTTTCCTAACTGGAAAATTTTGTAGATATGAAATATTCTTCACATCTCCATTAGGTTCTTTTCATAGAGTCACTGACTCTCTTCATAGAGGACTAAAATTCAAATAGTATGAAGCTCCTTCAAAGATTAATTTAATATCGGGTCTCCTCTAATAGTAGAGTCACACACAACTTCTTTAAAACTACTACAAGAAAACCTCCTCCAGGTCTGAAGTCCTTCAATATCGAAACCAAACAATAATACTTGAGCTTTCCCTAGTATAGTCACCAATTTTTTGGTGTTTTTTCTTGCAACCCCAATCCTAAGGAAAATCACAATGCCTAAACCAAGGGATCAATAGTTTAAGATAAAGGTCTTACACCCTGAACACATCATGGACAAGAAAGACCCCAACAAACAAGACTATAATTAGCCTTCTGCACTTTGAGCTCCATAAGACTTAGGAGGGTGTTCCTATTCAAAGATCTACACATACAATATAACTTGCAATAGATAGCATACTATAAATTAAATCCACACTAAGAACATATAAATTAAGATAAATATTCATCTCAAACACACAAAGGAGTTACATTAGAATAATTCCTAAGCATAACCTCTATGCTCTTTAATCTACATGAAGATACATAGAAGAAGAAATAAGTTAAACATGAAAATGGGAAAGATTCTTTAGGATTTTAAATGGTGATTCCTTCCAGGGTTAGCATAAGAGAAACACACTAGAATAATGCCTTGTCCATAAAAAAGTCAAAATTAAGTGACCTACCTAGTAATAGCCTAAACACAAAACCAATGACCATTGAACCATTACTACCTTAGAATAATGAAGTCCCATTAGGACATATCTGCAAGATTCTTATAGATCTTGAATGCAATACAATATATTCAACATTTAAATGAGAGAACACTTTAACCTATTCTTTGAATGGGAACCATCAATCCAAACAACTATTGCAATAAATGTGCAACAAAAACCATCATAATCCTTGATTAATTTGATTAAAAATATAATGCATGTTGAAAATTGAGTTTTTTTCTTTGCTTAATACTTTTTAAAACTTTAATATTTCTGGTCTAAATATGCTTTTCCTTTAATATATATTCATTGTGGGTGATTATCTAATTAATCCATTTTACTGTTTGTAGAATGTAGATAGAAGTTGATAGAAGAAGTAGACATGAAATTAGAAAGATTACACAAGCATATAACATGGAGAAAACCCTTTCAAGTAAAACACTCCACCAAGAATTAATATATTATTCAATCTCTGAAGTAGATTACAAAAGGTCCAATTCTTTCTTGAGAATGCCTCTTTTGCCTTCACCAAAACTTCTTCACAACCTGCAATAAAACTGATAATAACTCTCTTCAACTTACTTGAGATAAATAGACTTTAATCAACATTGTAAACTCCAAATGAGTTACAATGGCTCAATCCCTATCCCTAAAAGCTATGACTATCTCTTGCAAGTAGAGTTATTCCATGAAGATCAATATCAAATCCTCTCCTTCATCCATTTGGGCATCCCAAACTAAAGTCATAACTCAACCTTTATTCTATAAATATCTTGAAGGCTTTATCCTCAAAGTAGGTTCCCAAAAGATGGCCCACTTAACGAAGCGTTTTGAAATATCTCAACATGCAAAGGAGTTAATTCCAAGAAGCCAACCTGGGTGCCCAAGGTGGGTCCAAGTTATTTCTTGTTAACTGAAACATTTCTCAACACCATTCATGCAAGAATGGTCATCCCCTTTTAACTAAAGGTAGTCCCTATTATCTGTCATGCAACTCAAGTCATTAGCCATGCATTCCAAGTTAACTAAACTCAACTAACATTTAACAAAAACTAACTGAAGATAACTGAAGCATAACTGACGCGAATTGAACTGAACTAAATTGAACTGAACTGAACTAAACTAAACTGAACTGAACTGAATTGAACCTTGTACACATCACCCCCTATTTTATAGGACCTCAACATGTATAAATCAAAATCCCTATTTTGTAGGAACCTAAGATGCATTTCTAAAGTGTACTCAATTCACCAACAAGTTAACTGAACCAAGGTGGATCCCACCTCCCATGTGTGCACCCATGTGCTCCTATTTTGTAGGAGCTAACTCTAAGGCATCCCCACATCCTCCTAACACTTATAATTAATTACAAATGTCAATTAACATGATTATTTCATCAAATATTATTCTCTTCCTAATCCTTGTGTTTTTGAACACATTCCAAGGACTTAGGAGATACATGAAATAAATACTGTTTAGGATTGCAATTAAATGGAATTTTATTTCCAACATTCTCTCACTTGACATTATAAATTGCAATTATTATAAACAAGGAATAATTTAATATAAATCAGGTACAGGATTCAAGGCCAATGGCCTTCTTGCACCATGAGAACTTCTCTACAACATTGAGTAAAGTGTCAACTTTCTCAATCAATACCTTTCCCAAGCCTCTGTAGTATCCATGAGTACTCACCAAACAATTCACACAAACTTCAAATGCAAACTGCGTAATCATGAAGCTCCAAGAAAATGATTAATACTCAAAACCAAAAGGAACTACATCCTCTTCAAATTTCATGAAGATAACCATATCCTACCAAAGCTCTAACTGAACCATGATACCGAGCTATACATGGCAATAAGATAAACATCAAAAACCATCATTGTCAAAAACTCCCACTAAAACATGTAACGAAGCTATCCAAGACATCATGATAACCATCTCCTAAATAAAGATTATCCCTGGCCTCAATACAATCAAATAATCTATTGTTAACGATACAACTCCCAAAAGGTCAAGTAAAACCATAATATTTAAATCAAGAAGACCACACTCAAGGTAACCATCCCCATAACTGGAAATCAATTGTTAAACCATGTCATAACATCCCTCAAAATGAATCCTCCAAAACTAACTATCCATGGCTTAAGATCCATATCTATGAAAGATAAAACATATAAACTCATGCTAAACCATCCTTAAATGAGTATCCATAAACAACCATGAATCAAATCAATCCCATGAGAAATAAAAGCATGAAACATAACACATTTGAAAGATATAACGGGCAAATATCTCTCAAATAAAGAACTGACGAGTGTGTTGAGCTCACGTTCAACCAAGGTGTAGGCTTCTCGATCTTTACTGTTGAAATTTTTTTCTTACAAGTAACCATTCCAAAATATATCTCTTACCATTAGAGAACTCAAGCCTCACCCAATTCTCTAAATATCCATGAGGACCTATAACTAATCAATCCATGCTAAAATCGAAATGCAACACAACACCATAATGAAGTAATCAAGCAAATGATTAATGTACCCAATACAAAGAGAACTACTACAATCAATGTCAAAGCTCCAATCATAAATTAGGAACATAAACATGAAACCATGATATAAACATCTCCTCCAAGGAGATCACATGCATCATAACATATATAAACATCTTAGTCTCAAGAGAACAAGTACCATGCGAAACTCTAAATGCATATCAAGAGTAAACCATGACATAATAGCAACCACTCTGAACCAAGAAAACATATCTCCATATCACCTGAAGATAACCTTACCAATGATGCATCCACATCACTACCAACAACTCCCACTGAACTGTGGTACCGAGTCACACATGGCATCGTGACTACCATCTTCTCCATGAAGATCACTTTGTAACATCAAGCTTAGCCCACTCCTCATCTGAACTCGATGAAGGTGTCTTTGTCTCATTACAAACAACAAACCACTGATCTCTCTCTTCAAGGAGATCTTCCATTTTTAATTTCCACATCTCATACCTAGATCCATTAAACCTTTCAATATCTAAATGAGAAGTTGAACCCATTGTAACAAAAAATATTTCCAAAATCAAAATATAACCAAAATAATAAAAGCCCCCACTAAGCCAAAAAATCCTTCAATACTCTACCCAACCTCAGCTTTGGTACCAAATGTTGAAAATTGAGGTGTTTCCTTAGCTTAATACTTTGTAAAAATTTAATATTTCTGATCTAAATATGCTTTTCCTTTGTTACATATTCTTTGTGGGTGATTATCTGATTAATCCATTTTATTGTTTGTAGAATGTAGACAGAAGTTGATAGAAGAAGTAGATAGGATATTAGAAAGATTACACAAGCATATAACATGGAGAAAACCCTTTCAAGTAAAAAACTCCACCAAGAATTAACCTATTATTCAATCTCTGAGGTAGATTACAATAGCTCCAATTCTTGCTTGAGAATGCCTCTTTTGCCTTCACCAAAATTTCTTCACAACCTACAATAAAACTGATAATAACTCTCTTCAACTTGCTTGAGATAAATAGACTTCAATCAACATTGTAAACTCCAAATGAGTTACAATGGCTCAATGCCTATACCTAAAAGGCATACCTATCTCTTGCAAGTAGAGTTATGTCATGAAGAAAAATGTCAAATCCTCTCCTTCATACATTTGGGCATCCCAAACTGAATTCATAAATCATCCTTTATTTTGTAAATATCTTCAAGGCTTTATCCTCAAAGTAGGTGCCCAAAAGAGGGCCCACTTAACTAACCCTTCTGAAATATCTCAACATGCAAAGGAGTTAATTCCAAGAATCCAACTTGGGCACCCAAGGTGGGTCCAAGTTATTTCTTGTTAATTGAAACATTTCTCAACACCATTCATGCAAGAATGGTCATCCCTTGTTAACTGAAGGTATTCCCTGTTATCTGTCATGGAACTCAAGTCATTAGCCATGCATTCCAAGTTAACTAAAGTCAACTAACATTCAACTAAAACTAACTGAAGATAACTGAACCATAGCTGAATTGAACTGAATTGAATTGAACTGAACTGAATTGAATTGAATTGAACTGAATTGAATTGAACTAAACTAAACTGAACTGAACTAAACTAAACTAAACTGAACTAAACTAAACTAAACTAAATTGAACTAAACCTTGTACACATCACCCCCTATTTTATAGGACCTCAACATGCATAAATCAAAATTCCTATTTTGTAGGAACCTAAGATGCATTTTTGAAGTGTACTTAATTCACCACCTAGTTAATTGAACCAAGGTGGATCCCACCTCCCATGTGTGCACCCATGTTCTCCTATTTTTTAGGAGCTAACTCCAAGGCATCCCCACATGCTCCTAAAACTTAGAATTAATTAAAAATCTCAATTAACATGATTATTTAATCAAATATTATTCTCTTCCTAATCCTAGTGTTGTTGAACACATTCCAAGGACTTAGGAGATACATGAAATAAATAATGTTTAGGATTGCAATTAAATGGCATCCTATTTCCAACAATGCATACATTTTGGAGACATTATAATATGACATAGTTCATCATAATTTGCAAACCGATTTGCTTGCCATTAAAAGATGGATTAAAACATTGAACCCTAAAATTTGAAGAACTCCTAATCTAGATACAATCATTGTACAAAATTACAATACTCAAGATCTAGAAATTTTAGAACCCCCTTACAATGAACAACTTATCATTAAAGAGAAAGGATAAGAAAATAGAGAATCCATAAAATCAAACTATCATTAACACATGGTACATTTGAGCTCAATTGATCTACAACCAAGTATAATTTATAAGATTATTTTGACTCTTAATTTTCCCTCTTCAATTTTCCTTCATTTTCAATTCCCATGAAAACCTTTTACCTTCTTGTAAAAACCCATTTAATCGCTATATTTTCACTTTGCAAGTGAATTTGTTTACTTTTGGGTAAAAACCCACATCCCCAACTGCCCTTTTTGCTTTGTAGGTAAACAATTTTACCCATATGTTGTTATCCTCCAACTGGCATTCAAAAAAATATTTCATACATGCATTTTAACCTTTTGATCTTTCATTTCACTTTGCATTTAAGTTTGACATTTTTTCAAACACTTGATTGGTAATCCTTCTACATGTACATTTTGTCTACAATGGTCTCATTTTCACAATGCACTTGGGCCATTTTATAGCTCACTAGATTTATTTTGAGCTTACTACAACTAGGAGATCATTCAAACATTGATAATAACTTCCTCATATAATTTGCAGTTAAACCAAAGGAAATAGGGTTCCACCTTTTAGGAGATGGAACTTGGACCTATTTCACACTTTAGTTCATTAGGAAACCTAGATCCCTCAACCAAGTGGCTTGATTGAGCAATGGATAGGGGTTTCCTTGTGTGATTATATGGGGGTTCACCATTAAATGAAGCTTCAAAGGTGAAATGAAAACTCTTATATACAAAACCCTAGATTCTTGAAAGCATGAAATCAAATTGGAAAACAACATGAAACAAAAAAGGTACCTAGAAGAATGATGGAATGCAAGCAAGGTTTGCAACTCTAAAATTATTTTTGAGGTGTATTGGGAATCATACACTAGTTAGGGAAATTTAGTCTTGCTACAAGAATCTCTAAAAAATCTAGAATCTTTTGGTGACTATTCAGGATCTACAGAAAACTGACAAAAGGGATATACTAGGACTCATATGCCCAGTAGGGTGATTTAGTCCCATTAATAGTGTTTGACTGATATTTATGTAGCCTCTAGTGATCTTTTGTAGCTTCCTTCTTGTCTGATCTTCAAATTTGAAAGTCTAAATTCTAGCTTGTAGGTGAGTTTCCGTGAAGATGATAACTTCTTAACAACTTGGGAAACTTTTATTTCAAAGGATTTTCAAGCTCCAATTCACCTAAATCTACAAATACACATCAAGAGAGAATTTTTTTTTTTTCTTAGGGAATAGGGGTTTGCCTTGGTCAAACCTTAAATTGGTAATTAAACCTCGAAATGAAATAGAAAAGCATGAAGGGATGATGAATGAAAAAGCCTAATGTTGTAACTCACCAAACCCTTGAAATAAAGGCTGCAAACTTGTGTGAAATGGCTTCAATGGATGTGGATCTTGGCTCTTGAGTTAGATGCTTGAATGCTTGTTTGAATCATGAAACCTACATCACAAATGTTAGCTCACAAACACATATGATGCATAAAGGCTTTGACATCATACTTGAATATTGAATGTAGCTCCAAATTCTTCTTAAATTTCTCTTGAATGCTCTTGATCTCATAAAATTTCCTTAGGAATGCTTGGATAAATTTTTTGGGAGAAATTGTGTGAAATACGTTCTTTTATTTATTACGTTTTTATGCAAAATTTCCTAAAATTATAAGATTACAAGCCGACATCAGATCTAGGATAATCAAATTCTTCCAAGAAATTGATTTAAAATAGGTCTAGGTTAAAGCGAGACTCATATGCCAAGTTGGGCGTATGAGACCTAGTGGCTTAAATACGAGACACAGATTCCAAGAAATGCCTTGTTCAATGTAACATTTAAAATTAGGTCATGAGACCTAGGTGGGACCCATACACCGAAAGGGGTGTATGAGTCCAAGATCCCTAGATCTAGAATACATAACCAAAAACATTGAATTATGATTTTTCATTTGTTATATCTCGGGATTATCCTCAAAAAATGAATTTAATTAGGATTTTAGATGCAATATAGGACCAATTTAGGCATAAAGAAGCCAAATTTTAATAGGGAGCACCCAAAACAATTGTGAAAATGTAAAGGGATACATTCTTCAATACTACAACAACAAAGAGAAAGCCTATTCATTTCTACCATGTCATTAGAAATGTTTGTAGGTTGTGATTATTGTTTGTTGGGTGTTTTAGCTTAGATAGTAACAAAAAAATGGTCAAAACAATACTGAAATGGATCCTCGATCCCTTGAAATGTTTGTTGGATTTTTTTTATGGTTGGTGAGCATTTAAAAGTGCTTCAATTGACGTACAAAATATTGCAGGGGCATTAGAAAAGTTGTAGACCATTTTGGATGATAAAATCAATAAAATCTTCAATTTGAAGGTCTCAAAACTACCCCCAAGCATCCAAACATGGATAGGAAGCATATCTAACAATATTATGAGCCTTTAGGAATCTTAAAAATACCATAAAATGGCTTCCACGTAGCTCTCCCCATTTCCTCGCACACATTTTCTAACGACAACAATGTTGTCATGGGATAGCGGGGAAACAATGAAAAAGAAAAATAATTCATTCTAAGGATTTAATAAATGATTGGAAAAGTTAATAAGGTTTAAATAAAGAATTTAAATACTTTAATCTCCTCCTTTCACTCTTCCCCACTTCCATGCAAGCTTCCTTGTTGGTAGCAATTTCATGTTGGGGGATAGCGGGGAAAGGAAAATTATAAAGTATAAACTTTATAAAGTATAAACTTTATAAAGTATAAACAGTATTTAATTTTCCCTAAATAATTTCATTCACGTGCATTTCAGTTGCAAGGTAAATAAAATATTTTAAAAATTAGCATTTTAAACACTAGGAGATGCGTGAGAATTTAATTTAGCCTACCAACCAAATAGTGAAAATTCACCGTGCACAAACAAGAGTCCTTGGAGCCATGCTTTTTTGCGATTGGCCATAATCAATTATTTAAAACATGTGTTTTAAATCATATTTCCCCCAACAGTAAAAACTTAGGTACCTCCTTTGTAAATGAGCTAGAGGTGTTTGCCACAATTGAAAAATATTAAAATAATGCATCATATGGACTCCATTTTTGATGGAAATGGAGATGAAGATGTTTTAGTTAAAAAAAAGAAATGGGCTACCTTCAGAATTGTAAAATTTGCAACTTTCCAAAACACTAAATTTAGCCTAGTCGCTATTAGAATCACATTAATTAGCCCATTAGAACTCATCCAGGAAGCGTGAAACTAAGCAGGTGTACTACCATATGTACCAAAAAACTTTCTACCATATAGATTTGTGAGATTACCTATGAGCTACAAAAATTTAACTAAGGAAGATGGGATCTAGGGTAGATTTAGTAGGCTGCATACATAGCCTATATCGACAAATTGAAAGGACATGCACTTCAAATGTACAAAACTTGAAAGTGCAATTACCGTGTTTTACACCTATAACCTTTTTCTTATCAATTCTAGTTGACAATTTCCCAAATTCAAGCTAATTTAGAACCTTTCAAAATTATACAACTGAATAGAGGAGAAAAGGGAAAGTGATTGAAGTTGCTAAAGGGAAGGTGCATGCAAGAGTAATAGATAACATGAGTTGGTGGACTAATAAGATTAAAATTTGGGTTGAATTTTCAGATTTCTTGAAGATTTTTTTAATCAAAATTAGAATACATCACCATAGGAGGTGACATCATTCGAACGGAGCTAGCTGCACATAAATGGATATTGGAAGATGCATTAGTGTTACCCATTTTCACAAGGGTAGGATGGATGGATTATTTTCTAAAGACATAATTTGATGATGATATAACCATAAGGTTTGAAGCTACATTGGATTATGATGAAGCTATTATAAAGGAATTATTAGTAGATGCATTAGAAGGAGAAATTGCACAAGTATCTATTTTTCCAAGGACTAGAGTTGAATTTCCAGCTCGAGTAGATGTAGTGGTAGCAAGAGAAGAATTTTGTGAGTGAGGAGAAAACCTAGATTCATCATCCTACGAAACTAGAATACTTTCACTTCCATGGGTTTGGGCTTCCCGTGCCTCATTTATCATCAAGTACCTCACATGTGATGGTAGGTTATCACTTCTTTACATTGTGCATTTCAAATTATTAAGCCATCTTCATCATAATAGAATTTTTAATGTGCCAAATTAACTCTACAACTTGTTAAAGAGGAATGGATGAAAATATTTAAGGAAATAGAATGATATATCTCTTTCCCATTATTGTTTAATAGCCCTATTAACAAAAATGAGTCTTAGAATTCAATACCCACAAGTATCTTGGGGGGAATTTATGAAATTTAAATACATTAATAGTATATTAGAACAACTTGTAGTTCTTGGAACCATAGAAACAACAACTATACCTATAAGAGAAACCCCTCTTGGCTCACTAGTTGCTTCACCTACTCATAGCCGAGGTGAACCTAAGGAGAAAAATGTACAAGAATCATCACTTGTAGCATCTAAGAAACCAACAAGAAAGAAGAATCCATCCATCTCCAAGACACTTAAAGCTAAGAAAAAGGGAGGTGGCCCTTCTACACCTTGAAATGCACAGAAGAAAAGGGATACACAAAAAGATACATCTGCTACACCTAGGCATTCAAGATGGTTGAAATAGAAAGGTGTTATGAGGGGAATCATAGGAAAATTGGAAGAGGAAATGAGGGGTAAGGAAAAAAGAGAGGAAAGCATTGTGATGGTTGACACCGATTCTTAATTAAAGGGAAATTCTCTTGAGAAGGTGCATGTTCCTACTAAAATAAAATGGTATGTATCCACCTCTGACTCAAATTCAGAGGATATCTCTGTTGCTCATAAAACCAATAGAAGAGCCCCAAACATCCCTAACAATGAGGGTTTTGAATACACAAGATGTTGTCATCAGACTTTAATGGATGAGGAAATCTTTTTAGAAGAAAGGAATGTTAGGAAGGAATTGGAGAAAGCATGAGAAATAATTACACAGTTGGAAGAATAGGTGAAAAATTATGAACAAAGGGATAAAGAAAGTAAGATGAAGATTTAAGTGATGAAGGAGAAACTAAAAACATATGGAAATGGAACAAAATTGGACCTATTGGCACAAATTAACATAGTTAAAATAGGGGATACACAACTTGTAGCAGAGAATAGCAGGCCCCCTCCTATAAAGACTCTAACTCATTATACAACTTTATCCCTTAGGTATCAGTTATGGAAAGTTGTTAATGAATTTTCACAAGAGAAGGAAAAATGGAGAAAACAAAAATAAACCCCAAATGGAGAGAACATCAAATAGTTGGAAGGGAACAACATTGAGATAATCAAGTTAGTAGTCATAGTGTAGGAGGTAGTAGATAAAACTACCCAAATTGTTAGATGTAAACCCGTAGTAAGATCTTATGCATTTCTTTTGCGAGAAATTTTTTTTAAGTTTTTAGTTTAGTAGGATAATCAGTAAATATTCAATTTCAATAAGAAAGAAACATGATTTCCTTAATATTTTTATTGACTCCACACCAGATAAACAATACCAGCTTTGTGAGTACTATCTTCATAACTATGTTGTGCTTGAGGAGACAAAATAGAACCCCTTGATGTTTGTTGGGGATTTATAGGTCAAAGCACGAGCATCCTACTTTAGGAATGAAGGTTTCAAGGGTGAAATTATAGAGAGGTAAGATGAGAGATAAATCTATTGCTCTCTCAGTAAGAAAGGAATCAAATGACCTTGATAAATTATACTCCTTTCTAAGAGAAAGTGCAATTTCGCACTTAATTTGGACCTATTTTAGTCAATTCTCATTTATGAATTTTTAAACCTCATTAATGGGAGCATAATACCCTTTATTATGCATTCCAAGGTGGCCTATTTGTTTTAATTCCCAACACTATAACCCACATCAAATAAATGCTTTCAATTAATTCAATGCCCCAAAATAAATGGAGTGATGAACTTTTAGATCCCGACCCATTCACTCGTGTGCAAATGGGTCCTCCTTAAGTTCACAAATTCAAATTTAAACATGTTTTTGGTGATATTTCAAGGTCCTAAATTCAAATTCTAAGTGTTGGCTTTTGGGATCTAATAAAAGGGAAATTAGAAAGGAAGCCTATAAAGTTGTCCTTCAATCATTTTTCATTAGACAAGCAAGAGATTCACATGAGATCACAATCATTTTTGATGTAGAGGGAAAGATCTTCACATACATTATGAACTCAAAATGACAAATAAAATATGATTTCTACAACTTTCTACACAAGGGTTTATGGTCCTTCAATGGTGGCAACTAATATTACCTCAAGTTTGTTGTTCCAAAAGCTTATTTATCCAAATAAAAACCCTAAAAAGGAATCCAAATTCACATTTAATTTGCAATATTAGACTCTAGAACTCTTGAGAACAATCTAAATACTTCACTCTAACCATTCTTGGTATTAATCGACTCCAAAATCAAGAATTTCTATTAAACCCTCAAAAGAGTAGGGTTTTAAACAACCACATGACAGTAAAAATACACTGTTTACCATTAGTCTCACAAAATTATAAATTAGCACTCATCCTTTTGGGAAAAAATGCATAATAATCTACAAAAACTAAGTACCAAATCTCATAAATTTTTAACACTTGAAAAAAATATGTTTTTTTTCTATTGCTGAAAACCCTAGTTTCTAAACAGAGCAGCAAGCACTCTTTTGATCATAACTTGAGAAAAACTAAATGAAATCACCTCAAAAAAATTATATTTTAACCTTAATACTTTCCATTATCATCCCACACAAACAAAAACCTACAACTTGATTGTACAAGTCCATACCAAACCGTTCTTTGCTATTTTTCAATAAAATTGTCACAAATTCGCAAATAGCAAGGTATTTTATTGAAATATTTCTTCTCAACTTCTTGGAGCATGTATCTTAATTCATTCCACACTTATTAACTTACAAAAGGTAGTTACAATCAAGCATATGTCCTTTTCCTTTGATAACTCTAATGTACATGTCATTAAACTTGACATTTATGCTCTTTTTTTGCAACTTTTAACCCTATACCACACCTAGGCTAGAAACCATTACAAAAGATTATATGTATGGTTTTATAGGACAATTATTTTGATATTTTCTTGGAATACAACTAGGACTCATAGAAAAAAATATTCCTTATCAACAAGGTCTCTTGGACCTTCAAGAAGAACATTCAGGCAATGTTCTTGCATCATACTCCCCAAGGAAAAGAAATTTGAGTTCCATCTCAAATTATGGTCTACTTGTCTTTCTCTTCTTCCAATTGTATTGCATGCTTAGCTATTCTCTGACCTCCTCTTGATCCTCTTTGTTCTTGGCTTGATCTGCTCCATGTTTCTTGGTCTTCACGCTTTTGTTTCATGCTTGCTTTTTGTACCTCCTCTTGATGATCTTCTTCTCAACTACAAGACTCCAAAAATATATCTCTTTCATATGCCTCATGAATTCTATCCATATATTCTTTGTCTTCATTCACTCCTTAGTCTGCACCTACACAAAAATTATCATCAACATGCATTAGATAAGAACCATGAGGCCAATTTTCCTCTTCACTAGCTCCTTGTGATTGTTTTCTTGTGTCTTCCTTCATTAGAAATATTCACCTTCCACTCTTGTTCTATCTCAAGTATTTATGAACAAAAATAATCTTTAAGTATGTCACAATGTACCTCTACTACAACTCATTTCATTTCTTTCTGATTTAGCAACTCTTTTCTATCTAAACTTTGTTCACCTTCACCTTGCAAGACAACTATCATTTGATTTCTTCATTTTTGAACAATCACCTTTATGGGAAACTTCACCTTCTTTCTCATTGACCAATATCCAATGTTTCCTTGGTATTCTTCCTCAAGATAGTGTTGCACTACAAGCTTAATACCTCTTTTCAACTCTACCATTTCTCTATCAAAATATGCTTGGCTTATCATGTTGTCTTTTGACTTTTCCTTCCTTTTGAGGCTTTCTTTGTTATCCTGATTTTGAATCTTCTTGTCTTCATGATACCTCACCTTAGGCTTCTTTCTTTTCCTGTAGCCTAGTCTTTTGGTATACCAATACCTTCACACACAACCTTATACAAATCTTGTTAACTTGGACAAATTTCACTACTAGATCTTTCTGGGCTGTAATACCAAAAATGATGTAAAGGGAAAGATCTTCACACACACTATGGAATATCAATGATAAAGAAAATATGATTTCTACAACTGTCTACACAAGGTTCTTTGGTTATTCAATGGTGGCAGCTAATAATACCCTATTTTTTGAAAGGGAAATTAGTTCATCTCAAAAAGAAACATCTAAGAATAGTAGTGCCTCCAATTATTTTAATTTCTTCAAATTGCCACAAAGAGATGTACTACTATGTCTAAAGCATAAACTGGCATAGTTGATTTCCCACATTAACCCTTCTGAGAAAAGAACATGCAGACTTAACTAGATTCAACACTATGCACAAATTCAAATTTATAGAATCAAACAACATGAAAGATATAAATGGACACATAGATTTATGTGGAGAAAACCCTTTCAGTTAAAAAACCCCACAGTCCAATAGCCTAGATCGCCATTGTATTATTCAGCAACAAAAGGTTACAATAAAAGCTCAGGCTTATAGCATTTCAAGATTTTTACATCTCATCCATCTAAAGAATACATGCAACAATGTTGTTTAAAATCCTGACACTGTTATAGTACCCTCACACATAACATAGTGTAGATTCATCTCCTCTAACCAGTTGACTCTCTCCCAACCAACCTCTCGACCAACGAACCTCTTTGTCCTTCATAGGTTCACATTCTTCACGTCCTCTCTCACAACATTCTCACCATTACAATGCTTATCAACATACACTTACAAATACTCATAGAGAAAAATTCCATATCGAACACAACCTGTCTGAATCTTTCAATGTTCTCACAAATACTTTTTGACTCCAAGAATTTTTGTCCAAACCGATTCAGTTTGTTCAACTATCAAGGAAGTCCAACCGTCAACTATTCTCAAGACATCGATCTATTCATTTTCTCTACAAATAGTTTATGCAGTTCCCTCTGTAGACCAACCATTGATCTCACCAGTCTTCAAACAGTCAACACCAACTTAACACAGTCCTCCAATGTCAATTGTACAACTCAACAATCCAACCAATTCAACCTCGTTCAACCATGGTCCACCTTCAAGTCCATCGGCATAACCAATGCTATCAATGTGGTAATTGAACTCTCTATTAGTGTAAAATATTCAGGTTACACTGACATTCAATAGCCATTGACAAGATATTAAACATTGGAGATAGATCAGAAAGTCTCACCATAGTCACACATCACCTTGATGACCTTAAGATCACCTGTAGTTCGAAACACCTCATCGACAAGAGTCACATTGAACAAGTACATCGACATGACTAATACCATTAGACCAATCCTGAGAACTCATCTTGATGGACCATGTCACACCGACAAATCACCTTTGACCATACTCACATTGAATGGATCACATCGACTAAACCACAAGCACCTGAGGGACATTCACAAGTCAGACCAAAGGCCAATGTCACCCTGACGCTAACCTATGTTTGACCATCGACAAGAGTCTTCTCGACGGAAACCTTTTGGCCAGAACACAAGCACCAAAGTGACATTCATAGGTCATTCTATTAACTAATGTCATTCCGACGACACTCTTCATCCGATCATTAGCCAGAGTCATTTCGACGAAAATCAACCAGGCTACTTAGCATCCACTTCTCATATGGTAAGAGTCTCTTCGATGAACCTCATCAGATAGACTTCTATCATCATTCAGAGTTTGAACACTCGCACTGATATTTGAATGTCACACCCATAGTTCACTTCAGGAAGATTGATCACTTCTCACACCAATTTGATCACTTCAAGCCTTCAGAGCTAAGGTGCTCGTTAGAAAGCTATCCTAGGTGTCTCACAAATTTTTCTCTTTTACGGGGTTCAGGACAGTAAGATTGAGGCACATATTTCCAACAATCTCCCACATGATGAATATTTTACTGACCACTCCAAAGCACTAGCAATGAACCATACACAAGTAAAAACAACATCAACTTCCAAGGCCCATACCAGAACACAATTGTGAAAACATTCTCCAGGAACAAGATAGAACATCGACCAAAACAATAACGAGAAAACTGACTTCTCACATTCAACTAATCAACCCACATGACTAAAAATAGCACCCACAAATCATTCTATCCATTCAATCTCTCATGCCTCCAAGGTATCCACATTAGAAAATGCATGCCAAAAACACAACCAACCCATCAACTATAGATACAAGCTCCATGTACAAACCAATCAAGAAGACAAAGCACAACCAAAAATTCTCACTACATAGGTAATGCCAAATATGAAAGATTAAAGGCATGACAAGTCTACCAATGATAGCACAATGAAAGTGTAACCTTGTAGTACCAAGGAAACATCAACAATGATATGCACAACATATAACCAACTGCTACAAGAATCATTTCTCTCAACAGTCTTCCAGAGCTCTTCCAAGTTCTTCACACCCAACATAGGAAAGAGATAAAGAACCTCCAAGTTACCACTCAAGAACTTGAGTGAAAACAAAAGCTTCGACCAAATCTCAAACCAATGTAAAAATAAATCAAACTTCTAGGAAGACAACCTAGACCAATGAGAGAAACTCTGTACAACATATACATGTATAACATCCTCATACATATACCTCTAAAAGCCAGTTGTGTCAAGTATGATCGCCTTCGCACCCCAAAGGAAAATCCATAACAACACCCAACCGTTCAATCACCAAGATCAAACTTAACATATGAAACATGTAATCAATCATGGATGTAAGCCTCTCAAAGAAGATCAAACTACCTCATTTCCTATCTTAGGAAATCAGCCCATAAAGCATCTCCTCTCAAATAGAATTCACTGCCAAGCAGACCAAGATTGGGGAAAGAGAATACTCCTCCAAGAAATACAAGCCACCATTACTCATCCAAAAGAAATCTCCTCATTGGTCTCTATTGAATTCATGTTCAACCAAGGCGTAGGCCTCTCAGACTTTCTGCTAAAATCAACACCTTTCTCAAAAGAATTATAGCCTCACCTTATTCTCCATGTATCCATGAACACCTGTAACTGATCATCTCATGCTAAACTCCATTCTACATTACTGCACTTAACATGAAGGTGTCAAGCATATGACCAATGTACCCAAATCACAAAGAAACTATAGACCACTACCAAAGCTCCAAACATATTAATTAGGAACTTTTCATGACATCATGTTCCAAGTGACCTCACCATGGTCTCAAGAGAAATGCTTTATGCCAAAACTCTAATGCACAAGCAAGAGTATAACATGACATAAAACAACTCTAAACTAACATAAGCTATTAAGCACCACCAAGACCCTACCAAAAACTCCAAATGTCCTCCATGGTCCCAAGATGCTACACATCCTTAAATAGTGTCCATGCAAATGCAAAAGAACCCTTCTGCAACAACAAGATCTAAGAGTCCCTCCTAGTAAAATTTGCAACACTAAAGAAGATCATTCACCACTAAGTGATGAGCCCACAATCACTAATAAATATCCCACTCAACCATGAAATCTGACCTTTCCAAGAATCATGAACAACATCTACTAATTTGAGGGAAAAAAAAACCTCTAGGTCTAATCAAACACATGTCCATCTGACAACAATGCCAAGCAACACCAAGATCTCCAAACCATGCAGATCACAACATCATTGTCAAAATATTACACTAAAATGTGTATCAAGCTCTCCATGATATCATGATACACACACTATAGGTCCCCATATTCAGCTATTCAGGTAGTCAATGCCATCCTTCCTCTCATCCAGAAGCAATCACGACAATGCACAAGTGATCACAGACAAGGCCATCTAACAGATTTACACCATCATAGAATCAAACCTCATGGATATTGACAATCCAATTCTAAGTTATCTCACTATAGATAATGGGTAGCTAATCAAACAACCACATAACTCGAAGATCAATCACAATGAATGTGCAAACCCATCATCACACTAGAAACAACAAAATTGAGATCTCAGGGAGGATAACCACGTAGAAAACATGACTCAAACACTAAACAAGTTCAAATTTGATTTTCCAATCATGTCCACAACTCGAGCACCATAGTCTAGGAAATTGACAAGAAACACTTACATGCAAAAGTACAACTATCTCATCCAATCACACCACACAAACTAGGGTCTAGAAAATAGTTTTAACAACAACTCCACATAGCCACAAGTTTTCTTGACCATGTAAAACCTACAAAATCATCATGTTTATAAAACACCCATGCACACTTGAATCCACTACACATATAAATGACTCAAGAGTCTACATACAACCATCACATTTAACCAGAGCAATGAAATAACATGAATATGCATCACCATAGAATTTTTAGGAAAAATCTATGAAATATTTAGAACCAAAGAACACAAATTCAAGTGATGCAAGTACAAGGCATCCTTAAAAGGAAAAAGTAGTACATGAACTATATGACCATTCCACACCAATTCTAGAACCACAAGCATCCACATGCATTGAAGATAACTAGGCTATCCAAAAGTTTTCAGACCACCCAAAGATCAACTTCATAGCCTGTATGCAATCGGCGTAACATAGAACAACACCCTCAATGCAAGTCAAAGCACCTGACACAAGCACAATACTCTATGGATGAACAACAACCCAAGCATTTCCATACCATCAGGGAGCGTCACACATAGATACCCAGTATCAGCCACACTTTTCTATAACACAACTATAAGCATAAACTCACACCCCTTGCATTAGGATCATTTTCTAGCAACCAAGAGCCTCAGAACAAATCATTACAATATGATAAAATCCAATTTATCCATATTCAAATTCTTTCACACTATTTTTTGTTTCAAAAGAGCAAGGAATTTTACTCATTAAAGGATCACACATCAACTAGATCCTCTAGATCTCCTCAAGCTTACAAAGCTAAGAAATCTTTACAGAAGGAATCCACATAACCGAAACACCAGGAACCTTTACATGCATCACGATGCAAGAACATGCAAGACACATGCGAGTCCATGGAAGTACATGCAACTCACAAAACAAACCTACACATGCAAGAATAAGAAAATCTTAGAAGAAGGCTCTAATACCTTTTGAAAGGGAAATTGAGTCATCTTAGGAAGAAACATCTAACAATAGTAGTGCCTCTAGTGATTTTAATTTGTTCAAATTTCCACAAAGACATGTACTACTATTCTATAAAGTAGAAACTAGCACAGTTGATTTCCCACATTAACCCTTCTGAAAAAAGCACATGCAAACTTAACCAGATTCAACACTATGCACATATTCAAATTTACAGAATCAAACAACATGAAAGATAATCATAAATGGACACACAGATTTATGTGGGGAAAACCCTTTCAGATAAAAAACCCACACTCCAAAATCCTAGATCTCCATTGTATTATTCAACAACAAAAGGTTACAATAAAAGCTTAGGCTTATAGCCTTTCAGGAGTTTTACATCTTGTCCATCTGGAGAATACATGCAACGACACTATTCAAAATCCTCACACTATTATAGTACCCTCACACAACACATAGTGTATATTCATCTCCTCTAACCAGTTGACTCTTTCCCAACCATCCTCTTGGCCAACCAACCTCTTTGGCCTTCACAAGTTCACATTCTTCACATCCTCTCTCACAACATTCTCACTGTTACAATTCTTATCAACATACAATTACAAACACTCACAAAGAAAAAATCCATATCGAACACAACTTGTTTGAATATTTCAATGTTCTCACAAAGACCTTTTGATCTCCAAGAATTTATGTCCAAACTGATTCATTTTGTTCAACTATCAAGGAAGTCCAACTATCGACCATACTCGAGCCATCAATCTGTTCATTTTTTTTACAAACAGTTTCTTCAATTCCTTTTGCAGACCAACCGTCGATCTCACCAATCTTAGAATGGTCACCACCAATTCAACATAGTCCTGCAATGTCAATTATACAACTCAAAATTCCAACTAAGTCAGCCCCATTCAATCATGGTCCACCTTCAAGCCCATCGACAAGACAAGTATTGGAGATGGATAAGAAAGTCTCACCATAGTCACAAGTCACCCTGATGACCTTAAGCTCACTTGTAGTTCAGAACACCTCATCGACAAGAGTCACACCAAACAACTACATCAGAACGACCAACACCATCAAACCAATCTTGAGAACTCATCTTGATGGACCATGTCACATCGACCAAGCACCTTATGCCAGACTCACACCAAATCGACTATCAAAATATATGGAACAAAGATGAACAAAAGCTAAAATAATTGAAACCAAATAATATGATACCTCCTCATTCAAATTCATTACATATATATATAGGAGTTCAATCTCCTACAATATAGGAAACTCCTATAACAACATGCTAATGTTATTAGTTGTTTTAACAACTCATAACCAAATAAAAAATAACCTACGGGAATGCTTTGATATTCCCAACACTCAACAAACCTATAAACTTATTATGTGACTATTAATAATATTAAGTTGTTTTTCAACAACTTAATATTAAATACTAATTAACACCTATGTGAACACTAATTCCCAACATGCCCCTTTGTGTGGACATGGGGTGAAAGTACATCACAATACTTAATGACCACACATAGTAGCTTACCAAAAAATATAAGATAAGAGTAGGGACATACACATCTACTCATGTCAAGCAATAGTGGAACTAGCCTCACTACGCTTAGTGTACTTTCATCCAAGGATAGGGACAAACACTTCTACCCATGGAATCAAGGATAGGGAATAACACATCTACCCAAGGTATTACACCAAGTTTGGATAGGGACAAACACATATATCCAACATCAAGGTTATGAATAGGGACAAACACATCCGCTCACAACAATTATGATTGGGGACAAACACATCCAATGATAATCACCAACTCATGTGACTGGGGACAAACACTTCCAATCACTTACATCATCATGTGAATGGGGGAAAACACATTCATTCACAAACAACCAAGAAATGAGATTGGGGACATACACATCCAACCACATAAAAGTTTGAGAGCACCAAGCCCTCATTGTCACGTATGCATAAACCATCATAGATCATTGTCATGTTGATCACAAATGATATGAGACAATTGTCGCTACTACTTGGAAACTTATCTTGACTTTAGTCATTATGGCACAAATAGTTTTATCACTAATTCAGTTTTGCAACCCTGTCGCTAGTGACTCATGAGAGATTGTTGAATGTACTCCGACCTCCTATGTCTCCAACCTCCAGTAGGTTTCATTTGGATAACATATTCCTCCTCACTATCTTCATGTGGAGGGTCTACAGTAGCTACCCCATGAAGGCACTCTACATCATCATTTGCAATCAATGCCTTATCTGTATTTAGCTTGCCATCAAGGAGATCCTTGGCATGTTAAGTGCAATTCATAACAATGTGTCCCTTCTTCTTACAATATTAGCATAAAATTCTATTCTTTCACAATGGTTTCCCTTTGATGTAGAAGAATTGGATTTGAAGGAATGGTTAGGCTTATTTATACCAAACATTGCAGTTTCCTTTGAACCTGGGTCAATTTTCTTAGCTCCTTCATCAATTAGAGTAGATATTGTATCTTCTAGGATAGCATTTACTTTGTTCAATGTGAATACAATATTACTATAACTATGAGTCATGCTATTTAACAAAATAGCTTTAGCATCATCATCATCTAGTGTAGCATTTATCTACGCTAGTTGATTCAATAAAGAATGAAACTTACTAATATGTTGAACAATATTATCCCCTTCCACCATTTTTAGCCCAATTAATTTCTACTTTAAGCTCATCTTTGTGCTCGTTGCTTGTGATCCAAACAAAGCATTCAAACCATCCCACATTTCCTTTGAGGTCTTTTTTAAGTTGATATGATGGAGGTATGTATCTGATAGTCTAAGACCAATTAGAGCTATTTCCCTTCGATCCTTAGCAGGGCACTTTGCGAGTTCATCAACACTAGTTTGTTTTGTCTTTTCTCCACTTACCACATCCCATATATCCTTTTCAATAAGGATCAATTGTAACTTGATCTACCAGGTGTGAAATCTTGAACCTTCAAATTTCTCCATCAACACTAGTTTTTTCTCCATTGAAGGAAATATTATTTGACCCCCTCAAAATGGACATCACATACTAGTGATAATGCACCCACTTACAATTGAAACAATGACTCCCTTTTTATTAAATGACAAATAATGACTCTTGGATGAACATTATTTTAAATAAAATGATACACCTTGACAACACACATTTCACTAAAATTTTTGGAGTGTAATACAATATCTATAACAAGAACTTTACTTCAATAAAATTTATAATTGATCAAAAGACAACTTTGAGTCATGAATAACTTTCCTCTTCATTTCCACCTTAGTCAAGAAGACCAATTCCTCAAGTAAGGATGAGACCATGACCTGCAAGGTGATTTTTCCCTTGCAATGGAACACACATAGCCATGAAACAAATTACACACAATTATAGCCTATCAATGCATTTGTGGGCCAAAGCATAAAAGTTGATCTGAAACTTGATCAACAAATAAAACTATAGGAATTAATGAAAAGATCACCCATGATATGAAATTAGATACAATTGATCAATAATAATTGCCAAGCCAAGCTACCTTGATCCTCTGGCCACAAAGTCAATGGCGAATGAAAAAGATCCAATTCCGCTATTTGCAAATATGGATACAAGCTGCGATAGAAACCTTACAAAGGTGAAGATAACCACATAGTTGTTGAGACAAAAATCATGCCCAATGGATGGATACAGAGCCTTCATAGATGCACCAACTTATATTTTCCTGATGAAATTGCAATCGAATGCACTTCATAATACCAAGAATTTTCTTAGTGCGATGAGTGCACCATGGGTCTAGCCTAGATCAACAAATTTAGGCTCTGTGAATTTGAAGAGACCATTGACAAGCAATGTTAATCAAATCACATGGCTATCAACCATTCCAATCTCCAAACTATGTTGGTACCAATTCGGGTGCAAGGAAGGCATATACCATATTGAATTTTGTGGAAATTTGAAAATATTAGCCACCAAGAAATTCAAATTTCCAATCATATGGAAGATCATGTTAGAGATCACAAAGCATTCAACTAGAATAACACCCAATCAGTCCAACATAAAAAATTTCCTAAGTTTTGAAGAGAATCACAAATCACCTCATGGGATATTCATTTTGTGAATCACCTCATTGGCCTCAATTTGGAGTTACATCGTCATCAACATTGCATGAGCTATGAATCTAAGTGAAAGTCAATCATCAATTATGGAGGTACCAATGAAGCAATATGCAAATCTGGTGCACCACTTCACATTGAATATAATGCACAAAATTTTTCACCACCTAGCAAGGCAATGTAAGGACATTAACAAATAAAGTAGCTTGAAAAAATCTCCTCAAAATTTGTGAGTAGGCCACAAAAAATATTTAAGCTCTGATAAAATATTAGAATATATGGGACATAGATTAACAAAAGCTAAAATAATTGAAACCAAATAATACGATACCTCCTCATTCAAATTCATTACATATACATATGAGTTCCATCTCCTATAATATTGGAAACTCCTATAACAACATGATGATGTTATGAGTTGTTTTAACAACTCATAACCAAATAACAAATAACCTATGGGAATACTTAGATATTCCCAACACTTAACAAACCTATCAACTTATTATGTGACTATTAATAATATTAAGTTGTTTTTCAACAACTTAATATTATAATACTAATTAACACATATATGAAGACTAATTCCCAACAAAGATCACATCAGCCAGACCACAAGCACCAAAGTGGCATTCACAGGTCAGACTGAAGGCCAATGTCACCCTGACACTGACCTATGTTTAACCATCGACAAGAGTCTTCCTGACGGAAGCCCTTTGTCCAGACCACAAGCACCGAAGTGACATTCACGGGTCATTTCAAAAACCAATATCACCCTGACGACACTCATCATCCGATCATCGACCAGACTCATTCTAATGAAAATCATCCAGGTTACTTAGCATCCAGTTATCATATCGGCAAGAGTCTCTCTAAAGAACCTCATCAACCATACTTCTATCATCATTATGAGTTCGAATCCTCGCACTGATAGTTCAAGGTCACACCAATAGTTTTCTTCGAGAAGATCGATCACTTGTCACACCGATCTGATCACTTCAAGTCTTTAGAGCTAAGTTGCTCATCAACAAGATATCTGAGGTGTCTCACTGATTTTTCTCTTTTAGGTGGTTCAGGTCAATAATATTGAGGTACATATTTCCAACATTTTTTGTTCCAAATGCTTATTTCTCCAAACACAAACCCTCAAAAGGAATCAAAATTAGCTTTTTTTTGCACTCTTAGACTCTAGAACTCTTAATAACACTATAAAGACTTCACTATAACCATTTTTGGCAGCAATAAATAAAAAAATAATCATTTCTATTAAACCCTCAAAAGAGTAGGGTTTCACATAGCTACATGATAGTAAGAAAACACTGTCTGTACCATAAGTCTCACAAAATGATGAATTATCACTCCTCCTTTTGGGAAAAAATGCATAAGAATATACCGAAAATTAGTGCCAAATCTCATAATTTTCAATGGTTGGAAAAAAGGATATGAAATTTTTCTATTGCTGAAAACCCTATTTTCTAAACAGAGCAATGCGAACTATTTTGATCATAACTTGAGAAAAACTCAATGAAATTACCTTAGAAAAATTGTATTTGAACCTTAAGACATGAAATTATCATCCCACATAAACACAAACCTACAACTTGACCATACAAGTGTGTATTAAACTATTCTTTGTTGTTTTTTCGAGAAAACTATCACAAAATTATAAATAATAGGGTATCTTATTGAAATATTTCTCCTCAACTTCTTGGAGCATGTATCTTCATTCATTCCACATCCAAGAACTTTCAAAAAGAGTTTACACTTGAGCATATGTAATTTTACTTCAATAACCCTAATGTCCATGTCATTAAACTTGACATTTATGCTCTTTTTTTGCAACTTTTAACCCTATTCCATACCTAGGTTAGAAAACATTACAAAATATTATATATGGTTTTTTGAGATGATTTTTTTGATCTTTTCTTGACATGTAACTAGGAATAAAAAAAAAATAGTCCTTAAAACATCAACTAGGTCTCTTGGACCTTCAAGAACAACATTCAGGTGATGCTCCTGCATCAATTTGCATTCAAGAACAAGGAGAAATCAAGAAAGCATTCAAAAGTGAAGACTTAGAGCAACATTCTCTTTTTTTTGTAGGTCTTCAAGCTCATTTTTTCAACAAGATCAAGCATTGACAAAGATTGATGATAGGTTCCTATGGAGGATAATGATGGATTCTAGGTGTTGGGAGATGAAACAAGCCATTCAACCAAACCTAATGACTTGTTTCCCAAGTGGTCCCATCTTATATTATCATTCTACTTTCTATCTAAAAGAAGGTATATTCATATTTATGATCTATTAGGGTGATTTTTTATCTCCCAAAGTAGCTCTTTATCACTTTTCATTGTTTCATTTATGGATCCTATTCTAACACATTTGAGTAGGGTTTATTTTCATTTAAGTTCTTATAATCTTAAACACACTTAAGATTATGGATTTTACCCACTTTCATTTTTTAGATATGTTCTTTAAATCAAGGTTTAATTACCAAACTAGGGGTTTTACCAAGGGAAACCCCCATCCACAACCAAACAACCAATTTTATTTTGTAGATTTAGATCCGGGAGCGAAGGTGAAAAGCTACATGAAAGAAGTGTAGGTTTCAAGCTCATATTTTAGATTTAGAGATTTCAAGAAAAGGTGACTTGGACCCATTCACCCATGGGTGAATGAGTCCCTGACAGGCTTGCAAAAAATGTTTTTTATGCTAGGTGCACAGTGTTACTTCCTCTCAAATTTTCCATAATTTTTTTTTCTCTCAATTTTATGCTTAATCTTCAAGGTCCAAGTGATACATTACATTTTGGAATTGATTTTCTATTTTAGTTTTTCTCCCCAAAGTGTTGTTTGACCTTGACCCCCATCCTTCAAGCATAAGGAAATCTAAAGATTCCCACTTTGACTTGATTATCCTAAGGGGTGATAATCAATTCATTGTGTGGATCTAATTTAGTAATAAATTGAGGAAGATAGGGTCTATTTCACACCTTTGGACTTACTTTTTCATTTGAGTAATGCCCCTATTTTCTTTATTTCATTTTGGTGAACCCGACCTTGTACAAAAATTATAAAAATTGGAGTCTATATCTGAATTTTTCTCTAGTTTGTATTATGTTTGAATTAGTTGCATTACATTTAGAGTTCTTAAATCTTGCATTAGTGAACATTACATTAAGGGTTAAATTTTCATGTTTGCATCCTTTAAATTTGTATAAAATCTAAAAAAATGCCTTAGATATGTATTCATTTTGAATTGTACTTGCATCAAGATCATCATTCAGTCATCTAAGTTTAGATTTAGATCTAAATTGCATTCTAAAAATAGTCATTTACTTCATCATTTGACCTTATTTAGACTTGCATTTAGAGACCCTTATTATGGAAAACCTATTATAAAAGCCCTTGTTTGAAATTAAAAAATAAAACACACATAAAACAAACTCAGATCTTGGAAAATTCAATTTTAAAAGCCTAACTTGTGACCCGCTTGCCCATGGGCGAATGAGTCCCTATACAGATCCTTTAGACAAGTTTCTGAGTGATTTTTAGCCTCTATTCTCCATTTTTGTTACTGTTTTCAGATTTGAGAATTATTATTTGAAATAGTTTGATTTTGAATTTTAAATATTGTTTCTTTAGTTAGATCTTGTTTCATTTTAGAAATAATTTATTGCATATTTCATTTAAATTTCTATATTTTCGTTTTATTTTTAGCATCATTTCATATCTTAGACTGATTAATTTACATTTTCTAATCATTAGAAAACCAAATAAAAAAATCAAACAAAATAAATATTTAAACAAGTACAAAATTGATTTAACCCTTGGAGAAAGCATAATTATTTTGCTGTGCAAGATCTCTTTTTGAGTTAACATATCCTTCAATCCAATTAGTAGCGGTGACTTTGACATGTTAGATGAAGCCCTTGACGATTTCATTTCACAAGGTTCATCCATTAAGGGTTGTCACAGTAAACCAAAACAAAGAGATGTTAATGTAATCATACCTCAACTTATCCTTTACCAACCTTCACATCAACCTCAAGTTTAAAATAAACCTATTATTATCTTAGAACTACCTCAAAAGAAACCATTAAAACCAGGAGACATAACAAACATTATAAGGAAACTCGATAATAACAATATTTTGTGGAAACCAAGTTACAATACCATTGCTCACACATATAATACAAGGAACAACAAAAAACAACAAACAAATCCTATTTCATTACCATTACCTCAACATGTCTTGCCTAGTGCTCATTGTTTAACTTTATATAGTGGAAAGGAGTATGATCTTGTCAAAAAATTGAAGAATACTCATGCTAATATATCCTTATGTGATATTATTCAAGCCTCACCTAATTACCATAGTATGCTTCTAACAACCTTGCAACAAGTTGTGGTTACTCCTAATACAAATAATAATGAAGTATTAGATCTTATTCAAGGAATGAAATTGGTTAATCTACACATTGTTTTTCACCAAAGTGAATCACCTTCCTTGGAAGTACAAAAATTAAATGAATCTTTCATGATAATAGCTCACATTAATATGATTGGGATAAAGAGAACCCTTGTGGACAATGGATGAACCCTTAATGTCTATAGTGTAAGCCTCTTGGATAAGCTTGAAATGGATAAGACTAATATTGAACATGATTCTTTTCCCATTCATGGGTTTGATAACGTAGGAAAACAACTAAATGGTGTGATCACATTACCTATTTCAGTTGGAAAATTTACATTGCAAACTCTTGTCCATGTTATGCCTCAAGGTCTCTCATCCAATATTCTTTTGGGTAGATCATGGATTCATGAGATGAAAGTGAGACCTTTGAATCTTCATCGTATAATAAAATATGTCTTTAAAAACCAAGTGTACATAGTCATAGCTCATCGTGAATTGGAAAGTTGTTTATACACTAAGAAAGATAAAGAAATTCCTTTGAAAACATTGATACCAACTTCAAAAGTAGAAATTATGCAAGAAGAAGAGAAAAAATAAAATACCACTAAGGTAATGAAAAGTCTATTTGATGATGATTGGGGTTCTTTTAATTTTACACCTACATTTATGGGAGAGTACAAAATCACAATCAAAATGTTTAAAAAAAGGAAAAGAATTGATGGTATTATCAACACAAAAATCGAAGGAACTTTCACAAGAATCTACTTCATCCACTTTATAAGAAGACATAATCTATACAATAAACTTTTATGAAGTGGACTATGAATAACAACTGAATATAAAAGAGATGGAAAGACATTATGGAAGAGGTTATGAGCTCTTGAAATAACTTGGTTATAGTGGAGAATGATGTGGTGTGAAAGAACAAGGAATTCATGTTCCTATATAGATTAACACATAAGAAAATAAAAATTGTCTTACATATTGTCCTTCTAAGATAAAAAAATGAACAAAAAGACCTTCACATAACATCAATACTATCATGTGTAGTTCTTCTAATATAATTCTTACTTTAAAGCATCTTGAATTGATTGATAATACATTTGATGAGTCATTGGAATACTTTGAAGATGATGAAGCCTTGAAATAAATGTTAGGAGTTTATGATAAGTCAAAAAATCCCCCTAAGCAACAAGGAGTCACTTGTACTATGATTAGTACTAAACAAGTGGATGAAGAAACAAAAATCAATAATGTTGACAAAAATGAGGAAGAACATATCTCTGAAGTTTCAAGGAAAAATGGATTCCCTATAGGAGACACAATCAACATACTAATGGACACATCTAATGAAGAATGAGTGATTCAAATAGGAAAATGTCTTGATGAGGATGAAAAAGAAGATCATCCAACATTATTACTTGAGTTTCATGAACTCTTTGCTTGGACTTATTTGGACATGCCATGTATTGATGCTAAGATAGTGACATATAACATGGTCCTTGAACATGATCCTAAACCAGTAAGACATAAGATGCACAAGATGAATCCTAAGATAACTCTATTGATTAAGGATGAGATTGAAAAACTCCTTGAAGCTAGCTTTATTCATCCTATTGACTATTCTCCATGGATATCAAACATTTTTGTAGTCACAAAACCTAATAACTATATTAGGATGTGTACATATTTTTGTGACCTTAATAAAGAATTTTTAAAATTTAACTTTCCCCTTCCTAATATCGACATGATAGTAGATTCAATTGAAAGAAATGTTTTGTTATCATTCATGGATGGTTTTTATAGATATAATCAAATATTCATCAATCCTTAAGATCAATATAAGAAAACATTTACTACAAGTTGGGGAATAATTTATTGGGTGGCTATGCCTTTTGGATTAAAGAACACAGGTGCAACATATCAAAGAGCTATGATTTGATATTTCACGATTACATACATATGATTTTGAAATATTATGGTGATGATATTCTAGCCAAATATTTAACCCATCAAGACAATGTTAACATCCTTCAATTTTTTTGAAAGAATGTGAAAATATTACATGAGACTGAATCCAAAAAAATGTGTCTTTGGAGTGGATACTAGAGAAATGTTGGATTTTATAGTATCCCATAGAGGATTGAGGTGGACACGAAGAAAATTTGTGTTATTGTTAATATGCCACTTCCCAAAAACATTTCCCAGTTGCATACTTTACAAGGAAGAATTCAAGCTATCTATCATTTAATAGCATCTTTGGTGGTTTGGAAAATTCCCTTTACACAACTTCTTAAGAAAGACAATTTATTTGGAATGAGGATTGTAAATAGGCCTTTTGAAAGTTTGAAATATTATCTCACTAGTCCTATTTTACAACTCACTATGCAAGAAAGACCATTCATCCATTATACAACATCAACCCATGCTTTAGCAACATTGTTGGCTCAACAAGATGATAATGGTAAAGAACATCCTATTTATTACATTAGTCGGACCTTGATTGAATACAAAACCCAATATACTATGATAGAAAAATGATGTTTGGCTCTTGTATTTTCTACTAGTAAATTGAGACATTATTTATTAAATGTGGAAATTCATGTGATGAAAAAGTTTGATCCTTTAAAACATATTTTTTTCAAAACCAAATTTTCAAGAAACTTAGATAAAGGGGTTTTGTTGTTAACTGAGTTTGATCTTAAATTTGTCTCTCAAAAGGAAATCAAAGGATAAACCCTAATCTACCATTTATTTGTTACTCCTTCTCCACTAGAATTACCTAATATGGACTCATTCCCAAATGAAAGTGTGTTGAATATGGAAAAGGAAACATAGGAATTGTATTTTGATGGGTCTATCTAGAACTAGATTTTGACAAGGGGTTATAATAATCCCACCTTTTGGAAATCCCATCCCCTTATCCTACTGATTGAACTTCCAATGCACAAATAACACTACATAATATGAAGCCTTAATCACTGGATTACGTGCAACTTTAGCTCTTAGTGTTCAACATATTAAAATATTTGGTGACTCTCAATTAATTCTTAAGCAAATAAGCAGTTCCTATCAAGAAAAACATGTAAGTTGTCTAAATATAAAGATCTCACATTTATTGGAATAATTTGAATCGTATACCATTGATAACATACCACAAAAGGATGACCAACATGTAGATGCAATGGCTACTACTACTTCCCTTGTATCTCTTGAAGATTCTTTTATCAATTTCACAGTTATATTCCATATGATACACAATCATCAATTGATGATAAAATCAAAGAAGTGTTAGTAACCAATATTAAAAACTCTAGTGAATGGTATAAAACAATAATTAATTACTCAAAAGAAGGTACCTTTCCTAAGACTATAACTAAAAAAACTAGAGCTTTTCTTCGTAAACTCGTATCTAAATATATGATCCTAATAGATGTGCTATATGGATGATCATTTGATGTTCTTTTATTTAGATTACTTAAACAATTAGAAATACCTATAGCCCTTGAAGAAGCTCATGTGAGTACTTGTGGGGGAAATTTTGGATAACACTCTTGAGCATGTCCACACTTATTCTAAATGAATGAAATGTAGTTGTAATGATCATGTCATCCCTCATTCTTTTAATGAATGTGACTTCATGCTATATGAAAATCAACATAATTTCAATACTACCCCAAATGAAAAAGGAAATTTTAGACCTAATTGGCTAGGACCTTACATAATTGATGAAAATTGCAGGTTTGGAGCATATACATTAACATAAATAGATGGTACACCTCTCAGAAAACCTATAAATACCATGCATTTGCATTATTATTACACTTAACATCTTCAAATAGTATGTATTTTAAAGCAGTGTTGCTAGATTAAGTAGAGAGTGTTCTATATTATCTTGAATTGATTCTTTCTTTAACAAAAAGATATTTGTGTGTCTTATATTATGGAGTAATTATTCAATGGGTTTGGATTATTCATTTAGTTTACATTCTATTCAAATTTATCTTGTGTGTTATGTTACATTAGATTCTTATATACATTTAATGTGTTGTAACTGATCATAGGTGCATTTAATTTAACATAGCATACTCAATCACAATGTGGTATCTAATGTAAACTATTTTTTTTTAATTAGATCAAATAAAAATTGAATCATGGAGACATTAATTAAACATAATTACTAATGATATTTAATAAATCATATTGACATTTAATTCAACCCATAAAACTAAAATTATCATGTATCATATATCGAAATTTTATGTACATATAATCTATAATACAATGTTGCTACGACCTATGGCTATTAGACCCCTCAGGTCTAGTGGTGGAACCTATCGAGATACAATAAAATTTCATCATGACCTACTCATAGATCTCATGGATGACTAAAATCCCTGTGCCTCTCCAACCGCTCTCGTGTCCCATATGAGTGTCTCAACACACTCCCAATCTATAAAATCTCTCTCTACCTATAGCCTAACTATCTCCCTCTCCAACCTAAAGACCTCTGATCATGGGATGTTATCCACCACAATGCCAATTAGAACTTAGGATTCTTGGAGCTCATCATATGCTACATATAGTTTTGAGAACCGCTCTATAAAATGCTCCTCCTTGGACTTAGCTAGGTCAGAATGTCTGGTTGTGCTCTCATTTTCTACCCTCAATCTCACAACTTGCTCAAAGAGATCCACATGTCATCCCCAAAAATGCAGGGGCATTTAGTCTTACAGTATATCCTCGTGTGGGGGCAAAGGAGGCACCATCTTTGTGGCCACCTGTTGATAGAGATCATGCCACTCTCGCATGGACCCTGTAATATGGAAAACATAAAAGATATCAATATAGATCATGATATGCATATAAAAACCATATACATAAGCATAAATAATCATATTAAAAGCATAAATAACACATCATCAACTGGACCTCCAAACTTCTAGTTAAAGTATAACCATGTAGTAATGGATCCCTCCTATGTAGGAAGTGTCGATGGCTCACTACTGCTAGCCTCCCCATTTTGATGAATGTGGATCCTTGTTGTAGCCACTAATTGTGCTCTAGTGACCCAAGTAGGAGGTGGATCTCTCCTCTCGATATTCATTGGGGCCTCATCTATCTCATTAGGATCATCACTCATCGATTGGGTGTCCTCATCCTCCTCATCAATAAATATTTTTGGTGTTGTGCCCTCATCATCTGTACCTCTATCAATATTCTCATCATCCCTATCATATTTGAGACTTGGAAGAGGTCCTACATGGCTCGCAGGGTGATGCCTGGGAAAGACATAAGATAGTCATGTTGTAATCAACCATTTCTCGTAGGCTACTATAGTTCCTAAAACATCAAAATCAAATATTGGGGGCATGTTGTGGTCCTCGTCCTCTAAATAATTATAATGAACATCATAAATCTTCAGATGATGACTATCTTCAAGCCTGACAGTACTCTGTACTGATCATAGATACATAGCTCATGGCCTTGATAGAACCTAAACCTATATAAATTGGTGCATGGTAGATTCATAATAGAAGGGTCTCACAATGTAATCATGTTGTCCTAGTATAAATTTATTTTGATGCATCTTAACCAACTGACATCTCTCATCTACCCACCAAGGTATCATGAGATATGGTCTCGATACTGTATCCTTCTCATCCAAATTGTCAAATTTGACTTGCTAATGCAACAAATCTCCATCTTGCAAAGGTCATCTCATAGAATAGTTGTAGGTTTGTGGATAGCCCATGGTCGTTATGGTCAGATATCTTGTAGGCCTTATGCATGTGATATTCTCAAAGAACCATACATGTAAGAGCATACAATGCACTATTTTATCCAACTCCTAGTACAAAAAATGCCTAAGATCATAACACAAATGTGTAAGCATACTATGACCTCAATTATAAATGGCTTGATGTGCCTCCATGTATCAAATGATATGAACCAACCCTATATCTAAGTGTGCACCTCACCCATCAGGAAATAACGCTAATGTTGTAGTAACTATCATGATGTGTTGTAGTAGTGGTGACTGTGTGTATAACAACCATCTTGGCTCTATGCAGGGGCTGAAACTTGCCTCTTAGATGGGTCAACCAAGATAGTAATGGATATCATCTTGCATCTCCTCATGTGTCTAGTCTCACCTCAGATAGGTATCTATAGGATGTGGTGAATGTCCTCTAAGGTGATGGTCATCTCCCTAGTAGGAAGGAAAAAAGTGCATGTATTTGTGTCCCACCTCTCTACAAGGGCCATCAACATACCATCATGATACCTCATGGGTGGCATGAGGTATACCCAAAATAATCTTGTCTACTATAGTATACTAATATCATCCTTTGATAGCTATGAAATCTACTCTTGTAGGAAACATAATTATCTACCTCCTAGGTGTATTCAAGCTCAGGGAGGGAGCTAATGAATAAAAAAGAAAAATAATTCCTAACTACATACATTAAATAATTAAATTTTCACTAAAGTTTCTCTAGGAAAATTTGCACCAAACTTGGACATGTGTTCCATTTTTGGATGGGGGGGGGGTTCTTGGACACTTTAAACATTTTTGGAAACTTTGTGACTTATAGGGATACTTTGTGCCAAAGGAAGTTGTTATGCGACTCTTTTTCCAGGGTCCTAAACACTTATGGAAATGGAATTTTTTCTATAAATATGTGAATACAAAGACAAAGAAGAGTAGAATCCACTTAACATATGCTGGAGCTTGCCCCCTACTAACTAGTCACATAAAATTTCTAGTTCTAGAGGATTGTATGCTCATCTGCTAGGCATGTTCAATCAACTCTACACCAAGGTAAAATTGTAAAAGTTAAATATCAAAATAATAGATAAAAGTGGAATTTTAATTCATATATATTAAACCATGTTAAATAAAAGCATATTTTATTAGTGCATTTTATTCAATTTCAAATATTGGGGGCTAGTGAAATCTATTTTTAAACCCGTTTATTGAATTGTATTCATGATTATGTCCTCAATATGACATAATGCCTATAAAAATGTGGTGTTGTACATACAATACCCTATTATAATCATTCAAATCATCAAATCCAAGTAATTTAATGTGGTTTCATGGCTACCTAGATTCCACCTTCGTAAACCAAGTAGAATCAGGGGGGACATACATCTACCCTCGAATTTGATTCTTAGTAGAAGTTTGATAAGAGGATTTTTTTGAATGATTAACGAACCTATATTGTAGGATGTGATTCCTAAGATTATGGTTTTGCAGATGGCTACAGTGGGGTCTTCATTCTCCCTACTTTTGAATGAATCTATATAAGTATCCACTTTATTCAAATTCCTTTAGCTTGCATATGCATGTAGTGTCATATGGCCACTAAAGTGGGGGCTAAATGTAGTGTAGAAAATTGTACTCCTTTCTAAGAGAATGAAAAATTTCACACTTAATTTGGACCTACTTTAGTGACCTCTCATTTATGTATTTGTAAACCTAATTGATGGGCCCCTAATACCCTTTATTATGTATCCCAAGGCCTATTTTATTTATTTCCTAATAGTATAACTTGCATCATATAAATGCTATCAATTAATTTAATACCCTAGAATAAATAGAGTCTTGAAATTTTAGGTTAGGACCCATTCACCCATGGGTGAATGATGTTAAATTGGTAGCTATCATTGCACCAAAACATCGACCTTTTTTTATGCTTGATACAACCATTATATTTATACAAGATCTATAGGAGGTGGTTAAGTCATGTAACAAACACAAGCATTGTGTTGGCCCATCCAGAGGAGACCAAGGGTGAAACCTTAGAACAGATGGGTCCTCCTCGAGCTCACAAATTAAAATTCAGACATGTTTTTAGCAGCATTTCAATCTCCTAAATTCAAATTCTAAGTGTTGGCTTTCGAGATCTGATAAATGAGAAACTAGAAAGGAAGCCTATAAAGCTAAGTATTTCAATCATTTTTCACTAGAAAAGAAAGAGGTTCACATGACATCACAAGCATTTTCATTCAAGAGCAAGGAGAAATTAAGCAAGCATTCGAAAGTGAATTCTTGGAGTAACATTCTATTTATTTTTGTAGGTCTTCAACCTCATTTTGTAAACAATATCAACCATTGTCAAAGATTGATGATAGGTGCATATGGAGGATCATGATGGATTCTAGGTTTTGGGAGATGCACCAAGCCATTCAACCACGCCTAATGAATTGTTTCCTAAATGGTTCTATCTTATATTATCATTCTACTTTTTGCCTAAAGAAAGGTATATTTATGTTTGTGATCTATTAGGGTGATTTGATATCTCCCAAAGTAGGTCTTTGTAACTTTTCATTGTTTGATTTAGGGATCTTATTCTAACACATTTGAGTATTGTTTATTTTAATTTAAGATCTTATAATTTTAGACACACTTAATATTAAGGATTTTACACAGTTTCATGTTTCAAATTTTTTCTTTTCATCAAGGTTTAATTACTAAACTAAGGTTTTGATCAAGGAAAACTCCAATCTACAACCAAACACCCAATTTTATTTTGCAAATTTATCACAAATTTAGATCTGGTAGTGAAGGTCCAAAGCTATAAGAAAGAAGTGCAAGTTTCAAGCTCAGATTTTAGATTCAGAGATTTCTAGAAAAGGTGACCTAGATCCATTCACCCATTTATGATAGGTGCATAGTGTTACTTCCTCTCAGATTTTCCAAAAAAATTCTTGTTTCTCTCAATTTTTTGCTTAATCTTCAAGTTCCAAGTGATAGATTGCATTTTGGAGTTAATTTGTTATTTATAGTTTTTCTCCCCAAAGTGTTGTTTGATCTTGACCCCCATCCTTCAAGCATAAGGAAATATGAAGATTCCCACTTTGACTTGATTCACCTAAGGGATAATAATCAATTCATTTTGTGGATCTCATTACCTAATGAATTGAAGATGATAGGGTCTATTTCCCCTCTTTGGACTTAATTTTCTATTTTAGGAAAGCCCCTATTTTCTTTATTTCACCTCCTCATAATTTTTTGATGACCAAGTTTTCAAAATCCCTCCTAGGAAAATGAAGTTTGATTATTTTCACCTTGTTAGTTCTTTGACATGTTTTTTTAGAATATCCCAAGCTTCTTTAGAATTTTTAATAATTATTTATGTGAAAATTCGTTCATGCATAGTTTGTTGGATAACAAACAAAGCTTTTGTCTTTCTTTTTTTTCCTTTAATTGGTCTATATGTGCCAGAGTTAAGGCTACAAGAGCTTGCAAATATACTATTTAACTATGTTATACCAACTCCCACAAATATTGTGATACAAATAAGGCTTTCACTATATACTCTATAAATCATAAAGTTGATTAAAATTGAATTATTTCCTACCATATTCCCTTTCACAAAAAAAAATTAATTGGTCTTCTCTCACAAAATTTTACCTCTCCCAAATTTTCCTTCTTTAGACAAACTCCATGACACCATTCTTATTTATTGAAAACTAACTATTGAATTCATTTTCTATCTATTTGTATTTCAAGATTTCTTTTTATTTTTAATTCCCAAATGTTGTATTACACATGGCTGGTTTGTTTTGAAAGAGAAACCAAGTGCAATAACACTAATTTTCTATTGTACACATTTAATTAAGAAAACATAAGATTTTAAAATGAAACCCCACATTGCTACAACAATGACAAAATCTATTGCTACAATTGAAAACCATCAATATAGACCTTAAAATGATCTCATAATATATTTTATTTTTTAATACTTTTGTTTAGAATGATATTAGTGGACCCAAAAATCATACATACAAGTCAACATAAGTAGGTAGAGATAGACAAAAAATGTTGCATCAAACCTATATTATATTAACATATATTCTAGTTCAAATAACATGAGAGAAACTCCAAAAAAAAGATAGTTGGTTGGAAAGCCAAGCTTTTGAGCAAAGCAGGTAAGATCCAACTCCTTAAATACTCTCTCCAAAATATCTCAATCTATTTCCTTTCTCTTGAAAATTCTAGCATACATAATCAAGGAAACTGAGAAAATACAAAGGAACTTTGTTTAGGTAGGAACAAAAGAAAAGGCTAAGATTGCATTGGTAAGCTGGGATAGGGTTTGCTCTTGAAATAAAGTTGGGGGTTTGGGAATAAGAATGTTTAATTTGTTCAATAAATCTCTCCTCTCAAAAAATGGTTGGTACTTTATTGAAGGTACTAAGGATTCGATTGATATCCTAAAAGCTAAATACTTGGGAAAATCCGATCTAAGATGTTTCCTATATTTTTGGGTTTGGCCTAAGGGGTCGACAATCTAGAAAAATATAATGAAAAACAAGAAATAATCTCAAACAAAGTATCAAAATTAGGGTGGGTAATGAAAAATGGTTAGATATTAGGATGATGCTTGGGGAAAGGGTCATATATTGTCCTTTGTCATTCATCTAAACCAAATAAAATAAGACCTTATAAGAATTAATGGGATTTTATTATATGATTATGTGGATTGGGGAGGTGATTCCCCAAAGTGGAAAATTTTTAGTGATCAATTGTCTAGGTTGAGGGCCCTGAGAGGGGAAAACCAGCTTGATCAATTAGTCCCCTACCCTCTCTTGGAGTCTCTAATTGGTGATTGTCTTCTCTTCAATCACAATGGTGAAGATTATTGGATTTGGAACGATAACCCTCTAGGTGTTTTCTTGGTCAAATACACCTTAACCAAATTGGAGCAAGCCTCTCTCCCTCCTTAGAACTTTGACTAGAACAAATTATGGAATGCAAAACTTATCTCAAAACTCAACTAATTATAGTAGACTACAACACAAGGTAGTATACTCACAATTGATGTTTTTAATAGAAGAGGATTTTAGTTTGTTAATAGGTGCTCTCTCTATTTTGAGAACTTGGAAAGCATCATTAACTTGATATTTCATTGCTATTTTGTTAGAGAGGTTTCAAATCTTGTCTTCCACATTTTTTTGATTGATTAGATGTTTGCCTATGTCCTTAAGGACTTTATTGATCAATGGAATAACTATCATTTTAGACATCCAATTATTGTGGAACTATGGACAAAAATTGCTCTGTTTGTTTCATGGAACCTATGGAAGGAAAGAAATAAAAGGATTTTTAGAGATCAATGGAGAAGTAGCATGGAGGCTTTCTTAAGCATAAAAAAAAAAATTAGGATAATTTAAACTAAAAAAGTGTTGCAAGGTTTGCGACCTTGGTCTCCTTGTGTTGTGAAATGTAGTGCTTGGTTTCATGACATGGCTTAACTACCTCCCATGGATTCATTAACTTTGGTGATTGTATCAAACATTAAAAAGTCAATCGTTTGGTGCAAAAAAACCGTCTTTGCAAAAATTGGTATCAAAGCCTAGGTCAAGGGTTCAAACCCCTAGCTTACATTGGGGGGAGATTTTTTAAAGGTGTGTCTCCTTGGCCTTCTTATGTTGTGTAGTGTAGTGGTTGAGTTCGTGAAATGACTTAACTGCATCTCATGGATTCAATAACTCTAGTTGTTTTATTGACCATTGAGAAGTCAATCTTTTGGTGCAATGACAAATGTCTTTACAAATTTTTTTGAGTGTTTCTAAACAAATGTATAACTATTAGGACCTTATAATTTATAGTGTATAAAAATATATCCCTTTAAATTTTCACACTTGTTTGGGCCCTCCTAACTAAATTAGACTTAATTATTCCTTAATAATGGGTGAATGGGTCCTCCCTAGGCCTTTGAACCTAAATTGAAAATATTTTTTTGGTGGTGTTTTAAGGTCCTCAAATCTGGATATCTCAATGTCAGATTGTAATATTTTATTTTTTGGAAATTAAGGATACATTCCAATAAATGCACGGTTATTTCACTAAGTTTCACATACATTTTTTCAAGAACATCAGGAGCACTTTGATGAGAGCATTCGTAAAGTAATGTTGATGATCAAGAGGTTTCAAGAGTAGATATATCAGTGATTTATTGTAGTATTCAAGATCCAAGCATCATGTCAAAGTCTTATTACATCATGCATGTTTTTGGAGCTAACATTGTGGTGTGGGTTTTAAGATAAAGTTTAATCATTCAAAGAATTATCTCAAGTATCAAAATCTACATCCATCGAATCCATTTCATTCAAATTGCAAACCTTCTAAGATATAAATTCAACTATTAATAAACTAGTTTGTTGAGTGGTAACATAGCATTGTTCATTCATAATTCCTTCTTTCAGGCTTTATTTCAATTCAAGGTTTGATTACCAAAATGGGCTTTAACCAAGGAAAACCACCATTCACCAAAAATATACAGTTTTTTTCTCTTGTGTTTGTGTTGTAGATTTAGGTTTAAGAATGATTGATGAACTCTTGGATTGTGTGATTGAATTTTTTTTCAAAGTTATTAAAGTTTTAAAAGTTTTGAAATCATGGAACCAAACCTATAGATTTGAATTCTTACTTTCTAACACTAAAACCTAGACAAATTGGAAGCTACAGAGTAGCATCAAAGGCTCTTGCAAGTTTTTCTTAAAATCCCTAATAGAAGAATCACTTTCCCATGGGTGAATGAGTCCCTAACAACCTCATGAATGTGACTTTTGGTGACTAGTAAACATCATTTTTCCCTTCTTAGATCTGTCGAAAGTTTTGTGTTTCTATCAATATTGATCTTTATATTGTTGTTTAAAGTTTAAATTGGCATAAATAGGTTGATTTTCTATTTTTAGTTTCCCCAAAAAGTGTTGTTTTAACTTTACCCTAGTCATCAAAGCATAAGGAAACCTGAAGATTCTCACATTGTGTTGATTCACCTAAGGGTTGTTAGTCAATTATTTATGGGGATCTCATTTCCCAATGAAATATAGGAAAATTGGTCCATCATTATTCATCAATCCATTCTCATGATCTAAAACCCTATTTTTCAATGTTTCATTTTGGTGAACCCAACTTTTGAACATCATAAATTTATGATTTTTGGAGTCCATTTCAACCCTAGATCTAGGATTTTCATTACTTTTCATTGCATTACATTGATTTACATCTCATTTATGGTTGTTTACTTGCATTATTTTGCATCTCATTGAGGGTTTTAGGTTTGCATTTTTGCATTCTTTAAAATATGTAAAATTTAAAAATCTCAGTCTTTTGCATAGTATTTACATACATTGCATGATCAATCATTTACATTAGAAAATGAAATCAAAATTGCAAATCAGATTCAAAAGGGAGATATCCAATCCAAAGAATCAAATGTAGCTGCGGGGAGCACCAAAACAAATCAGGTAGCACAATCAGGTTGCCCTATTCAAGGTTCACTGAATGCCCAACTAGCTAAGAGAGGAAACCGACCCCTACTACAAGATATAAATGTCACAACAGATTCAAAGTTACCACCTTCAGATCAGTTCATGTGCAGAGGTGGAGAAGAGGCCAGTTGCTTAATTCACAAAATATGAGGAAATGAAAAGAAGGTATAAAATTTTGGTGTTAGATGAATATAGTTTTTTTCTCCAATTCAATAGAAATATGGAAACTTATAGCTAAGCATGGTACAAAGTATTTATGCTTTTAGACTACTCTAGTTTGTACCTGTCAACCTATTATAGAGCAGTTGACATTTTGTATATCCTAGAAAGTTAACACAACAAATTATCTACTATGAATTATGTAATCATTATGTAACCCTTATGTTATTATAATATATAGTCGGCTGAAACACCTTTTACTTAATAAAAAAATAAAAAATTGCATGTCAAATTAGGTCTTTTCTTTATCATTTAGCATCATTTTGCACTTACCTTTAGACTTGATTTTCCAAAAATCTAAAATTGTAACCAGTTGTTTGAAACCAGAATTTGAAAGAATAAAAATCAACTCACTAATCAAAAAATTAATTTTTTAAAACATTAAAGTGAGACCAATTCACCCATGGGTGAATAAGTCCCTGATTAGGATGTCTTTTGCACTTTTGAGAATAAAAAAAAAATGTTTCACCATTCTGTATTCATGCATCCAATTTTCTATTTCAGTTTCCAAAATATTTGTTTTCTAAAATTGTTCATATTAAGGTTAATCTATCAAATTTAGTGCATTGTTTGAATTAAAGTTTGTATTTAAAACCAACATCATTTTCAAGTTTTTACATAGCATAATCAGAAATTTATCCTGTTTAAAATCTTAAAATTTCTCTTATATACTTACATTGCACTTTACATTCTAGGATATTTGATTGCATTTTACCTATTCTCCATTTTTGGTGCACCTTGGGTTTGTTAAACTTGTATGCTATTCACAACTTGGTGTCCTATTTCCAATAATATCATTAGATGTAGTCCAAGATTCATGTCATCTTATGATACATGACTCATTGTGGATCTTGGGTTTTCTAACTCTTTCACTCATAATGTTGACACTAGTCAACCCACTATGGACCATACCCTTGACACTTCATTTCCTATGACCTACTTATCAATAACTAATGTGACTAATGTTGAATCAATGGTTGCTAATGTCCCTTAAGAAAACCTAATAAGAATGGATAAAGAGTTAAAGAAATCGTAAAACTTTGTAAGTTTTGAATACATTGTTGTATTGTAGTTCCTATCATAGATAACATGGGGTGAATAATAGATAGTGAAAAAATAAATATAAGTTGTGTGTAGCCTAGAAATCACATCATTAATAAAAATTTCCGAACAATGACTAGTTGTGCTCAAGATTTTTGGTAGACTCAAATTCAAGACATACACTAATCAAACTATTACTACAACCATATAAGCTACTAACAATGTACATACTACCTTAGTTATTTCCACTGGGTATCCCTCTAGCTTTGTGCATTCAAATCTCATATCTCCTCACTTAGCCCCCTTCACAAATTTACAATTCAATTGTCCTCTAAAAACGTATACATCTCCACCTTATTCACCTCCATCTCACAACACAAACAATTATCCCATCCTTAACCAACTCTTGCAAAGTGTTTCCTCCCTCCAACAACAAATTGCTACATTAAATCAAAATCAAAATGGCCAACCTTCACAATATGTCAAAAGAAACCCCTTATCCATGGATATATTGAGAACAAAAATTCCACAAGGTATAGAGATTCCTAGATTTGAGAAATATGGTGGGAAAGAAGACCCTTTTCATCATGTTTCTACCTACACGACCTTCTGTAGTGACTTAATTTTTTT